>JAZKJV010010414.1:0-341399 GCA_037367405.1 Ottelia alismoides | reverse complement strand
TGTCAAAGGATTACGCGGAGCTATTGAGGATATTGTTGTTTATGTAGATCCTTTCTTCGGTGACCTTTAATGGCGAATGGCGTCGCTACCCATTAGACTTGGTGGTTTAGGTCTATACTCAGTTATTGAGGCTTCTTCATATGCTTTTGTTGCCTCCAGAGCTCAATCCTGGATGCTCCAAGAATACATGCTATGAGACAGCAGGACACATGATATGGATTCTAATTTCTTAATGCTTTGGAAGGCCTACGTGTCGCACTTCCATGCTTGATTTTACATATTTGCTAGTAAGGATACCGTCACCCCTAAAGCTCAGAATGATTTGCCGAGTTCCTTTTTTAGCAAAATCATAAAAGAAATGTAAGTTCAGTTTAACACGATTGTTAGACAAAAAGTAATTTTCTGATATTTACAAATGGAACATTCTCAAGATTTCCCTTCTTTTCATTCTTATTGAGGGGTTTGCAATGCATATGTCATCCATTGAATATTGTACTATTCTCAAGTACACCTCATGATTCATCTATTTGCAGCAGACGAGGCTTACCAGCATGCCACAAATCATACTTAGATGCTTTGGTGAGCATACCATTCATTCTTGCGAATTTTCAGGTTTTAAATATAGACACGATTTTGTCAGAGATGTCGTTTTTGATATATTCAAACATGCGCAGGTTGCTTCAAAAAAAAGAAACACCGGTGAATTTTTTAACTGATCACAGGAGGGGAGATCGGCACTTAGACCAGCATATGTTTTAATATTTGGATGGGTTGGAAGAAAACATGTGTGTGTCGATTTGACTGGAGTTCCTCCATTGGTGTGTCTGATTAAGAGTAATTTTGTTGCGGGGTACGATGCATAAAAACTGCCTCAGCTAAAGTGTCTAAGCATAAGAAGGCATGTATTGACGATCAACATGCATTCATCACCTTTGATTGTGATACATTTGGGTCCTTGGCAAGTGAAGCAGAGGAGCTCCTCAAGAGGATCCAAAAAAATTATGCATAGCAATGTTATGGTTCCTAGATCTATGAATGTTGCATTTCGAAATATTAGATTTGTCATCCAAAAGGGGTCGGCGGCACATGCGGCACAGCTTGTTGTCCGTCTTCCATCAATTTCTATGTAATGACTAGGATTTTAATGAGATTTGGAAGTCAGTGGATTTACCACTCAACTCGTAGGTCAAAATATAGTAAATAGGAATCCAATAATGGTTAAAAAAGGTGATCACCTTATCTCAGTTTGTTTATTCCAAAGTGAAATCCATCGAATTTATTTATCAGATCTTATTTATAATTTTCACGAAGGTCCTGGTGTAAATATAATCCATCGAATTTATTAATTTCAAAAAACGGATAATTTTATGGGATTGAACCCGACGTGAATCGAACACGCAACCTTCTGATCTGGAGTCGGACGCGCTACCATGCGCCACGGATCCCGTTGTCTTTGTACGCACAGTATTTTAATATTCATAATGATATGAAACAGATAAATAAATTGAAGATCGGCATGTTTGCGTCTTTGACTTTTATCCTGCAATCAGGCGTTTACTCTTTTGATGCTTAGCAAGTCCGGTCGAACTATATGGGAAAAGATGAGATTTATCCTATGGCATTCTGAATGCGTAGAAGAGAGCACAGGCTAACAAAACAACTACCCTATTGTACATCCAAACATCTAGTATTGAAAATATAGGCCTCCATACGATCGTCAACACCGTCTAATGACCGATGCAGGAAGAATATTGCTTTACGTCAGAAAAAACAATAGGCAATAGTGGATATAGCCATTGAGAAGCAACATCTTTAACACGAAAAACAAATTTCAGATTTAGAGTTGGTGAGTTCACAACATATGGTCCAAGCAACATCTTTAACGCGAAAAACAAATTTCGATGCGATGACAGAATCGAGTATATACCTCTATCTCAAGCTGCATTTACAGTTAAGGAGCTCAAAAAATGCGAGAGATAGCTTGACAACCAAAACAGAGATGGAATATTAAACTCAGTCTCACCTAAATACCAGAAGAAAGTTTCTTGAAGCATAAGGTCCAAAATATAAAATTTGACTCTTTTTTTCTATTTATAGAAATCAAAGGGATCATATTGAAAAACTCTTTTGGTTTTTATCAGTTGTGCCCTCTGAGATGTTGCAATTTTAGTTATACCCTTTTTTTTGGGGAATATCAGCTGTGTCCTCGACTTTTTATCATTTTATCACTTGTGCCCCTCTATTACTTTAACTGTCAATACTTTGAACCAAATCATGGTTTTCTCAAACCATGGTATAGTTAAGAGGGCATATTCGAAAAAAAATCCACACACCCCTTTCACTCTTCCTTCCTCCTCATTCTCCAACCCTTCCTCCTCCGACCACCTCCTCATACATCCTCTTCTCCTCCGTCTTTCACCATCAATAACATGTCGACAATGAGGTCGCAAGTTCTCGACGACGAGGTCGACCACCTCCACCTTCATCCCCTTCCCCTTCGAGGCCTTTACAGCTGCAACAGAGGGGAGGAGCTCGCTCTAGGAGGAAGAGGGTGCAAGGGAAGGACCTCAGGCATAGGGAGGAGCTAGCTTTGGGTGGAGGAGGGCGCAGGGGGAGGATCTCGGGGCAGAGGTGGCCTGCTAGGTGGTAGAGGAGCTGGGGGTGGAGAGGGAGGTGCGGGGACAGAAGGGAGGTGTAGGGGCAAGGGGGACCTGGGAGGTTTGTGGGTGGGGAGATGAGCTTGGGGTGGAAGAGAGGAGGGCAGGGGGGAGGAGCGTGGGTGGAGGGGGAGGCGCGAGAGCGGATTCGTAAGGGCAGGGGGAAGGAGTTGGGGGCGAATATGGGGCCGAGGAGGAGCAAGTGTAGGTGGGAGGAGCTGGGGACGATCGGGAGGAGTTGGTGGATGAGCAGAAGGCGAGGAAGAGGAAGAGAAGGGGGATGAAGATGACGAGGATCAGGGAGGATAAAAAAGAAGAAGAGGTATGACATTTTAGTCCAATTTTTTAAAACAAATTCCCCATTGTGTCCTCAAAGTTAACGTCTGTTTGCATTGAAAATGGACAGCAACTAATCCGAAAGGCACAAGTGATAAAACAACAAGAAGTCGAGGGCACAACTGATATTCCCAAGAAGGGAGGGGTATAACAAATTTTGCAACATCTCAAACGGGCACAACTGATAAAAACCCAAACTTTTTTATATTTCAAGGACAATACTCAAATAGGAATTAGGAGTCAAATTGGAGATAATTCCGTAAATTCCTGCCATCTTCAAGATGTTCAGAGACCAAATTGAAGCATGACATGACTCACGGTTCCTGGAATTCATCAACTCTCTTTTCATGGATGTTCTTCTCCCTAAGATTTCGAGCAGATAATCAAGCGTGCAATATCAACCATTCTTTTGGTTTAATGACGATGCATCAACAGAAGCATAAGAGAAGATGCTCTCTTTTTTCCCACCTATTTCATCCCAACTGCAAGAAAAAAATCCATCTACACTTGACGATATGAACAGCTTAAGAAGAAAAACCAGATAAACGTGCGGGAAGTTAAGAACTTCTCAGTGCAGCAGAGGCAACAAGCAGCTGCTTAGAAGATCTCAAGACAAAGATCCCTTCTATCTACACATTTGTGATGGAGAATCGGATTTACGAGTCACTTGACTCACTTCCCATCTGCTTCTACCTCTTTGAAGGTTTCTGCAGTGGCTTGTAAAGAACGACGGTCACGTACTTGGACTGGAATCTATGAGTTAGGCCGAGGGCAACCAATGACTGAGGTGCCCATCCTTTCTCTATAAACAGATGATTCAAAACCACGTGTTGTGGCTTAGTCACGATATCCTCCTCAGGCTCATCCCCTAGGGCAGAGACATGCAGTTGCTGGGGCACAACTGGTGGCTCCTTTGCGAAGTCCTCATCGGCAGGGAATGGCCTGCTGTAGCTCGAGTCAGGTGACATCGGGGCTTCAAATTCAGCAACACCATCAAGGTTCTCCGCAACATAGTCCTGTATATTTGACGAACATAATATCTTTACTAGAAGAAATAGAACTTAATTTCAAAAGGTAAAGAATCACAGATATAAACCCCAATCAGAATTACGACGCACGATGAAGAAATGACTTACAGTCACATCAAGCAGGTTAAAGGTACGTCCCGTTTCATCAGCAACATTAGGAAGATCATGAATAAATCTACATTTCCCATCCACTATAAATCTGTAATGATATGTTCCAGAAGGGAGGACTAACAAAATAGTGTAGTCCTTTCCCGATTTCTGCAAGGTCTTCCTGCAGTTGAAGATCTATGAGGACCAGCCTTTAAGGAAAGCTTCTGCAACTTTCGACGTCAGGTGTTCTATGAAACATAAAAAGAAAAATACCTTGATCTCCAGTTGTCCCACGATCCCTCCACAAGCACTTCGTTGCCTCCGTAACTCCAGTTAATCAGTACAGGGATTCCTTTATCAATCGAGGGATCAAAGGACTCAGGGGACTCATCCATCCAGACATGATCAAAAGCCAATGGAGCCTCTGCAGGTCTCTGCAGTGGTGGTAGAGGAACCTACAAGGGAATGCAAACTTTCCGGTCAAAACTAACGTTCCCGAAATGAAAACAGAAAATTAGTTCGTGGAAAATGAAAGAAAGAAAAAAAACACTTCTCTGGTAGCAAACTAGGAAAACTCTACCTCAACCTTTTCCTTCCTTTAAAGATGAAAGCTCTGCTTTAAATTCTCATTTACTATCGAAATACTTGTGATACCAAATATGCAAAACGTGGACAGATGTGAAATATCAGGGGACATATGGTTCCTTGATCAGTGTCCCTGAAGATAAGAGAAATTCTAATCTGCGACAGATTTTTTGCATGTTTCTATAGCTTTTGTTATGATCATTGTTAAGCATGGCGAATGCTACAGAAACATGCAAAAAAAAGACACTAACATTGCAGGGCTTATTGCTTACTTCGTATATTTCTAAATGCAGAATTTCGCACTAGACAGTTCAGGGGTTTTCAAAGCCTTGAATTATCAGAGTGTCGAATGCAAGAATTTATACAAACCCTCACATCAATGAACTCTTCTAGCTTTAGACCAAGCACCTTGACCAATGACAATTTTCTACAGAAACAGTTTACTACCAGTTCTAAAGCAACATAACATCAGCTCATGGAGGGTCAAACTCCAAATGACTACATGGTTCTTTTGGAGCCAAAATGAAGACAACAGCAATTTCCTGACTCATCCATCGCCCTACAAATTGCTGTTATCACCTTGAACTAATACACCTCATTCCATCGAGCATTCCCACTCTAGGGTAGAGGTGTGATGAAGAATAACAATTATCAAAACTCCTCGGATTCCAACGAACTTTTACCAACCTTTGTGACCTGAATTGTCTGACCACATTTCCTGTGCTGTATCCCAGCGTACAAGGACCTAGCATTTTATGCACTTCACCAGCCCAAAAATCTTTAGAACTTTACTGCCAAACAACCCCTCTGTCAGATTCTTTTTTCAAGGTCCTGGGCATTCCGCTCTTAAAATTTGCAGATTGAAAAAAGAACACCTCATCATGCATTGTGAGTACATAACCCTTTCATATAGCCGATACATCATTGCCTATATCCTCCCAACTAAGAATCTAACAAATCTCCCACGGTGAAATATTTCACCTCGTAAACAAATCTCAATTATGGAGAGGGTTCTTCAACTGGGTTCAATGGAACAGACAATTCAAGGTATATCAACATCTCGGATAGTCTAATGACAACAATAGACGACTCCCTCTTTGATAAAAAATTTAATGACAACTATGTAATCTCAAGTACTCTGATGACAATAATAACCAATAACTCCTCCTTTGTTTGGATGGAAATTTAGTAAAAAGGTATTTTATATCTTTTCTTTTGGTGTTTCTATCTCTAATTTTCATCAAATATTATAGTGCTATTTTTTATAGTGCTATATTTTATATGTTAGCATCCACAATGGTTTGGTGGTAGTGCATTGTGTACCACACAAAAGATCAGGTTCAAATTCTCCCTTGTGTGGGTTGCGTTAGGTAGCCGACAATCGGGTAAAAATAGTCGAATCTTTCAACATAGATTTGAGTAAGAATCCATGTAGCTGACCCTAGTTAAAGTGGGAGAAGGTTTTGCCATTTTTTCCATTATATTTTATATGTTAGTTAGATAATATATCATCTCATTAGTATATATTTTATTGTAGTTTTACAAGTATTTTTCTTTGTAAACCGAGGCTTACGCATTGATCCCCTCTAGGCTACACATCGTCTCATTTTCAGGGAAAATGCCACGTTCCACTTTTTTTTCAAACCTTGGTTGCACAGAACATGTTTCAGAGTAGATTATGAGTTCCAAAGCATCACATCATCTTCGCGAAGACACGTCATATCTAACTCCCTATAACCATGCATATTTTAGTCATTGCAAAATGGACACATTCCCCGATGCTATAGGATAGGGGAGATTCATTAGATGCAATAGCATTTGTAGAATGTGCTTCATGAACTTGGTTTCTCTATCAATTTGTTATATATTAATTAAATACCAAGGATTTGCATTGTCGTGCCATATATGACTACTCTTCTCTTGTGTTTCAAGTTATATTCACGAACAAGGTGATTGGATGTGGAAATGAGCAAGGACGTCTCTACAGGTTGGCCCAATCTCCTTACGCTAACAAATCATCCATTCCCACTAGCTCAGTCTCTCCGCACATGTGGCATTTTGAGTTCGATCACCTTCCTCCGCAAAAAGTTGCGTAGAGTCCTCCTGCAGGTCCCCTCTCAATCTACTTTTCAGTACGAGACTTGCCAGCTTGGGAAGCAACACTGTTCCACTTTACCTAGTCACCAAAGTCATAGTAGTAGTTCCTTGTTTGAGTTGGTTCATTTTGATATTTGAGACTCCGGTTGTGTTCCTAATCACCAGGGACATAGGATCTATCTAATTGTTGTCGATGATTATTCAAGACTTTCCTAGATTTTTCTTCTGAAAAACAAGTCTGAAGCCGGGTCTGTTCTTCAAGTTTTTATTAATAAAATAAAGAATATTTCTATGCTACTATTAGATATGTTCACTCTGACAAGGTCTTAGAGTTTTGTATTACTCATCTCTCTCAGTTCTTCAGGTCCCTTGGCATCATACAACATACCTCTTGTGTTTATACTTCTCAACAGAATGGTGCCGTTGAGTGCAAACACCGCCACCTTCTTAATGTTACTAAGACTCTTCTTATCTGGAGTCATGTTTCCCACTCTTTCTGGGGTAATGGTCCCCATTGCATGTTACCTTGTCAACTGCATGTTGTCCTCAATGTTAGGAGAAAATGTTCATTTTTCAATTGTGTCTCACAATAGGGACCTTTCTCTCTAACACCTTGCGTCTTTGGCTATATGGCTTTCATTTATCACATGACTCATGGTCATGACAAGCTCTCCCCCAAAGTTGTTGCGTGTGTTTTTACGGGTTACTTCCGAACCCAGAAAGGGTACTGATACATTGATTCTGTCTGACGGTAGTACTATGTTAGTATCGACTTCACATTCTTTGAGTTTGTTATGTACTTTTCTCCTACATGTGACAGGATGACCCTGTCTAAGTCTGGTCAGGAGGTTTACATTCCATCTCCTCTTTCATCCCCACCGCCCACCACACAACATCCTCCTCCTATGGCTCTTTGCCCCCATTACTATATCCGTAGGCCGCATATTGTACCCCCTTCTCATGAGCCTTCTCGATCAACCAGTACACCCTAGGTAAATTCTGAGTACTTGGTTTCTAGTGATGGTATTTTTTATTTATTTAAACTGCAAAAGATACTATATGTTGAGCATGTAACACCTCAGGAGAGTATTATATAGGAGACAAATCGTGTAGAGGATCTTAACTAACCCATTGCACTTCATAAATGGATGCATACATGTGATACATATCCTCTTGCATCCCATGTTTCTTTGAGGTGTCATTCAACGGATCTTAGGAAGTTTATGGTGGGACTATCAACCATCGAAATCCCACGCGCATAACAAAGTCTATGGGAGACAGTCATTGACATCTTACTATGGAGAAGCAAATGGCCGCACTCCAGTCACGTGATGTATGGAGTTTGATTACTGCCCTAGCATGGGCTTCTGTAGTTGATTGGTTGGCCGCAAATGAGTCTTTACAATGAAACGGAGAGCGGATGACCGTGTTGATCTCTACTGGGTAATGTAAGTTCACTCAAACATATGGGATCGATTATAAGGACACTTTTTTTCCCTCATGGCTCGTCATTCTATTCTCAAGATCCTCCTCTTAATTGCAGTAGTATGAGAGTGGACACTTTCCCAACTTGATGTTAAGTATACTTTCTTGTATGGAAGACCTGCATATGCAGTGACCACCAGGGTTTGCTATTGAGAGGGGGTGCCAAAAGATGTGTAGAGTTCATAAGGCTATTTATGGCCTTAGGCAAGGTCATAGAAGCTCTCGAACTTGAGAAAGCAATATACTTCAAGAGACCGAACGGAGATCATTCGCTCTTTGAACATATAAGACAAAAAGGTATTGTTATCATTCCGATTAGTGTTGACGCCATTATTTTCATAAGAGATCGCTTACAGGGCATCAATGAGGCTAATCTTATATAACAGTTTGTCACTAAGGATGAGTTTGTTAGGAACCATATATGTCTTGTGATGACACGGAGTTAGTACGTTACAGATCTTCTCCTAGAGTCAGGGATGGCAAACTACGGCAAATCTGCCACTACTCCCATGCACCCTGGCATAAAGCTCTACGACGATGATACATATGATGTGGACAAGAGAAGATACAATGAGCTTGTTGGGAAGCTCATTTATGCGACCATTACAATGACATATATCTCCTTTGTAGATAAAAAAGTCAGCCGATTTATGGAGCAACCACGACCAACTCACATGGACAGTGTTGCAATAGTCGGCCGACTATACCGAATAGTCGGTCCGACTATGCGGTGCGGGGGGGGGGGGGGGGGTACCCGACTGAATAGACCTCCAGTCGGGCAATAGTCGGCCCAACCGAATAGTCGGCCGACTATTCGGCCGACTGGACCGACTATTCGGCCGACTGGACCGACTATGAGGCCGACTGGACCGACTGGACCGACTATGAGGCAGACTGGAGTTCGACTTTTCATATTTTTATTTTTTTATTTTCAATTTTCAAATTTTATGGGTTACGTTTTACCACGGTATCACCACAAATGTCAAATTCTATATATCTATTGTATTGATGGGTACTTTTATCTTGGATTCATGTTAAATAATGACCATATATGTATAAAAATATAAGAATATATGTATTATAAATAATTTTTATATTAAAAAATACAAAACCGAATAATTCCGAATAGTCGCCCGAATACCGATTATTCTCTATTCAGTGACCCCTCCGACTGAATACCGAATGCCGTCTTCTGCAACACTGCACATGGATGTTGTTTGCATGATCCTAAGGTACCTGAAATCTTCTCCATGTACAATGTTATTTATAAGCAAAGGGACATCTCTTGTCATCACGGTCTTTGCAGATGCTGACTATGTAAGATGCCTAACAGACAGGAAGTCCACCTCTGATTTTACGGGTTTCAAAGAGAGTTCTCTGATTTCACGGAAAAACAAGAAGCGGATAATGGTTGCAAAATTCATTGTGGATTTTAAATACAAAGTTACGATGTAAGAGAACACTGAGATGATGTGGGTCACATGTTCTGACAAACTCAGCTATTGACACGTCTCTTCCCATGTAGTTGCTTTGCGACAATCAGAATGATGTACTCATTGCCGACAATCCCGCTTTCCATGAGATAACCAAACACATTGAGGTAGATTGCATTTACGAGATATGTTATAGTATGGTTTTATTTCTAATTCTAGGACAGCTCGGGAGAACATACAACATATGTTTTCACCAAGGCCCTAGCCAGGGGGTTGTTCCAGAAGTGTTATTCCAAGCTGAGCATGATTGACATTTATGCTCTATCTTGAAGGGGGAGTGTTTAGAGTCATGTTGCATTTTCATATTTATTATGACTCATATGTAATTTACCCTCTAATATTCTCCTCTCTATACAAGAGAATCATATGACTTCAAAATAATCAAGTTATTATTTTCTTTCTACATAAACGAATTATTATTCTCCAATACATGAATTAACAAGGTATTGCAGGTTCCCTAGCGCCAAACTTGTGGTGAGTTGCTTGTTTCAGATCATGTGACTCATGGGGAGTTGCTTGTTTCAGATCGCTTGAGGATCGATTTGCAATTATTTGGGCTCTATGGCTCACATGAAAATGAAGTGTCTTTTCAACAAAAGAGTTTGGAAAATTGTGATGGGACATGTTAAGGCTTTGTTGAAGTCTTGGATAATATAATCTAGTTAATCATATCGTATAATATAATATACGATGTCCATCAACTTAGGTATACATACTCAAATTATGTTCATGCATATTCCTTTGTGTGTGTGGATGGGCTGGCAAGTGGGGGCATGAAAAACATGCACACATGCATGTATGAGATCCTATTAAAGATAAAAGATCTTATACATAAAAAAGCAGAAAATACTAGCCATAAAATCTAATAAAGAAAATACAAGTCATAAAATCTAATAAAAATAACAAATGTTAGAATTATTCAATTTTATTATTTTCTTTATCTATTTATATTTCCAGGACATTCGGACGATGCAAATATTTGATAGGGGACATGAGAAGAATGACCTTTACTCCCTTGATATCCATGTTAATTCTACATTTGCTGGTGATGTCTCCATCTTCATGGACCCGTTAGTTTGACATTTACGGCTTAGTCACCCTTATGCTAAAACTCTTTCTCAAATATTTCCTAAACTCTCCTTACTGAAGTTGTTTGAGTGTGAAGCCTGTCAATTCGAAAAACATCGTCGAGCATCTTTATCTCCTAAAGCTAAGATACATCGATCTTCACCATTTTCTTTGGTCCATTGTGATATATGAGAACCTTATTCGGTCCGTACTATTGATGGTCATAAATATTTTGTTGTCTTCGTAGATGACTATAGCAGTTTCTTGGGTCTATTTAATAAAGGAGCGATCATATAATGATAAAATTGTCAAGTCATTTTTTCAATTTATTAAAACTTCTCTACAAGTATTCGGATGATATGTATTGACAATGCTCTTGAGTTTACCGAACAGGACTTGATGTCTTTCTTTGCCTCTCAAGGAACCCTTCATTAGATTTCATATCTGTATACCTCTCAACAAAATGGGTTAGAGAAAAGGAAGCATCGCTACCTTCTTCACAACAGAGTTTCAAATATCACAAAATATCGATGAAATTTAGCAAATTTTTCGATTTTGACATGGGACAAAAATATCGAGCGATATGACGATATGGGGTTTTTTTCATGTCATTCATTCACAAATGTTGGTCGATATGTGCAAAACTTCAACAAAATTTCGATGAAAATTTTCACTGAAATATCGTATCAACATAGTTTGATATGGAAGTCAATATTGGTATTTAAACACTTTCTTGATATTACATGTATATTCCTTAGTCATGTGAATGTTACCAAGACCTAATGGGGAGATGTCATTCTCACTAGCATTACCTCATCAATAGGGTCCTATTTTCTGACCTCAAGGGGGGTAACTCCCTTCTCTTTCTTAAATCCCAATAAGACACCCTTTCCACTTCCATTAAGAATTTCGGGTTGCATTGCTTTTGTTCATAATTTGCAAACTGCAAATAAATTGTCTCCTCATGCTATAAAGTGTGTTTTCATTCGGTATTCGGTATTATCACAACTAAAAGGAGCACATGTGCTACGATCGTACTAGTCATCAATACTAGATTTATGCTAACACCAGTTTCTTTGAATAGACCAGCTGCTTTACTTTGTCTATCAGTGGCAGATCCTTGAACCTTCCACCAATACCCATTATCTACAAAAGGAAAAACACTATTCATTAGGACCATGTACCATTACTTGTTCCTTGTTTACATGATAATGTGCCCTCTTCGAGTGTCCTACCACTGCATCTCATGATGCTCCATCAGAACTCTTTATAGATCTATAGAGGACAAATAGATAATGTACTACACATCCCATTTCACATTTTACTTTCATTGACAATCTATCCAGTTGTCACAGGAGACTCACAGATACTCTTATGGCTATTACCATTCTTCATGGTCATCATAATGCACTGCAAGACCATGATTGGAAAAATGCCATAGATGTGGAGATGGATGCGCTCACCTCTAGGGACATGTGAGATCTTGTGTCATGTTTTCCGAACGTCAAGCATGTTGCCTATCGATTGGTCTTTACGACCAAACAACCTCTTGATGATTCTATTGACAAACTGAAGACCAAGCTTGTGGCAAAGGGCTTTACTCAAACTTATGGAGTGGACTACTTTGAAACTTTTTTTCTCTGGTAAACAGGTTCACACTATTTTATCAATTGTTGCCAATAAGAATTGGCATATCTTTCAGCTAGATATGGAAAATGCATTTTTATACGACGATCTTGAGGACGAGGTCTACATGATGTAACGACAAGATTAGATCATCGAGGAGGGGTTACCAACTCTGTAAGGACGTTTATGGCCTAAAGCAGACTCCACAAGCATGGTTTCACAGGCTTATCACTGAAACCAGCTCTCTCGACTTCCATAGGACGACATATGGTTATTCTGTGTTCGTTAAATGATGGTCTACTGACACTACGATAGTGGTAGTTTATGTTGATGATATGGTGGTTACAGGTGATGATGAAGCATGTATTTTAGAAACCAAGACCTTCCTCTATAAGGTGTTTGTCATCAAGGATCTTAGTCAACGCAGATACTTCCTTGGCATTAAGGTGATACGCACTACGGAGCAATTATATGTATCACAACGGAAGTATTGCATGCATATTCCTACAAAGGCTGGCCTACTTGGATGTAAACCATCTAGCATCCCAACAAAGTATCGTAAACATGCTACATCCACTGATCCTGAGTTGAGGATACATGACATGAGCATGGTGGGAAACTACTCTACCTCACTATCACCAGGACAAATATATCTTATGTTGTGAGGAAGCCAACCATCACATGGAGAGACCTCTTTACAGTCATTGGCAAGATGTTCTCCTGATCATTCCATATCTGAAGGAATCTCCAAGGAAAGGCATAGTCTGTGGACCAATAGTCATACTGATGTTACCGCATATGTAGATGTAGATTATGTTATTTCTCCATAGGACAGGTGATCTACCACATGCTATGTCGTGTTAGTTGGTGGCAATACGTGTACATAACAAAGTAAGAAGCGGACAATGGTCTCTAGATCAGCAGTAGAGGTTGAATACAGGAAGCTGGATAGCAGAGCCAGAAGCAGACAATGGTTTCTAGATCGTGTGTAGAGGCTGAATACAAGGCAATGGCTCAAGTCATTTGTGATATTACCTAGCTAGTCTCCTTCCTATCGGAACTTTGAGTCCCTACTACTACTCACATACCTTTGTACTAAAACAACAAGTCTGCTACGTTCATTGCCACCGATCCTGTATTACATAAACAAACTAAGCACATTAAAGTTGATTGTTATTTCATTCGAGATGTTGTACGAGGGGGGAAAATCACAAGTCCTCATATATTCACAGATATTCAGCTTGCAAATATATTCGCAAAGGCCTGACTGAAAAACACATCTCTTAGTTTACTTCCAAGTTGTGCATGATCGCTAGATATGCTTCAACTTGAGGAGTATTAGATTTATTATATTTTATTATTTTCTATCTCTTTATTGAGTGCAGTGTGTCTACCACCCAAAAAAACGTGGCATAAAACCCCCCTTGTAGGCATTGCATTAGGTAGCTGACGGCCAACGTAAAAAATAGTTGGAACTTTCACTATGGATTTGAGCAAGAATCCATGTAGTCGACCCTACTTAAAGTAGGAAAAAGCTTCGCCATTTTTTATTTTCTTTATCTCTTTATTGAGTCATGTAACCCCTTTGGGGTTACTTATGTAATTATCTCCTTTTAGGCTTTAGGGTTTCACGATATATAAGAAACCTCATAACCCTTGAAATTAATTTCTCCACAACAAGCATTTCAGATCTATGTTCCAATTCACCCACCTGACCTTTCCTTTTTCATATGTTCCTTCCCATGCATTTTCTCTTTCCCTTTTCTTTTTCACTAAAGACCCATTAACCTAAGAGTAGACAATATTGATCCCTCTCCTTGCGCGTGAAGACAATAGCAATGATACACCAAATTCCCCCATAATAAAGGTTGTGGTCTACATCCCCTCCATGTATCCTTTCTTCACCCTTTCATTGTGTTTATTATCTTGCATGACAACCCATGGTTGTGGCTACCATTGCCATGATGATATCGATTATCACATGAGAAATCTACGAGTTCTTCTCACCATCCTTTAGATTTCCCTTATTATTTCAAATTATATATCTATTTTATATTATTTTTCTAAACAATCTTGATCTTATCTTGCTTCAACATGCAAAAGTAATCATAATGTGTTCCATTTTTTGACAATATTATTCCATCTCTTTAATAGATCTCATGTATTTTTTATAGACTTCTTTCATCACAATAAAAAACAATAAATTTAGATTGCAATAGAAATACCATACCGGTAAGAATTAGGAAGTTTTATGCATTACTTTTTTAAAAGGAAAAGGGTGGCGCACTAAGAAGACACCCACCCAAAACTTTATATTCACAAATTAACGTATAACAATGGTAGAAATCAGGGATCCCGTAAGATCATGGCAATGTCCTAAAACGTTATCTACATAAAATCTTTCACCACAAAAAATCACCCCTTTCCTGGCCAACCACATGACCCATAAAACAAGCACATCCTATATCCTGAAGGAGTTCGCCCTAGTAAGCTTTCATGGAATACCAAAAGGAAAATGCAAGACTCATCAAAACAAAGTCTAGAAATGTCACCTCCCATACCTCCCTAGATGAGCCACATAAAAAGAACAAATAATCAACTTTCTCAATTATCTTTGTAAATCGCTAGCAAGACTTTAGATCCCTTGAAAGGATTTGACCCTACGAGCCCCGATCAACATACTATCTCACCGCATCAACCATAAGAACACTTAATCCACAAATAAACTTCTACCTCTAGACGTGTCTAACCTCCTAGAAATAATTCTTCGGTCAAATACCGTGAATGCATAAAAAGTCTTGTACTTTTTCCGAAATGGAAAAATCAACATATGTCCTTATCCAGGGCCCAACAACAAGACTTTCCACCCAGAAAGAAACTCCATAAGCACCAGAAACTCAACCACCCTTTTCTCCGACAACTCAGAACGAAATTAGGGGCAAGAATTACTCTCATTCCATGTGTCGATGAAGGAAATAACCATAGAGCATGCCACGTTTAGTCTAATCATCAAGCCAAAAGCAAAAATCCCTCGCACTTAAAGCCAATATGAAGAGATGCAAGATAGTAGTGAGTACAACGCACATACCCTTCCAAATATCTGATGGAGCACATACCATTCTCACATGTCAAGATAAGTTAATCGTTGCTCAACAAATAATGTTAGACACCTGGGTCAACAAATCATGTTCCCCACCTAAATTTAGGACACCCACTTGATTAGGAAGGCTCTATTCATCTCCTCCAAGCTCCTCAACCCAAGCCACCACCCTCCTCCAACACCATCATCCTCTAATCCAATTCACCAGATGTATCTTTTAAGCCTCGTCAATATTTGTACAGAAGATTCTACACATCAAACTCTCCAACCTCCCCCAAACATCAATAGGAAGCAGATGAGTAGACAAGAAAAACATTGGGATAGTAGACAACACCACCTTCAAGAACACGGACACACCCCTTCGATAAACGAGATACTTACCTTCCCGCAAGCTTCTATCCATCTTATCAATTATTGGTAACCAATCATATTACGTCAACCTCCCACCCATCAATGAGCAGTCGATAGCATACATGCTTTGTGTCCCAAGAGCTACAACACATGCCTCCATTTCCGCATCATCCATCCTAAAAGGAACAAACATGAACTTGTCACCATAGATATGCAGGCCAAGCCACACTAAACAAGTTTATGAATGCAACAACACCGTCCGTAGCTCAACATCAATATCGACAAATAAAATGGTATCATTCACGTACTAAAGCGTTGGCACAAAAATGTCCCTAATTCCTAAAATCATCGTAGAACTCCCCATTGATTGTGAAGGAGACCATCCCAAAAAGTGCATATACCACGGTAACAAATTGTAACTGCCTAATGGTACCACCTATCACCAATGATGCACCCCCCCACTAGGGATAAAAAACCACACATGCTTTTCGTTTACTAATACCATGGTTTTAAGAAAGCATGCCGCGAGGCGCATGAGGCATACACTTCGAGGCGAAGCAGTCCAAAATCACCCAGAATGGTTGCCTCAACTTGGGATCTGTGAGGCCCCTTAGCTGTTCGAGGTAGTCCGAGGGGGTCGAGGCGTGAGGCAGAAGTGTTCCTCATGGCATTATAGATTTTTTGAACAATTTTTATGTAAATTATTTGTCATGTTGGCAGTTTCAGATGTTTATAAAGGTCTAGTTTTTTAAGATATAATTATACAAGATGAATGTTTTAATTGGACTGCTTTGATGTTCATATTTACCATTAAACATGTTTAATTATGTCAATAAACTCTTGTTGTTATACCCTTAAACATATGAATTCATAAATATCATACAAAACATTACTCGTAAACTTATTTTTAAGAAGTGGTCACATAATGACCTATGTAATGTACCAAGAAGAACGAACAAAAAAGAATTCAATGGGAGTTTATATACTACTCACATACAAACAGATCCATATACTAGAACAGAAATAAAATCCTTAATAAAAATTTTTGTCAAGGGTATTGCCTCCACAACCCTACTGGAGGGAGCGCACCTGCTCCCCCCCTAGACCCCTCACCCCAAACCCCCACAAGCTCGCTGACCAGGCAACGATACCCTCGTCTTGTTGGGGTATAGTACGACAGGAGAGGATGCATACAATGGTACTTTAACTTGGCTTAGATGGTTAGAATTTAGGGGTATATCATTTTCTGATTGGATGGAAAGTAAAAAGACATGTACAATTGTACATCTTTTCTTTCGGTGTTCTTATTTTATAATTTCATCATATGTTAGAGTGATGTATATATATATATATATATATCATATTTTCTGAAAGGAAAAAGAGCATCCACCGTTTAGGTGTGTGCCCAAAAAACATCACCATTTATCACCAAAAAAGGTGTTACAGAGCTATAAATGTACATGTATAGATTTGTTTTACATGTTCCAACTCTTACTCAGCGCCCTCGCGTATGTCACCACATTCTTGATATATATCATATGTTAGTCAAAATATATATAATGTCATAAGTATATCTTTATTGTACTTTTTATAGGTATTTGTCCTTATAAATTGAGGCTTACGCCTCGACTGCCTCGAGGCTACGCCTCACCTCGATTCCAAAGAAACCACCTCTTTCTGCTTTTTGTTTTTTCAAACCTTGACCAGTACCAAGTAAGAAATGGTTGTTGCACACCTCTTCATCCATCCAATCCATTCATTAGGAAATCCCTATCATAAAATGGAGGCCTAGATGAACCTCCAATCCACACATGTGTATGCCATGGAGAAGTCAACCTTCTAAAGCATCCCCTCCACCTTCATCCACCTCTAATCAATGACAATCTCAAAAGTCATCACTACCTCATCTATCAACTATCTTCCATGGAAAAAGTCATATGTGTGGGCATAATGATGGAGTTCGAAACCACAAGAAACCGATTCACAAGGACCTTCGCCATAATTAGGTAAACAAGATTGGATAAAGCCACCGTCACATATCCTCCACCTGACTTAGGCAGAAGGAAAAGGAATGAGAAAGTTAGATGCTCAAAGCCCAAATTCGTCTACACCATCTCTCGACAAGCACAATGATCTCCTACCCACCCAAGCCCCATATTTCCCTGAAGAATATGATCGGGAAGCTGTCTAGGTCAGGTGAGACATCAACATTCAAGGTGAATGCCGCCTCAAAAACCTCCTCCACGATAAAAGGACTTATGAAGTCAAGTCTATGCATCTTAGGAAGTCTCCGCTCCATCTGGCGCCACCATAGAGGATCTACCTACTCATCTCATGAAACTATCTAGCCACAATGATCCTAATGGCCAAATAAACCTCCATCACCTCTTCCAACCACCACAATGAAGTGAATCAAGTTGCATCATCTCCTCTCATTGACCATGACATGAAGAAAAAAACAAGTGTTGGCACCTCCTTCCTTCAACCACATCGATGTGGACCATTGTCATCACTCCATTGCTCGAGCTATCCTCCTCAAACAATACCTTGTAGTACTCCTTCCTCGCCATCCTCTCCTCTAACAACTCCATGGCATTGCATAAAAAACCTCCATGGCATCCTTAAGAGTGTGTAGTCATAGCACATCTTCCTTAGCATTCCCCTTCTCTCCTTCTGTTGGGTTCGCAACTCCCACCTAAACTCGGACATCATTTTATGAAACACCTCTAGCTTCACCATTGTTACCCTATAGGTTGACTCAGTCATAGAAAGGTGATGCAGCATGGAATTGACGAAAAGTAGGAATCAATTTATTCTATTTTTTAGTTATTTTGTCCCATTATTGTAGAGGGAAAAGAATGAATTGAATTAATGAGAGGCCCTTGGGTTCTCTTATATAGGGAGAGGAACCAATTGGGCATATTACATAAAGAAGACAAAATGAATATATAATAAGAAAACAATAAGAAAGATAACAAATATCTCAACACTTACCCTCAAGATGGAGCGTATACATCGATCAGACTCAGGTTGGAACAACATCTCTAATAAGGCCCTCTGCTAGGGCTTTAGTAAGAACACCCGTTGTCTAGTCTCTGGAGCTGACATCCACGGTGGCGATAAGACCCTTCTATATCAAGTCATGAGTGTAGTTACAGCCCACCTCTATGTGCTTGGTCCTCTCATGAAAGGTTGTGTTGTTGGAAATGAAAAGAGCAGCTTGATTATCACATTGGATGTGCATGGGGAGAGACACCTCTGTAGTCAAGTCAGTAAGAACAGATATGATTCACATCATATCTATGCTAGCTTGTGCAATGGCCATGTATTCTGACTCAACACTCGATCTGGCAACTACGGTCTGCTTATTTGCTCTCCATGAAATTAGGGAATTCCCTAGGAACACAATGAAGCTTGAAGTAGATTGTCTGGGAACCCAACATATTCTTCATCTGCGCACGATGTAACTGAGAGAGATGCGCCTCTGCTAAAAAGAAGTCTCGTGCCTGGTGATGTCTTTAGATAACTCAGAATCATATGGACTGCATCCATATGTGCTTGTCTGGGCTACTCCATAAATAGACTCACTTTTCTCACAGCAAAGGATATGTCGAGCTTGGTAATAGTCACATACAGTAGCTTGCCAACAAGCTCTTTGTACCTCCTCTTGTCGACCTCCTTAACATCATCATCATAGAGCTTTATACTCAAGTCAATAGGAGTAGTCGCAGGTGTGCAATCTACAATACTTGTCCTGAAAGATGATCTGTAACATACTTCCTATGGGTCATCACAAAATCTCATTGGTTCGTAGCAAACTCCAGTCCAAGTAAGTAACGTAAATTACCGAGGTCTTTGGTCACAAACTACTGACTTAGGAAGTCATTGGCACCCTGAATGCCCTACTCAACATCCCCTATAACAATAATGCCATTAACATAAACAAGAAGGACAATAATACCTCTCTAGATCTTGTGCACAAAGAAAGAGTGACCATCAGTCGATCTCACAAACCTATGCTGCTCTATCAAGTCCGAAAGCTTCTGGAACCATGCTCTTAGACTCTACTTAAGGTCATAGATAGCCTTATGAAGCTAACAAACCTTCTGAGACTCCTCCCCAGAAGTAAACTCAGGTGGTTGCTGCATGTCGACCTTCTCCTGTAGATGACCATAGAGGAAGGTGTTCTTCACATTAAGCTGGTAAATGGTTAAATCTCGTGTCACAGCAACAGATAGTAAAATGCGCAGAGTAGAATGCCTGGCAAATAGAGAGAAAATATCCTGATAGTCCACCCCATATGTCTGAGTGAACCTACGTGTCACAAGTCTCGACTTATAGCAATCCATACTGCCATATGCACAGTGTTTCACAGTGAACACCCATTTGCATCCCATAACGGATGTGTCAACTGGAACAAAAATAAAACTCCACGTACCACATGATTGTAGCACGACCATCTCATCCTCCATAGCCAACCTCCACTGATTGTCCGGAAGAGCCTCCTATTATGTCTGTAGTATCTCCACGGCTAATAGTGCCAAGGTAAACCTCCTGAAATCCTCTGACGATCTGCTCAAGAAACTAATAGCACACATACGTTTCGGCTTTTACAGAGCAATCGACACATCAAGATTATCTGCCACGTCCTGAGCCTATAAGTTCCCTTCTGGAGAGGGCACTTGCTAATCTTGTATGGAATTCTGCTGCACAGATAACTCGATAGTGCCATCGGTAGGAACAATGTGCTCATTACATACTTGAGGTATGTTGGATTATGCGCAAGACCTGTGAGCAAGGAGAACCGAGCGAGTCCTGGGAGTAACACGTGGCAAAAATTGAGTCACAATAGGAGGTGGAACTATGGGAGCAAGTTTAGAGGTAGAAGTAGGTGGTGGTGGTGGTGGCTGCAGAGGTGGTAGTAGAGCAGGAGTTAAGGGAGGTGGAGGCATATAGATCTCATCATCAGAGTCAAATGGGGCTAGTCTGTCGACTGTAGGAGAAAATTACATAATAGATTCAAAGAAAGTAAAGTCAGCATTGACAAGGTATTTCTGCCTTAGCGGATCAAAGCAACAGTACCTCTTCTAGGCACAAGAGTAGCCAACAAACACACACTTGACAACTCTGGGAGAGAGATTGTCACGTCCTGGAGAGACATCATGAACAAATGTAATAGATCCGAACACACGAAGTGTAAGGGAGAAAAGATCCTTCTCGGGAAACGCAATCAAAAAAGGAATCTTCTTTCCCAACACAGACGAGGGCATGCGGTTCATCATATAGCAAGCAGTAAGGATAGCAGCACCCCAGTAAGCATGAGGAGAATGACTCTGTATCAACAAGGTTCTGGTCACATCAAGTGACAGTGTTTGCGCTCGGTAACACCGTTTTTGCTGGTAAGTATAAGCACAAGAAGTCTAGTGAACAATAGTAAAAGATTTAAGAAAATTAGAAAGATGTAAGGTGCAGAATTCTAAGGCATTATCAGAATGAAGATATTTAACATTAGTACAAAAAAAATCTTTATGTCATTAAAAAATATTTGATCACAGATCCAACCTCAGACTTATTCTTCAATAAAAAGACTCACGAAAGTTTAGAAAAATCGTCGACCGCAACTAAATAAAAACGACGTCCCTGGTGATCAGGAAGACGACTCGGACCTCAAATATATAAACAAAGGAGCTCAAATAACTAAGAACTGCTCCGACTCTGACAAGATGGAAAGGGAGGAACGATGGTGATTCCCAAGTTGGCATGCCTCACACTAAAAGGAGGATCTCATATAAATCTAAGGGAGAACATGACACAACTTCTACAGAGGAAGGTGGCTAAAACGAAGGTGCCACAGATATGGAGAGATTGTTCCAACAGATATAGTAGTAACACTAGCATGAGGAGGTTGGACCAGTCTGTAAAGTCCCTGCTACTCACAACCACATCCAATCACCATGCTCGTAAGTATATCCTGAAACATAGGAGATGAAGGATAAAAACCAACATGACAATCCAGATCGTTAGTAATTTGACTAATGGAACGTAAATTCATTGAAAGTTAAGAGCATATAAAATATTCTGAAGACGTATGGATGGCATCAAATGCACCTCACATTGTCATGTAACGGGTAAGTGGTCGTCATTAGCAATGACAACCCATCTGCAAGGTGGTATAGTACTATAGGACCTCAGTTGTGCTTTGTCTCCGCACAGGTGGTGAGAAGCATCAGAATCCATAATCCAACTTGTCATGTCTGGACCAGTACTACCAGTAAAAGCATAGGTGATAACTGAGGAGCTCGAAGAGGCTCTGGTTGCAGGCCTGCGGCTGCGGTATCTGTAGCGATGGTGCCAACAGTAGGGGTCATGGTCTCTCATACAATATCATCTAGGAGAAGATCGACTTGAGAAGCTGTAGTCTCTGAAGACACGATATGTTTCGCTACTTGACTGGAAGCAGGATATCCATGTTTCTAGTAGCATGTATCTTCTACATGTCCATGCTTATAAATAGTAAGTGCAACGGCCACGCTGGCATCCACCGCCTCTGCCACGAGGGTGCGTCCTCTGGACTGGATCGTTCCTCCTCGACCACAAGAAGCAGACATCATTGAAGAGGGTAAAGAAGTAGTTATAGAAGGCATGACAATCTGATTGAGACAACTATAGACCTCCTCTATGGGAGGTATGGTAGCTTTGGTAAGAAGTTGAGTACGCGCACCATTATACTCTGTATCAAATCTAGCCATGAAGACTCCAACCATCGTGGAGTTCATATACGTCTCCTATTGCTCAATCGATGTCGTAATAGGCATGTAGCTATGAAGCTTCTCGAACATGCCACAGAGCGAAGAGTAGTACACATGCAGAGGGCGATCATTATGCTTGGCATGGTAGATATCGAACTGTAGTTGAAGAATCTTGGCCTCATTATTAGCTTGAGCATAGGAGATGCCAAAATGTCCCACATCGCCTTGGCGGTGGGCTGATTCAGAATATCATTGGCTATCTCTGTGGTGAGGGCCCTACAAAGCCAACACTGCATACACGTCATCTTGCTTCCAAGAAGCATTTACCCCAGTTTATCTGTTGGCCTGTCAGGATGTGCTCCTTATTGTTGCGCTGCATGAGTGTGAGAAACCGCATAAACCACAAGTCATAATAGGTCCCATCCATCTTAACCATGGGAGCTGGGCCCTTGAAGGCTCTGGACGAAAAAACATCACCCTTGTTCTCAGACATGATGGAAAAATGACCGAACAACGAAACTCAACTAAGGAATAGATTAATATGAACAAGTCTACACGATCATACAGAGGATTGATTGTATGTATAGACTCATACAACCATCTTCATTAATCTCAGTTGATCTCTAAGGCCGAGAAACATGATTTATAGGTCTGGAACCACATTTTCCGATGAAAATCAGAACACACAAATTAAAGATCGAGCCGCAGAGGTGAGTAGAGGCACACCGGAGGATTGACAATGACCTGGGAGAGACGAGGGGCTTCGGTAGTCTGGGGACTACCTGCACGACGACCGAAGGAGCCGGATGGTGGCTTGGGCGGTCAAAGGCATCGACCTGGGCGATGACCTGGGTAACCGTGGGGCAATGAGCGGGGGCGAAGGCGATGCAACCTTAAAGGCGGCACGGGGAGGAGGGGTGTGTAGGGATAGGGTTAAGGTGGGATACGGGAACTCTGGTCTAGGACCGTCGGTTCGATAACATGTAGTGGGAAAAGAATGAATTGCATTAATGAGAGGCCATTGGGTTCTCTTATATAAAAAAGGAACTGATTGGCCAAATAAAATAAAGAAGACAAAATAAATAGATAATAAGAAAAAAATAAGAAAGATAGCAAATATCTCAACAAGATCAATTAATTAGGGTTTTAATATGGTTCAATCAGTTATTTTAATATTCTGTATGCAGACCCTCTTATATAAAGGGCAAGGGGATCTTGGGGATTGTGTGTCAGGTAATTGAGTTTGAAAAGACAAGTGGAGTTATCTCCAGCACCTCTCCTCTTCCTCTCTCCTTGTGCATCTCGATGCCTCCTCCAAATCCCACACAGGCTACACACCTGACGTGCTCCCCCTCACCTCATATCTTCCTCCTAACAACCCTCCCTGACCCGAAATCAGGATAGCATTAATTAGTAACATAGCATGGAGAAGAAATCATTCCATTGACTCGATGATCCTGTCAATTACTGGTCGATGCAATTCGACTTGAGCTGCATGCCATGGCACGCACTCACGACAATTGAAGTTCAAGTCATACCTCCTATCAAGCATCAAAGTTCAATAGTGATTGGGTCGATCATTCGAGGAAGGCTACTCCGTCAGGAGAAGATCCAACCAATACAATACATATATGAGGCATACTCATGGAAGACAAAGCAAAAAAATGAAGAGGTGTCATCCAAAATGCTCAGGATCGACGCAGATCTCTGAGATCTGGCTGCAACCAAAGTTACCCACATGATTTCAGACCAACTTCAACCATCCCTGACATTGATCTCAACACCGCCACCATCAATGAGGCCTTCTCCAACATCACCTCCACCACCATCAATACCCCCACCGTCAGCCACGCCACAACCCCCAATGTCGTCGATCACCCCTATCGTTGCCAGCAATTCGAGGAATATGCATGCTGCAAATGCCCCCTTCCATCCTTCCAAGGCTGCCGCAACTGGAACTAAGTGCAGAACTATCACCGCCCTCAAGTTAAGCATCTCCAAACCCCACAAGGGAACTCCTGTCTTTACTACCTTTCCCGTAACCACGATCGTTATTGCATCCAATCCCGTAATTGTTGCTACCGTTGTTATCGTAGACGTGGGAATAGATAATCCTATCAAAGGATTTCCTTCTCAACTCATGGGGATTTGTCGCCCATAGAGAAGAGAAAAAGTAGTTGTTTTGGGAAATTTGCAAAGAAAATCCTAGTACAGCTAGGGATAAGTAATGTCCACGAAAGGCTCCTCCCCTATTCCCAAGGGGAGCAACATACTCAAAGAGAGGCGTAAAAGGGGTGTTAGGGGATAATTTTAGAGAATCCCCCCTCCTAAGGGCATTTTTCCTAAAGGGCAAAGATGGAGGTATAATGATACAGAGAAACTTCTTTAATAAAGAGATGCTAAATTGCAATTGTACCTCCTCCCAAGACAAATTATAAAGACTACATGGAAGAAGGGAAAAGAGTAAAGAAAAAGGGCCTTCATTGTATATGTGTATGCCCAAAAACTTCACATTTATCACAAAAAAATGTTACAAGCCTACTACATTTGAGATATCGCCCACTTTACATGATCCAACTCTCAAACATAGCATTTGCATGCGCCACAACATTCTCGAGAGGGGAAAAGAGTTAACATATTCAAGGGCCCAATTGAGATCAGCTCATCTCGCATGCAACCCTAACGTTGGTCAATCACTCATCAAGAAATGAGTTTTTCAAGCGCAGGAGAATTCATGTAGCATGGAATTGATAAAATTTGGGGTCCAATTACCATTTATCGCCAATTCTATTTTTGTTTACTTTTATCCAATCAGGGTCAATTAATTAGGGGCTTGTTATTGTTCAAACAATTATTTTAAATTTTTTATCCAGTCCCTCTTATATAAAGGGGACAATGGGTCTTTCTTGAATGAGGCAAAGTTCTTTCTTGAATTAGGCAAAGTGAAGACTGAAGTTATCTTCAACACCTCTCCTCCTCTTCCTCTCCCCTTGCGCATCTCAGTGCCTCCTTCAAATCCCACGTAGTTGGAAGGCTCCCCAAATCTTCCTCCTCCCAACTCTCCCGATCGCGAAATCAAGATTGCATCAAAAGGTCCAACCATCAACAAGACATCAACTCCATGAAGCCATTCCCATGCAATCATAACCTATTAAAGCGAGACAAACCTCCCAAACGCCATCACTCATCAGAGTCCCAGGAGATGTGCATGATTAGAATACAATAGCAATAAAGAGAGCATAGATGTTAAGGGGAATGCCTCCAACAACTCTACAAACCACAGAAGCCATTCAGGCGAGACCACAATGACGAATAGTCAAGTGTAGTGAAAGTTTATCGCACCAAAAACTCTACCATGTCCCCCACAAAATCCACAAACAAAGGGAGGATGAGGTCTGCACTGCATCTCCCTTCAAGGATAGTCAACATCAAACATAGTAACATTGAAGTCAACACCCAACAACCACCAAAGCTCAAGAAAATAAGCACACACCATCCATAGCTCGTCTCATATATTTGTAATAACTAAGGCCAATAAAGGCCATACACCAAAGAGAAAAGGAACTGCAGACCATCTGACCATGGTTGGAGCACCACCAAAGGTGAGTGTTTTGCCTCCACCAAAACAATCGGCTCAAAAGAATCATCACTCCACCCCACAACAATGCCCTTAAAGGTCCCCATTCGAACAGACCATCCAAAACTAGAAAGATCGAGTTTCAACCACCGACACCTAAAAAGACATCCTAACTTTCTAATTTTGTCTCATGCAATAACCATAGCACATCTTCCCACCACTCGCCAAGCAGAATTCTCACCGCCCTCCCTCTTGTCCAACTGCCTCCACCTTGGATGTCCAGGAAAGAAACCTCATCACGTAACCATAGGGGTCACCCCTACCAACGCAACCACCATGTACTTAGCACCCTGATCCTGAGGTAGCACCTCCATTTCCCTCTTCCACATAAGTCCCATGCATCCCTAGTCCCTTTAGAAGTCATTGCTTCCATTCTACGTCTCTTCTATTTAGATACATGCAAGGCCCTCTATTGCTCTGCCTCCGCATCCACACCATCATTGCACCATGTCTTGGGCCCCTGATGCAACACCCCTTTGCTGTTTCTGAAATCAATCCCTTATTCGCTCGTCTCATTACCACTCCAGAAACACCAACAAACATATGTTGCACCATTGAGACTAGAGCATTGGCCATATTCATTACATGTCTTCCTAAAAACTAACCTGCCAATTCAACTTCTCCCTATTCTGCCAAATGATCAACTATTGTACACAGAAGCTTCATCCTAGAGAGCTTAGTTTCAACCTCATAGCTTTCTTAATATTGACAAATTTAAGCATGGCATGAAACATTTTCAACTAATCTTTCCTATGGACATTACTTGATTGTAGAGAGTAAAGGCTTTCTAAAGAAGCACGAGCGGATTTGGCCCTATTTTATTTTCTACATTAGTCAATAGAAGGTCCTAATGAGGTTAGGTTCATCTGCATAAAGAATATGATGACATTGACAATGTCTGCGAACATCGCTAGTTTATGTGTTATGCATCACGTATTATGGGAGTTTCTGATGTAGGCTTGATAGCTACTCAAGGGACGTCTTTCGCCAAAATTTCAACAAAGATGATTGATTAGGCCTATATTAGAGAGGTGCTTGGAGGCCTCAATGAGCAATTGGTGTTTTTAAGAGAGATGCACTCTCCTTTCTTTCAATTTAGCTCATGTTTGTTTGTTTTCAGACTAACAATGAAGATGGAAGATTTGAGTGTTCTAAAAAGAAGATTTTTGTACTATGTGAGGACTGAAAGTAAGATGCCATAAGTGGCTTGGGATGAGGTTCACAAACTGATTTAGTGGGAAAATGAGTTGTAAGAATACTCCCCAGAAAAACAAAAGAATGAAAATGGGAGAATATGACAACTTGGTAACTAAATGTGGAAAAGGATGTAACTTGCATAATAATGAAAATTGGAACTTCTTGTTCAACTAAAAGGAAAAGCATATATGGAATTATGGATAGAATGAAATAATTGGAACTTCTTGTCGTTTGAATGCTGATGGAAAAATGATCTTTAGGGTTCCATTCATTCTTGATATTCCATGTAATTATGCAACTACCCTTCAATTGTAATAAACCTTCCGGCGCATTCACACATTGTACCAGGACAATCACTTCAGTACTGGTCATTTTCTTCTTCCATTATTTTTCCCTCATTTTCGAATGTTGTCTCTTCAACCAGAAGCAACAGGAGCTTCTGCAACACTAGTTTCCCCTGGTCACTATTAGCCATAGTGCATCAG
Source organism: Ottelia alismoides (assembly GCA_037367405.1). Taxonomy (NCBI): domain Eukaryota; kingdom Viridiplantae; phylum Streptophyta; class Magnoliopsida; order Alismatales; family Hydrocharitaceae; genus Ottelia; species Ottelia alismoides. The sequence goes on along the minus strand of JAZKJV010010414.1, from coordinate 313,415 downwards.
AGTCGGTTATTAACCATAGTTCCGTCTACTGTGCTCCCCACTACATTCTCTTCTTCTAGCAGCAACTATTCTCAGCAAAGCATATCAAAGAAGTAAATAAAAAGCAAGACATCAATGACTCCAACACTCGGTGGTGCGAGGCCCGATGGCAATCATCACTGTTCATTCACCCGTCTCACCCACGATAACGAAGCAGTTGCCATTGTTACACCAGACAGCAACTCCAACCTGCGATTTGGATCGGAAATCCACAAGTCCGATCCAATATCAACGGTGTGCCGTATGCAGCGCAGAGGAACACTCCATTCCCGAAGATCACACATATTCTCCGCACAAACGAACACAGATCGGAAGATACAGAAAGCACGGGGAGGATCTATGGGAACACCGATGGTGAGAAGAATCGGGCGCGATCTAGACTTGCCTGGGGAGCGAAGAGGAGGGGTGATCTCGATCTGCCGGGGCTGCCAGGGGGGGTGTTCCTCATGGAGTCGGCAGAGCTGTTGCGGCGGACGCCGTCGCCGTTCTCCGGGAAGCAGCGGCTCGATCTCACCGAGGGATCGGCGTCGCTCCCGTTCTCCCCCTCCTTCGCGTTGGTGTTCCCCATAGGCGGAGGGTGGAGAAGTGGCCTCGGAGTTGGAAGTAATTACGGGGAGCCAGTGGGTGCGGTCGCCGACTAGCCGGGAAGAGGATGAGAGGGTGGGAGGGATGGGGCAGACTTTAACGGGGGCGATGGCGGCGTACACGGGCGGATGGGGTGCCACGTGGCAGGTGAGGAGAAGATGTTGACGTGAGATTTGTTTAATCACACTTTACCAAAAAAGATCTCTCTTTCTATTTGGATTTATCCTCCTTCCTATATGTGATGTGAGAATTATGCCTTCATTAGCTATTGATTATCTGTTTGTATGAATGGATAACAAATAAATGGAATAATCATCATTATTTGGTCGTTTGAGAAAGAGGATTGAGTAGCCACGGTAGATAATGGCATTATCGAATTATGTGACCAATTATTATGAAACTGTTGACTTTTTGGTATCTAATTTTCAACTATGATACTGAGGAAATGGACATGCTTACTAGAGCAATGAAAGAGAGAAATAGTGAAAGACAAATTCAAAAAAATAAAAATATGTGATCAAAATAAATTTTATATATAGTAACTATGTCAATTTTATACATTTTTAAAATTGAGATTATTACACAATTCATGACATAACACGAATAATTTTCATAACTGTCATGACTATATATTTTTTATATGGGAGTGTCCAACGGTTATGGTGCAAGAGTTAATAAGATTGTGGGGTCATATGTTTGACTACAAAAATTATGAGAGCTACGATGTAATTCAATGAAATATTAAGGGCCATGCTGCTCAAAAAAATTAGCAAACTTTCTTGTCCATTTTTGTTCTCTATGGGCCTATTGGTAATTAGCTGGGTTGGTTTGGAGTAACCTCATGTGAACAAATACTTGTTCGGATGATTAGAAGGATTGGAATGATAAATGTGATATGATGTAACATTGATTTCGTATTATTTTAACCTTTTAATGATTATAATATATTTTATGCTAATTTTTTTACTTAATCATGATTAAAAATTATTATAACAAGGAAATTGTATCGTCCACACAACTAATTCCAACCCATGATTGTAGGATAGAGAAAAGGGTAAGCCATATTACCCTCGGGTAACCTGGCAACTAACGAGTCCTATGTTTGCGTTTGGTTTATGGGTTTTTTGGTGGAAGGTAATCCTCTAAGAAAGTGGGTAATCCTTTTTGTGTTTTGGTGTTTGGTTGGAGGGTTTATTTGTTGAGATGCAATTGCATTAAAGTTTGAAAAAAAAATATATAGTGAAAATTTTATTTTTTTTAGTTGATAAAGATGGTATATTATTTTTTTGGAATTGAAGAAAGAGATACGAACATTTTGATGTATTAAATGAGAGACAGGTACGTGGTTTTTAGATGAACACAACGTGATGGGATTAAAAATGATGTCGGGACCCACAGTGTAGAAATTGAAAGTTTAACCCTAAACATACAGGTAAATCAAATTCCATCCTAACCCGGTAACGTGAACTCATCCATCTTAATTAATTAATCAAGATCGACTATTTTTAAATTGATTTGAAGTCCATTTAATTTCGATCGATTAAAATGAAAAGATAAACGTATCGGATTAAAATAAAATTTGATTGCGCACATTAGAGCAGAAAACATAGCTTAGAACGTGCGACTTAGGGGGCAGGAATGACGTGGAAACTTCTGATCCGGATCAAGAGGTAGAGACTTATCCGGACAACCGCTAACAACTTGTCGTTCGGCCTCAGATGGGAGAAGGTGACGATAACAAACGATTCCCGACGGGGGCCCAGATGATAACGCTTATCCACAACGTGGGCTCAACGGGTTTCCCCTCCTGCTTCTGCCCTTGTCTCACCCACGGTTCTCTCTCTTATTATGTATGGGTTGATGGTATGCAAACGGACGAATACGGATATCTATTTTTAATATCTTACTATATATTATGGCCCGTGGCCCCGTTACTGTAGCAAATTGTCGCCCCAAAAATTTCATCAATCCCGCCTACGTCTTACAATATATGAATCCCGTGAAGATATGCACCGTTCACCATTTTTTAATTTGTCATTCATGGCACCGTCAAGCCAACGACACATTTTAATTCGTCCCCAGCTGTCGACATGTATGATCGTCTTGTGCATACGTGTTGTTTCCTCGATCAGGTGGTCATCCTCCTCCTTGTCCAGCCAACACATATGCCCGTTGTCGGACGCATGGCACCATCCTCTCTCGATTACCTGACGCATGTTCTGCTAATATATATCACCAGTTAATGCATCTCTCACGAGCATCCGAATCCTCACGGGACGAGGGCTCCCATACAAATAGGGTTGCAATCTCTCCCTCCCTCCCTCTCTCCCCGCACGTCTTACCTTCTTTCCCGGAGAGACGATCCAATTGCCGGGACGCTTCAGCACCATTTAGGTTAAAAATGAGTTACGTACCTGCCCTTACAGAGATATGCACAGCTTTTATGATGGATCTTTGGGATTCGATTTAGAATGTTGGTTTTAAGCTCGGAAGGACGACAATTTCGATGGTGCCTTTAACTGATGGAGGACAGTATAGAGTCCGCTGAGGAGAAGGCCATTAGGTATGGAGGAATGAGATTTTTTATCGGGAGTTGAGAGATATACGACTCTTTCTTGGATATGTAATGTTCTATTTGTAGAATGTAAATATTACTATTAAAAATCAGAATTGTATATTGTTATTTTGAAGTTGTCGGTCTCATCAATATTTGTCTTTGTGCTTGCGAAGCCAACAACATTCTCGTCGGTACCGCACAGAGAACTTGGTGGTCTGAAGCTCGATGGTGCTCGCGGATGGCAACCACCACAGAGATGGGGTTCTCGAGAACTGGAACGACGTTGTGTCCATGGAGGACATCGACCAATTAGTGGAGCTTGGGCGGAGATGGCCCTATTAACTCGGTGTCAGCGTTCACTCATCCAAAATCGATGTCACTGTTCGCTCGTCTAATGTGGTATTCCATGTGTTTGGTTCCATGTACTTTTTAAATTATGGCATGGGTATTGCATTTAAGCTTTTATACGACGTCCCTGCAAATTCACAGTTGTCTTGGACTTCTTTTCAGATTGTTGGGAGATATACATGCATGCAGAGCCTCTGCCTTTTTTAGCTTCTTCATTGGTCATTTGATGGTTTGGAGCGCCATAGTTTGATGGTTAAACATGCTACTCCGTTCTTCTCAATCTCTTCTCCTCTTATAGTGAGTGGCTCTATTCTATTCCAATGTATGGTGTTGCGTGCTAATTTCCCTTCCAGAGATCAAATGACACCGAATAAGTATATAAATGATGGAAAGAACTTACTCAGGTGCTTTGTATGTACTTCTAGCAATTGCATGAAACTTCTAGGTTATATACGAAGTAACAGATGTTTTTAATTCCATGCATTATTTTTTCACTTACGGAGAAATGCATGCATGATTTTGCCTTTTTCTATCTTCTTATTTGTCCTCGCCGATGGCTTGCCAGTGGTTTTTCATTCTTCTTACGGCGAAGAGCTCTATTCTATCTATTTAGCAAATGATGTATCAATAAGATAATTAAACATTATGAAGTATGTAGAGACTCTACATGTCCTAGATATGATATAAATGTTGATTGTCATAATGTACATTCCTTTAAGTGGTTTACTCTCTCAAATCCAATAAATTGTTTTTTGTTTGTTTAATATGATCAACACTAGCAATTACAGAGTGCAAACCAAGGTGCCATGTTACATGCTAACTTTTCGTTCCTCTGATAAAAAATGACGGACAGAACTCACTCAAGATTCCAGACTAATTATTATATATAAATATAAAGCAAGGATTGTATGCCTATTGCAATACTATCTTTTTACAAATCTAAAATTTTGTTAAAAGGGTAGAAAAGTAAATGGTGATTAACCATGCCATATAAAACATTTATAACATTTTCGTATAAAGTATTCAACTATAATATCAAATAATAAGACGGGTTTTCCCGTATCTTTCCTTCTGTTTGCAATGTTTCTTTCATACCTCTACACATGCACTTCGTTCCCGAGCGTGCCATATCAGATATCTGATGTATGTTTTTCTTTGTTCTCTTATGCACAATTTCCCAATTTTATGGTTCTCATATTATTTTCTGCCATAGTAATTGTACCCTTTTAGTGGCTTGTGTATGTTATTGACTCAACTATTGATCTTATAGGTCAATGATTATTTGTACAGGGAAACTTATTTTACTATAAATGAATGAGTTGTTCAGATCAGGGGACTTACTGAGAACGAATTGTTAGTTGTCCAGATCAAGGCCTCGGGTGAGAAGACCCCATCTGATGAGAATTGCATTTTTTTATAAGCCCTTTGACTACTTGCGATGGTTACTCGATGAGGAGGTAAAATTAATTCAGTGCAAGCTCATCTTGATATACACCAATTATTTGGAGATGGATATTCTGTGCATTGCTGAGAAGTGATCTATACAGAATCTGCACTCAACGATTATAAATTTCATAGCTTTGGATAGCACTTATGCTCTTACTCTTCAAAGACATGAAAGCTTGCTATTGATTATGGTTTCTTTCTTTACTTGGGAAAAAACTGCCAAGTTCTATGAATTTATGTTGGCTCTGTTTTCTTCCTTCATACTTCAAAGAGAGAGGTTGGTTTAATCAGAGGAAATAGATCGCATTACGGTCTCTGTAGTTGTTTCTTTCAAAATTTGAATACAAAGGTGGCAAGAATAGTTGTCATGTCCATGGAGCTTAGAGCACATGACATTATCCATGTGACAGAAGCCGTTAAGCCATTAGAAGTTCTCTATGGTGCAACAGATGGAGAAGAAAGTCTCATTCCCGTGCAAAGCACGGGGTGCCCACTAGTGAATACTAATGTAGCATGTATATTGATGGATATTAAAAATATCTTATTATATTTTTAGAAAACGGATACAGATATAAAATGAATATTGATTATATATGAGTAATGTCAAAAATACTTTATAGAATCGACTTAAATATGTACGAATTGGATGGAAAACACTGGTATAAAATTACTAAATGTGTTTGTGTAATAAAAATTATACAAATATGGTAAAAGAAGGTATAGAACTATGTTATATTGGGTTAAATCCATGATTATATTTATATATGAAAACGGATATACGAATATAGATACAGATGTTTACAGATATCTAAACGACATCCGTATATGTATCCATGTTAAAACGGATACGGATATAGATGTCAAAATTTTTATAAAACGAATACGTTGATGAATCGGATACAGATATATTCTTAACTGTTTGCATCCCTAGTTAAACAGGGTTATCTGTATGGGAGTTAATTTGATTACTTTCTATCTTTGTTTTTTTATTTTTAAAGTATCTTATGAAACACTTGAAGTATATAGATTACTGTATGACGCGGTATTCTTATTCAATTTTCAGCTCAATTCGAGACTCTTATCCAATCTATTAAATATGTCATATTTTAACGATCTCAACAAGGATTTTAGATGGACATGCACAAAAATTTTGAATTTCAACATGTTATGGTATAATTGACTAAATCTCATGTGTGGTAGTATTATTAAACCCGATATATATATGGGGTTGATGGGGCTGCATGTTGGTTTCCCCGTCCTATTTTTGGGCAAATTTTTTTTATTCTTTTTGAAAAATATCGTCATGTATATTCATCCCTATATCCCTCCTATATGTCATTCGAATTTCGTCAGAAACAGATATTTCTACGGCCTCCATCCAGACACGGTCGATTTAAAAAATCATGCGACCGTTAAAAAAATAACATATGCATGGAGGCCATAGGAGTCTCTGTTTCTGACAAAATTCGAATGACATATATGAGGGATATAGGGATGAATATACATTGTGATATTTTTCCAAAAAATAGAACAATTTTACGAAAATGGGGTGAGGGCAGCTCAATTTTTCCCTATATAATGTATATATTTGTTTACACTTCTTGTAACGTCCCGGGCTTAGGTCTCCGGTCCGTTATAGAGGAAACTGGCCCTGACAACTTGTTAGATTCGGGTCCGACCCGTTGACAATCACCCAAAATGCTTAAGCCCAAGTTTGACAAGTATTTTCCCCACCACTTATAAACCACACCCACACTTTGTGAGTTTTACATGTGGTACTATGTTTGGGGTTGGGGTGTTGCAACCTTCCCCACTTATATTTGCAACGTCCTCGTTGCGACATGGCACATCACTTATTCCCAGTGATAGTGACGGTTGCACGCTCCGGGTAGCCTTTTCCTCTAACCTCTTTGTAGGGACGGCTCCACCTCTCGGGTAGCCCTTTCCACTATCAGAGGGAACATGGCTCTGATACCATTTGTAACGTCTCGTCTTAGGTCCCCGGTCCATTATAGAGGAAAACTGACCCTGACAACTTGTTGGGTTCGAGTCCAATTGGATCCATTGACAATCACTCAAAATGCTTAAGCCCAAGTTTGACAATTAGTAATCCCCACCACTTATAAACCACACCCACACTTTGTGAGTTTTTCATGTGGTACTATGCTTAAGCCCATTTTTTTCTCTCTATATATAATGTATATATTTGTTTACACTTCGTGTGCACATAAGTTGTAGATTCAGTCGGAATTGGATGATTGAAATGGGAATGATTTGTTGGTCGTGCTTGCTGCAGGATGGGTACAATCAATCATCAATGCGGAGCTTTGTCGTACTGCATACTTACAATAATTTTTAAAAATATAATTAGGTCTTGGAATAAGGAGTATATTGTTTTATTTACCATTTTCGTTCTTTTATATTGGAGGGGGAAAACTGGATTTATTCGATCCTTTTTTTTTCCTTCGGAAGCAGGAAAAGATGGATTTTTTTCGAAGAGAAATCGTAGTCATCTTTCATAACCCTCAACTTTCTTGCAAGTTCTCAACCACTTAAGATTCGAAGATCGGCTAAAATTTCCGGAAACATTGTCTGATGCATGTGCCATGAGTTCATAACTTTCTCACAAGAATATATATTTTCTATATTATGTTTAGCATATCATGGTATATAGAATTCCTAGAACCCCGAGGATTATACTCTCTTTGGTAGTATAAAAAAATAGATTTAAATTTTCCTATTTGTATTCCCCAAATTACTAGTGTATGGATCATAACATATTTATATTAATAGCGGTGTATATCTTCAATAAAGTATATGTGTGAATACATTTTAGAGGTCTCAGATGTGAGAGAGAAGTGGGAAACACTACGCTGTAGGTACAAGCTACAAGGGTTCAAGTCGTTGCTTCTTCTTTAGATGAATGCCGGATATATGTTTAATATATAGTATTATATATAATCTAAATACATTAATTAATAACTAAAATTTACATGATATGTATAATAGCCCCCCATATCTCAACAAACTAATCAATATATATGGATTAAAGGGGCTGCTCCACCCCCATTTTCCGCAATTTTTTATTGTTTGAAAAATATCATCATGTATATTCATCTGTATATCCCTCCAACATGTCATTCAAATTTTGTCAGAAATATAAACTCCTATGCCCTTCATCTAGAACAAATAATTTTAACGGTCTAAACATTTGTTGTAATCGATTTGTACTAGATGGAGGGCATACGAGTCTCTATTTCTGATGAAATTCGAATGACATATAAGTGGGGTATATAGATGAATATACATGATGATATTTTTGAAAAAAAACTCGAAAAATGGGTGGGAGCAGCCCCATTTGCACCCAAATATATAATCTAATTACAATAATTAACTATTAACAATACATGATGTGCATAACCATATACTAATACATATGTATATGTCAATCATCATATACATTTGTAAACCATCACAGATATGTATTTTTTATTTTATGATATATTATATAGATAATGATTTTCCTTTTTATTTTCTTTACATATACGGATATAGATTTGGATACCTCTTTCATTTTTTAGGATCGTAAAATAGATATAGTTACATATTTTTCTAGTGCATACATATATGGATACAGATACCTATTTGTATCCGTATGTTTGCAACCTATTTGTATTTGCGTCCATTTTAAAATAGATATGTAGAGAAACGTACACATGTCAAAATATATATAACAAATATAATAAAGGATTGGTATATATATCTATATTTGTTTGCATCCATGTAAGTAAAAAAGTATTTTGTAGTGTTACTTGTTTGAAAATATTAAATCTGGTGGTATTACTTAATATCATGTTAGTAAATATATATTTAAGTGATACGAAGAGTTTTGTAGGAAATGATCTTGTTTGAAAATATTAAGTCTCGTTTAAAAGAGAAACAAACTTCTAGTCATTGATATAAAATAGCAAATGTTCTTCGATTTGAGCGAAATTTGGAGGATATGCATAACATTATTCGAAGATTCTATCTATAAGGTTGGATTTTAAGAAACAAAATTGAACAAAAAATAGTTACAACACCTTTTTTGTAACTCGCATTACATCAAAGAAAAAATTAACAACTAAAACGACAATATAAATTAGATAAATAATATCTAAATAATTTAGCCCCCAAGATGAATTTTCTGACTTCGTCCTTGTCTAGAGGGTCCTCCCGTAGGAAGATGTGCGCTTGCATGCAGGTGTCTAACGGATCTTGATCGTGTGCGCACCTCCGGGTTTCCGCGCACGCACGTCGACGGATCGAGGAGGTGGAGGAAGAAGAAAAGGAAGATTGGTGACATTTTGGAGATATGTTGATGATTTTTTTGTGGATTTCGCGTGCAGGATTTTTGCAGAAGCGATTTGTATTTGCTGGTGGGCTGGAATCCGCATGGATTCTACAATGTTTCATTGGAGGTGGTACGAGTGATTCGACGCAGCTTGCAGTAAGTTCATAATCTTTGTAATGAAGACCATGCCTTAAAGGTTTAGAATGAAATTAATCTGAATCCTTTTTCTCACATGTTGTAGTCGCAAACCTATATATCTCTCATCAAAGGTACGTGTAAAATTGTAATTGCATAATCTCAGAAGAAGACAAGTATAGAAAGCTCTTCATAGCTTCGGGAAAGAAATCCGATTGAATTAGATGGAGTTTAGTGTAAGAAGTATACACAACTTAAAAACGATTAGTATGTGGTTATTAGGGAGCTCGAACACTTAGAAAAGAAAACCACAACAGCAAAAAGCTCATATAACAACGCATAATTTATGAAAGTGCCAACGAATAAATCGTCACTATGTTATTTCATGACGAATAGATTATTCGTTGCTACAAACGTTGCTATATAAGCCGTTGTTAAAAATATAACAACAATTAACTATTCGTTGTTAAATTGAGATAACAACGAATATTATTTGTCGCTAAATTAAAATGACAACGAATAGTACTCATCACTAAATTGAGATGGCAACGCAAAGTATTTGTCACTAAATTGAAATGGCAACACGCAGTATTCGTCATTAATGTCCTGCAACAATTTTTACATCCAATAAAAATCATTGCAATGTGGATTTATACTTATGGTGGCCAATTCCTCATTGTCACTTGGAAGTTAATAAAGAAAGTATAAATTTTATCTACATTGAATGTTCACAAAATAACAAATCAGAACAGTTAAATACAAATTGATACAAAGAAAAGGAACCCCATGCTTCCTTAGCTTCCCTTGTGAATGACATCTTTACCATAAAGAATAGAATATGTGAGTGTTTGCATAGATCTCGTACAATTGTAGATCTTGCCTTCTGGAAAATAGAACTATCCTGCAAACCATACACCACATCATTGTAGTAGCAAAAATTATGTTTGCATATCACATACACTCGATATGGTTTCCACCTTTTTCATATATAGTGTAATTAGATCAAGTTATGACAATAATTTTCTCACTCTATAGATATCTCCTGAAGATAGAATAAAGGAGTCACAATGGATTGATTTTGTGAGAACATGCAAAGGAATGTAAGCAAACAAACCTTGTGCATACTAAAATAACCAACGCTTGTATCGGTGTGCATTACATACATGTTAGTGTAGAAGATTATCATTGTTATGCCCAAAAGCAAAAGGATGTGCTATTTCCATAATTATAAATCATTTAAGATAAACATTTAAGATAAATAGATGTAGATGTACCTCTTTCATTTGATCCAAGTCATGGATGTGAATTTATCAGTTGGTGTGAAATCAACTATAACATGCTGCAACACAACATTGTCATCTTAGAATGTAGAGTCGCATCGCAGAACAATGAAGTCCTGAATCAAAGAATGTTTTGTTGAGCTTAAATTCATATAAGATGGGGATATAAAAAAGAACAAACTTGAGATATCATCTTTACAATAAAAATACTCTGTTACGAAGCATGAAGTATCATGCATAAGAGAAGACCCTATTCATATTTACTTTTCTCCAATCAACAAAATAGTAGGAGTATATCTATTTGATCCATGAAAGCTCAACACCTATTTAACACATCTGCAAGAAACTGAATTATATTAACATGTCGCTCTTACTAGAAGATTAAAGATTAAACCCAAAGCAGGGATGCTGATGAATACCCATTCATCACTCTTTATTCTTATATTTTAACTACAAAAACCTTTGCAAATACATGTATATTCTTGTAAATATAAATAATTACCAAAGTGCATGCATTGTATAAAGTTTAATAAATTAGCATGTTTTTGTGCAAAAATAAAAGAATAAAGAGATAAAAGAAAAAGAGGGAAATATTTAGAATAAATATTGAGCAACCTAATCCCAAGGGAGGGCTCAGCATGGGCCTGACCGCATAAAAGCCAAAGTAGAGAGAGATAGGGAGCTCATGTGTGTAAATATCCTTGTAAATAAAATAAAAATATTTTCCTCTAAAATAAAATGGGCTTGTATATATTTGTAATATTTGTAAACACAAAATCAAAATAAAAATAGAAAAATTAAAAAGAAAATAAAAATCACCTTCCTTGTACATATTCACGATGTATATAAACCCACACTTATATTTATTTCACCTTGTAAATAAATAAATTAAAATACCTAAAAATTTGTATATATTTTATATTTCATGTTGTAAATAAATAAAATAAAAACCATCAAAAAAATTAAATAAAAAGAACAAAATTAAAAATAAAAAAGAACATTGTATATATACCATGTATATATATGTATATATATCTATTTATTTAACCCTTGTACATAAATAATAAAAATAAAATAAAAATATCCTTTTATTCCTAATTTTATGTTATAAATAAATAAAATATAAAATGGGAATAAAAATGTACAAAAATAATTAATTATAAATCAAAAATTTAAAAGTAATATTGTGTATATACCTATGTATAGCACTATAGTGTACATACCTTATTTTTATTTCAAAAAGATAATTAAAAATCACAAAAAATAGAAAAAAATAAAAAAACATTTTTCATGTTTTAAGTTTTTCCTAAATCGGCCATTTTCTATTTTTAAATGAATTTTTAATTCATTTCCACATGACCTGCTCTGATTGGTCCATGGGGGACGTTGACCCCCGGTCAACTCCCCCCCTTGGACCACAGAGCTCCGGATCCGAGCCCACGACCCGACTTCTCGAAATTTTCTACACTCGATCCGCCTACCAAACCCGTAAACCCCGGGCTCTACTTCTTCCTCGTGCATCCGAGATCCTCGCCTGGTTGTTCGCATTGGGATCCGCGCCTCGCCGTGCCCTGCCCGACCTGATTTAGCCGGACCCCTTGCCGTATAAAGTCCGAGCTCCGCCTCCTTCCTCAGGCATCTTTGGATCGTTTCTCTCCATCCTAGGACCTCCACAGCCTCCGCGAGAGTGACAGCTCGCTTCCGGCCGTGTCGCAGCGAGGAGGGAGTGGACGGACCTCTGATCCGGCAGCTACGCCCCGTCGTGCGCCGCCTGGAGGTGGTGCTCGAGCCTCGGGCACTGACGACCCTTGAGGCAAGGACCTGGAGCATCCCTTGCTCTTCCCCAGTCGACTCCATCCATTAGGTAGCTCTCTTTCTTTCCCTATTCCTTTAATTTTGCATTTCGCCCAAATCGACCCGTCGCCGTTTAGCTTTGATTCCGACCACCATCGCCCCCGTTTCGATCATCGGAATCCTTCATCAGTTCCGTCTTTCCCCCGCGCACCTTCTTCGCCCAGCTATTCACCCCAGTTCGCACAGGAACTGGGTATCGAGTTCCATCGCCGTCGCTCCGCCGGAGCTCGCACGCCCCGCCGCACCGTTCACCTTCACCACCGCTTACCGGGTCGAGGCACTTTGCCCTCGACCCGCGAGTCTGTTGCTGTGCTTTTCAGGTTCATCCGAGCCCATCTGAGGGCTTCGACTCTTTGGAGCAGCAGCTCCTCCTCCGCCGACGTCGCCTGAACTCTCTGGAGCTCCGTCGCGTCATCGGAGGGGACCATTAGATGCGGGAGGCCCAGACGAACCTTCTCCGCTCACCAGCAACCACCGAGGAGGACTCCAGCGCCCACACGAGCCCGGCGAACCTCACCGGCCATTTGTTCTTCGTCCATCCTCCAGAGACGTTTGATCCAGCCCCCAGCTCCATATCTTCATCGAGTCGTTCGTTTGAGGAGTAGCAGTGACCGTTCGATCATCAGAGGAAGGATCGAGACCGTCCGATCAGCGAAGTCTTCCCACGTCGCTTCTCAGCCGTCAGATCTTCCACGTGGGGAGATTCCAGCCGTTCAATCTAGCCAAGGACCCCGTTGTTGAGTCGCGCCTCTCCTCCACCGTCTGATCTCCACGTGGCGAGCATCTGGCCCTCGACTAAATAAAGGGCAATTTCTTCTTAGGCCCTTAGATTTTTAGTTGTTAATTTGTAGTCCTGTAAATATATTAGAATTTTATTTTAGTTTGGTACATTTGCACTTAGGACCTTGTCTTTTCTTGTATTTGCGTTTATGCCCTTGTTTGTAGTGGAACACGTGCTTCGACACGTGCTTTTGTGGGTTATTTGCATGTATAGGCTTTATGTTATAGAGTTTTAATGAATGAAGTTATATTTTTGATAATTGCATAAATGCCCCTGTGAATGGTTTAATTGTGCATGTGCATTATATAGTGGGTAATTTACACTAAAGCTCCTGGACTTTTAGTACGTGTTACTAAATAGCCCAGGGACTTAAGTTTTCTTGCAAATAGGTCCCTGAGTGCCTCAGGTCACGCGCTTTGCACGTGAGTTCTTGGTAATTTTGCAACGGACCCCTGGAACTTATTTTAATTCCATTTAGGTCCCTGTGCACTGTGCCCTTGTGTTTGATTTTAATGAAATAGCAAATCGACTCCAAATTTGATGAAAATTGGACACATGGCGCCTGCCATGGTGTAAAATTTTTTCTAAATTTTGGAGACAATTTTGACACTTTTTATTATTTTTAAAAATTCAAAAACACGTAATTTTCTCACTGTTCAGTTCTGAAAATCAGAAAAAAATATTAAAACACCTCTATAAATTACAAAAATTATATAGTGTTTGTTTTGTGTTGTTTGATTTTCTGACCAAATTTGGTCTTTTTTGGATTTATAAAACCTATAAAAATTACAAAATCCCTAAAAACCCATAAAAATTCTAATAATTAAAAGAAAACTCTAAAATTAATAATTCTGGTGCCTAAATTTTCCTTGTAATTTCTACTATACAGGAAAATTACCTTTAGACCTTGATAGGACCATTATCCATTTTTTTGGTCCTCCAAGTCTGACTGGACATTACCTCTCTTTTCTTGTCTTGTTTGATTTTTAGAAAATTCAATAAAAATCATAAAAATACCAAAAATTAACCAAAAACAGTAAAAAAATATAAAGAACATATAAACATTTTTGTTTGAATTTTTGGAATAATTTTGATTAGTTAAATAATTGTGTGTAGTTGCTTGTTTTCTTGCTTTCTTTATTTTCTTTATTATTTAAAAATCCAAAAAAATATAAAAAGATGAAAAATCCACCAAAAATACTTGTCTTTTAATTTTCACTACTTTTGACTACTTCGTAGGCCGCAAGGCCATTACGTGCTCCCTGAGTCCGACCCTGGTCGCTATACCTGGCTAATCTAATAGCCAGGGCCACTATTGCTTTTATTAGATTTTTATCTCTGTTTGGTGGTCTGCTCTTAATTTTCTTGATTGACTGAATTATCGCTCTCGATCTGGGTCGCAACGACCCTTGAGTGACTTTATCTTTTATCCCGGATTGATTGAGTGATTTTTCTGGTTGTCGAAATAGCGTCGTTGCCGGGGAGCACGGCTCAGTAGTCAGTTTTCGATTTTTCCCGCGGTTTTCTTTTCTGAGGCTTCTGTGCATATTTTGTATATATATCATTTATTTGCATAATTGTTTAAATAATCTGGTCTGACGCTCTGTTTGTTTTCTTGCGAGGGCCCGGGAACCGAGGCGGCTTTCTTCGAAAGCCGAGCAACCGCAGGAGTCGGAGGCGGCTCTATTCTCTACAGAGCCACAGGAGGACGCGAGGAGCTAGCAGGAGAGCAGGAGCCGCGGAATAGCCGCAGAGTAGCATAGTTTAGATTAGGCTTTGTTTCAGCAATATTTAAACTTTTGTAATAATACAGGGACCAGAGACAGAGACTTAGACTCTCGGGGTCTGTTTCGCTGAGCACCGGTGTGCTCGGGGGACCCCTTAGCTAGTTCGGTTTTTACGAGGCTTTTCGCGGTTTTATTTCGTTCCTGCCTTTTACAATTTCTCGTGGTTTCTCGAGCCCCTAGCTTCAAGATTTTCTACTTGATTCTGACGTAATAATTAGGATCCAAATACCCTAATATATCTGCCTGCACCTATAGATCGGTAATTGGATATACAATAAAATATTAATAAAAATAATTGATTCACCACCTTCGAGCCTACACGCCGCGAGCCCGCCCCATCAAGTGCTACTCCTGAACTCGACCTGTCGAGAAGAGGAGGAGTGGGTCTAGACCGAACTCTCAGGATTGGAGGCTGGTGGTCAGCTAGTAGTTCTTTCAAGTAGCATTGCTGTTTAGGGACTCAGTTTTACCGCCTGCACCATTTAGGTAGTTTATTTCCTGTCTTTTAAATTCTGCACGGATCATCTTGCATGTAGACTGCTGAAGTCAGGTACGCATTTCTTACTCTGCATGCATTATTGATTTCATCGTGCATCGGCTTTTTCATCTTCTCCCTCCTGTTTTGGACTTAATAACCAAGAGAACCGAAAAATTCGTTAGGCATTTTTGTTTTTATTGAAAAAAATCTAAAAAGAAAAATCATAAAATTGGGACTGCTAAGACTATTGATCCTAAAAGACACCTGACTTAAAAATTGTCTTAGGAAGAGCAACCCCCTCATTGATTGGTTTGATTGTGAGAGAGAGTGACCCCGAACACTAGGTAGAGCCCTCCGATACTCTTCTCGACTGATTACCGACTCTTCTGTGCATGACAGTCGGTTGGGAAAGTATCAGGTATCCCAACAGGTCACGTAATCGCTCTGATATCTTGATTGTTTACCAAAATAAAATTGACAAGATAATTGACCGAGCCTTTGCGGTCTTCAGCTCGTGTTGCGTTGGTGAACTGGGGGTTTGCTTGTGATCATAGTTTTTCCAGATCTCATCCGCATTACTCGCCAGATGACGATGATGGGCAGGAGGTCTCTTAGGCAGCCTCTGGCTGCACCGCTTTTTAGCACTCCAGCCCACTCATCTAGGTCGGTTCGTGGGAGCTCAGACCCGCTCTCCGAACCCGAGTACGACTCCGTCCTGTTCCCCCTCGACCACCCTTCTTCTTCCGAGATCGAGATACCAGTGCAAGAGGAGAGACAGACAGATGATTTATCGGCACCTGAGTTTGGATATTTTGATTTTGTAGAGACTACGACCGGCAGTAGTGATGATCACCCAAGAGGTCCGCAGCAGGAGCATTTCGTTCTGGACAAGGGTGCGATCAACTCCACCCTGATCGCCTCCCTTGACTCAGTGCAACAGCAGTCGAGAGATCAGGGAGCATTTATGATAGAGATGAGGCGAGAGCTTGAGCAGATGAGAGCCAATCGCGAGAACCACGGGGGAGGACCCGACGATGCGGTAGCAGCCGCAGCAGGAGCAGCAGGACCTCCGAGACCGATGCGGGAGAATCACAACCCCGGATCGACTTTGACGCACCGTTGGGTGGTGCTACCAGCTATCGTGGGGGACTTCAAGTTCACCCCGAACACACTTCAGCTCCTACCCCGGTTCCATGGGCTGGCTACTGAGGAGCCCCATCTCCACCTACAGGAGTTTGAGATGATCTGCAGTACTGTCCACGATCGTCAGGTGGACCAGGATACCATACGGATGATTGCCTTCCTCTTCTCCTTCAGTGTTGCAGAAGACGGTATTCGGTATTCAGTCGGAGGGGTCACTGAATAGAGAATAATCGGTATTCGGGCGACTATTCGGAATTATTCGGTTTTGTATTTTTTAATATAAAAATTATTTATAATAAATATATTCTTATATTTTTATACATATATGGTCGTTATTTAACATGAATCCAAGATAAAAGTACCAATTAATATAATAGATATATAGAATTTGACATTTATGGTGATACCATGGTAAAATGTAACCTATAAAAATTGAAAATTGAAAATAAAAAAATAAACATATCAAAAGTCAAACTCCAGTCGGCCTAATAGTCGGCCAGTCGGCCGAATAGTCGGCCGACTATTCGGTCGGGCCGACTATTGGCCGACTGGGGGTCTATTCAGTCGGGGACCCCCCCGCATCGCATAGTCGGACCGACTATTCGGGATAGTCGGCCGACTATTGCAACACTGTTCTCCTTAGCAGACAGAGCAGCCACCTAGCTGAAGCACTAGGGGAAGTTCGTCTATACCTGGGAGCAGCTCCGCGCCGAGTACTTGCATAAGTACTATCCACTCGGGCGGACGAACGCCTCTAGAGCTCTGATCAGCAACTTCTCCATGCTCCCCAACGAGCAGTTCCACGAGGCATGGGAGAGGTTCAGAGAGCTGACTGACAGATGCCCGCACCACGACATTTCCAAGCCGAACCTTGTTCAGAGCTTTTTCAACGGGCTGACACCAGAGCTTCAGGGCTTGGTGAATGCTTCTTGTGGCGGGTCTTACTTCGCCAAGGATCACGATCAGGTCTGGGCCATCTACGAGGAGATGGCTGAGAACCATATGGTAATGTCCCAGACCAGATTGTACACTCAGGGCAGACCCCAGCAGGCACAGACCGTGCAGTACCAGAGGATAGCACGGGTCGACGCCGGTCCATCCAGTTCGTCCGCGGTAGCCGTAGCACAGGCCGAGTCCACTGCCGCAGACATGGGGATCATCAGCGAGAAGCTGGACCAGATGGAGATTATTGAGAAGAAGCAGTGCCAGGGCATCACGCAGATGGAGCAGATGGCACAGACTCTGAGTGACCTGAAGACACAACTCATGTGTCTCCAGGAGGCACAGACGGCTTCCCAGCCTCGTCTTCAGGCACGAGACGATCCGAGTAGCTCCGGCAGCCAGTCCCAGCGCTCCAGCTCCCACCAGCAGCCTAGACAGATTCATCTTGTACAGGCGGAGCCGTACCAGCAGCCGCAGCCCACCTACCAGTCACCACTGTCTCCAGACATGCAGATGGTGGTATACGAGTCGGATCAGCCTCTGGCAGTGCTCCCGCCACCCCAGTACGACACAAAGCCGTTGATGGATGTCAACGGGATTTGGTATGACCGTCCCCAGCCCGGTATCCGACGAGACCATCCCGGATTCCGTTGGGGGACCGGAGGTTCCCAGCCCCAGCAGCAGCCATCAGGACAGGGTGGTCAGTACGACCATCATAGAGATCACCAGCAGCAGTCCCCAGTGTACCGACAGCCACAGCAGCAGCAATCACAGTATGGTCCTCGTCCCTATCAGCAGGGACAATCTTGGAGGCGTGATCAGCCTCACCAGCTGCAGCATCAGCTACACACTTACCCCTCTCCACCACAGCAGCAGTTCCAGCAGCCTCACAACCAGAGAGGCTACCCGTCGGGTTCCCATGAGAGCCCTGTCTTGGATGATATAGCCCGCGTTCTCACAGATCAGCAGTCTACTTTTCGACGGGAGATGGACGAGTTCCGCCAGGAGATGCGGGACATCGTGAGAGGGAAGGCCATGATGAATCTCCATTTCATCACCTTTATTCTATCATTTTGGCCTTAAAAACCCCTGCAAATGCATGTAAATAGCATCAATTTGTACCTAATAGCATTCATTGTTCATTGTATTTATTGTACCTGAAATAAGGTTTTTAATGCCAAAATTATAGAATAAAGAGAAGAAAAGAAAAAAGGAATAAAATATTGCAAATATTTTATGACCCGAACCTCGAGACCAAGGCCAACATGGAATTGGTCGACAAGGAATAAAGTAGGGGGAGATAAGGGCCAATTATACAATAAATATCTCATTTATTTATTCATTCATTCATGCATTTTTGACACCTATTTTGTATAGAAGTATTTATTCATCAAATAAAGAAACTTTGTACATGAAAGTTGTAGATAATAATGTAAATAAAAATACAAAATTTAGTTTGTACAAAAATAATACTCCGTGTACATTTTATACACAGAATAAAAAGCCAAAATCTCACCTTCACAGACCCATATCTTGCAAATAAAAACTCCAAATCACCCAAACTCACCTTTAATTGTATATGACATTCCATGAACTATTTTATAAAATTGGTTTCATAATTTTTGGAGTCCATCTGTGGAATTTAGGTTTTTGTCCCTCCTTGTATATAGACCTGATTAAAATATTCATTTTATTCAATATTTAGTATTTCTATAAATTTGCATTTTTAGAATGTTGTAAATAATGTATAGAATACAGGTACATATTAAAATTAAAAGAAAACCAAAAATATTTTGTAAAATAAAATAAGTCTATATATAGGCAAAACACCTATGAGAAGGTTGTACATAAATAAAAAGGGAAAAGTATTCTTTAATTATTTCATTCTTTTATATTTTTGTAATAACGTATATATTATATATATATATCTTATTAAAAATACAATTCCATAATAAAAACCCATAAAATCCCTTAAATAAATAAAATATACATGATATATAGGTAAAATACCTATAAGTGTACTTACATATACACAAACACATTTATTTAAAAATGTAAATAAACCAATAAAAATTAAATAAAAATATATTTATACTCATAAAAATAAATTATAAATTTATAAAATAAGCCAATAAAAGAATAAAAGAAAATAAACAAATTAAAAATAAAATACATGAAAATACATGTAAATACATACATATACATATTATTCAAATAAAACTATAATAAAACATCTCGAAAAATTCAATAAAAATCATAAATAAATACTAGACGAAATAATACACATTTTTTATTTTATAAGAAAAAATTAATAAAATCATTTAGGGCGTCAAATAAATCAATCTTCCTTCAGATTTGCTATTTTGTCTCGTAGCGGCTTACGTGGCCCAATGAGGCGCCGGCCAACGTTGACTCCCAGGTCAACTGTCCCATCCCTCGCCTGGCGTCTCTGAATTGTCTACTCCCCCGATTTCATGCCTATTTCCCGGGCACGCCACCCATCAATCGACAACGCTTCCTTCACAAGAATTGTTCCCTAACCTTCCATGATGCCCGCCAAAATCATAGATCAACGAGATGTTCATTGGATCAGCCAATAATCGCCGGGTAATAAGGCCCCTTGCCAATGTTTATAAATAACAAGCTCCGCTTCCTTCCTCGAATTTGGCCACTTTTATCCAAACCTAAAGCCTAGATCTCGTTCCTGGATTGTTCCCCGTGACAGGGGGAGTAGCCCAGCATCGTGACTCGGCCGGAGGGAGGAGATTTTTGACGCGGCGGAGCTCCGGCGTCCGCCCTGCTCCCTGGAGGCCCCCAGGTATGAGAGCTGCCTTTTCCATGCATTTTTAGTTAGTTTTAGATGCTAGCTTTTCATTCCAGTCTTTAGAATAGGTTTTGATTGATGCCTGTAGTTTAGAAATCGAAATTCGAAGTTCGCCGGAGCTCCGCTCCGGCGACTTCTCCACTGTTGATCTGACTATATCCGACCGCCCTGTTCACCCCATTTCGAATCCCAACGACTTCTCCATCTGTTGCACGCATCAGTTCAACCCAGGGCCCTAGGTCCTGGCGAATCGGGGCTCCCCCTCCGCCGTTCGCCGGAGCCCCTCCGCCCATCTCCATTGTGCACCATAGCTTCAAAACCCCGGGTCGAGGAGCAAGCTCTCTCGCCCGCGGTTCTTCCTGTGCAGGTATTTTGAAGAACCGAGCCCAGCTGGACTCGCACGGATCCGGGAAGAGGTTCCTGGGGGCCCTTTTCTTCTCCGACCTCGCTTCATCGACTCGGACCTCCAGGAGCCATGAAAACGCCATCAATCGACGCGGGACGCCTCCAGCTACCGTCAGAACAATTCAGACTCGCCGGAGAACCCTGGATGAGCCCACGCTCTTCGATCCAAACTCGCCAGCTCCGAGCTTTTTCCCCGTTCTTCCAGGGGGCTTCAGCGCCGTCGGATCAGGAGAGCTGCCCCAGATTCAACAGGAACCGTCCGATGGAGCATCGTACCCACCGTCAGATCAGCGGGGCTGATCTAATCTCAGCGCTCCATCGGCGAAGCGTCATCGGGCGTCCAGGAGACGACGCGTGGCAAGTGAGAGGAGCAGAACCGTCGGATGCCACGTTTATTAGGGGTAAATTTCACATCCAGCCCCTTGCTTTTTGTATTTAATATTCACTGCCAAAAAATAAAAGTCATAGTTGTAAATAAAATGTGTATTTTGCAAGAGGACCCTCAATGTTTTCATATTTGCACTTTAGTCCTTCCGCGCCTCACGTGCAGCAACCACGTGAGGCGCGTGAATTTTTGCAGCTAAACCCTTCCGGGTCCCTGTAATTATTAAATGGTCTTGAAAATAGAAATTAAAGTGTATTTTTACTGTGCTTTTTGCATATATGCCCCTGCGACTTATTTCATTTGCAAAAACACCCCTGCCAGGCCATTTAATTTTTGAAGGCTTTGTCTATTTTTTTTATGCTTCATATTAAATCGAAAAATCTTGCAAAAATAGACTTAAGTTCCTGTTGGGTCATGCTTGAACGCCATATTTTCAATCTTGCATTTCGTTGCATTTTTGCATTTATTAAAAATCAAAAACATGCCTTTTATTCTCTGTCTAACTTATAAAATCCCAAAAAAATATGAAAATGCCTCCAAAAATTCCAAAAAAATTACCTATGGTGTCTTTTGACTTATACTAGTGTCAGTCCAAAATTCCCTAAAAATCTAAAATGGAAAACCTTAAAAATTCAAAAATACCCAAAAATTTCAAAAAAATATAAAAAATCAAGAAAAAAAATCAGAAAATATAAACTCAAGCCCTATTTATGCTATATTTTATTATCTTTATTAGAAAATTAGCGTGGAAAATTTTTGAGGCTGTTAGCTATTTTTAATATCTATTTTGGTAACGGCCAGTACCTAGTCCACTGTTTGCTATTATTTGGCTAGTTAAAAACGCTAAAAATATTTGCAAAAATCCACAAAAATCATAAAAACAATAAAAATAAAAAAATAAAAAAATAAAAAATATATATATATACTTATTTTATTTAGATATACCTATATGTAGATATTTTAAGTATTATAAGCCATATACTAACCCTCTATCGGTACATATATATTTTTATTTATACTATATATATATATTGCCTAATTATATTATTAACAATTAACAAATAACAATAATAATATTAATAAAAAAAAGAAAAAAATAATATATTAAAATCAAAAACCCACACAAGGATGACTGTGATTTACATGTAGGCTATGACATTTTGTATTGCTCTCTGTGGTTCGACCTCTACATACTTGTCACTATACATTTTATGGTAGAGTAAATAAAGGTTAATTCACATTTATCTTTGAGCTTGATTGTTGTATTATTTGTTGTGGGTTAATTGCTGATCAACCCCCATACTCTGCGAGCGGTCGTCGCAGCGACACCTTTGTATTATTTATTCATGGTGACCCTCGTGCCTGTGGGCCGCGTTATCAGGCCGCCATCCCTGCCCAGATTGAGTCGAACCCCAACAATCTAAAGAGGAAATCTGAGCAGGTAGCTTGTACTGAGTATGCCACTCCTACTGATACTTTTGGTGATATGTCTGCATATCTTTTTGATGCTGACTTTGTCACACTTAGGAGCGGTAGGATGCCAGCAGGCGGCACCTCGTCTGAGCTACACCACGAGGATACTTCCAGAGCGCCAGATGAGGAGGAGAGCGGTACTGAGGCCGCTAGAGATGATGACGGTGGTACTAATCCCACCACGGATGCTGATCTCACCGGCGGTACTGAGGCCGCCATTTCACCAGATGGAGGAGGTGGTACTGAGGCCACCCATTTTGCCGAGCCAGAGCGCGGTACTGAGGCCGCGAGTCTTCCAGCCGATGGTGGTGCTGATGCCACCAAGTCTTCTGAGATTCCTGTTGTTTTTCCTACTTCTAATGTATCTCTGAACATTTCTGTGAATAAAGGAAAGGGTTTATTTTCTTCTGGTCCCACTGTGGTGCATGATGTATGTGTGGATCCGGTCGTCGAACCGTCTATTAGACCCTTTCCTAGTCCTTCATCTGAGAAGGACCCTGTGATCCCCTTCCCTAGAGCCCTTCAGATGGGGGAGGGGAAGAAAAAAGAAAATCCCAAAAAGAGAGAGCTGGAAGAGTTCAGCCAACAGATGATAGATCTGTTTCATATACAGCTGACTCTTCAGGAGGCTTTGCAGCACATCCCCCTTCTTCAGCGTTCCCTTAGAGACAGGACTACAGTCAGAAGGAAGAGGAGGAACCACCACTCAGAGATCCATGTGCTGACGAAAGCCACTTGTTTTACGATCCAGAACCGTCTGCCGACCAAGAGGCCAGATTCAGGAGCCCCATATGTCAGATGCCACATCAGAGAGCAGAGGTTCGACCGTACTCTATTAGACAGCGGATCATCGATCAACCTCATTCCGGCAGCCCTTCTCGACCACTTCGAGTTGGGCACTCTTAGACAGAGCAGGACAGTCCTTCAGTTTGCTGATCGATCTGTCAAGAGGCCGAAGGGGTTGTTGCGAGACGTTGTCGTCACGATTCAGGGCCTGCAATTCCCCGTGGACTTCGTCGTGTTGGACATGGAGATCCCTGTGTGTGTGACCGATACCCCCATCATTCTAGGCCGCCCGTTCTTGGCCACAGCCAAGGCAGTGACCGACCATGATAGTGGGAAGGTATACTTTCGCGTCGAGGGCGAGAGTGTACAAATAGAGACGGTCGATGACAACAGAGCCAGAGACAGATCATGCTCAGAGACTACTTCAGACATAGAGCAGATGATAGATACCGAGTCAGACATCCACCAGGATTGCGACTTTGTGATTACAGATGATGAGGCAGTTTGGACAGATCCCGACGCACAGGCCATCCTCTCACTTTCAGATTCCGCTGATGCAGAGACGACATCAGAGGAGAGCTTGGAGAGCGCATTCCTGGTCTAGGATACTTTTGAGACAGCAGAGTCGGTTCTCGATCGCGAGACTGATTTTTGTGATGATGGTGGTGCTGAGGCCACCTTTGATGATACAGATCCCTCAGAGCCAGGTTTTGACTGAGCAGAGTTTGATGATTACATACCAGATCTGACTTCCACTGAGCCTGCAGATAGGGAGGTGGTAGATGCCGAGTAGAGCAGAGACAGTTCAGTTGAGCAGCCTTCTCCAGATCCAGTTTGTGAGAGAGAGTTCTCGTTCTCCCGGGCAGATTTGGCCGCATACACTCGGATTCTTCAGAAGCCAAATTTGCCAACACCAGTTTGTCCAGAGCTGAAGCCACTACCTGCGTCGTTGAAGTATAGGTTCCTTGCGGGTGAGCATGAGATGTACCCAGTCATTATCTCAGTCGATTTGACTGGAGAGCTGGAATCCCGTTTGATGGAGGTTCTTGAAAAGAACTGCAAGGCGATAGGATGGAGCGTAGCTGATCTCCAGGGGATCAGTCCGGCTCTGTGCTCTCACCACATCTATCTCGAAGATGAGGCAAAGCCGTCGCGTGAGTTCCAGCGGCGGCTGAACCCGAATCTGAGAGAGGTTGTCATGAAGGAAATTTCGAAGTGGTGGAGCGCCGATTTTATCTACCCCATCTCCGACTCCAAGTGGGTCAGTCTGTTACATGTGGTGCCCAAGAAGACGGGCATCACTACAGTGGTTACGGAGTCTAGAGAGGAGATCGCTACACGAGTACCCACTTCTTGGAGGGTCTGCGTAGATTACAGACGACTCAACCAGGCCACCAAGAAGGATCATTTCCCCCTGCCCTTTATTGATCGGATCATTGAGAGACTGGCATGGAAAAGCCATTATTGTTTTCTGGATGGGTACTCGGGCTACAACCAGGTGGCCATCGCTCCCGAGGACCAGGACAAGACGACCTTTACCTGTCCCTTCGGCACATACGCCTTCTGACGCATGCCATTTGGGCTATGCAATGCCCCTGCAACTTTTCAGAGATGCATGCTGTCGATCTTTTCGGACATGGTAGGGGAATGCTTGGAGGTCTTCATGGATGATTTCTCGGTTTACGGCGACGGATTTGACTCCTGTCTTGACTGCCTAGACCGAGTACTTCAGCGATGTATAGAGGTTCGTCTGCTTTATCTTGGGAGAAGAGTCACTTCATGGTGACTCAAGGGACGGTGCTTGGCCACGTCATCTCCAACAGGGGCATGGAGGTTGATCCGGCCAAGGTGCATGTCATTAGCAAGCTCGCACCACCGTCCAACTTGTGGCAATTACGGTCTTTTCTGGGGCACGTTGGTTTCTACCGGCGATTCATTCGTGATTTCAGTAGAGTTGCCCGACCGTTGACTAATCTGCTGACGAAAGACACCGAGTTCCTTGTCGATGACAAGTGTCTTTCGTCGTTTGAGACTCTCAAAGAAGTGTGATAGAGGATCCTGTCCTTCAGCCACCCGATTGGTCTCTCCCATTCGAGATCATGACGGACGCCTCCGATTTTGCTGTGGGGGCTGTACTAGGACAGAGGAGGGATGGAGTTCCATTTGCCATCCACTACGCTAGCCGTACATTGGATTCCGCACAGCGGAACTACACAGTCACAGAGAAGGAGATGCTAGCCGTAGTTTTCGCCCTAGATAAGTTCAGATCATACATTATTGGATCTAGAGTGACCTTGTATACTGATCATACCTCCATCAGGTACCTCATGGCAAAGAAGGATGCCAAAGTCAGACTGACTAGATGGATCCTTCTACTCCAGGAGTTTGACATAGAGATTAAGGATAAGCCTGGAGTCAAGAATGTGGTGGCGGATCATCTCTCCCGATTGGAGTATCTTGAGGATTCTGAGCAGATTGACCCTATTTGTGAGACCTTTCCAGATGAGGCGATCCTTGCTATCGCCTCGCTTCCATGGTACGCCGATATTGTAAACTATCTTGTCGTCAAGAAAGTTCCACAAGATTGGCCCAGGCAGAAACTTGAGACCTTCCTCGCGAAGGCCAAGTTTTACCATTGGGAGGATCCCATCCTTTACCATGAGGGAGAGGATAGTATCTGGTGTAGGTGCATTCCTCCGGAGGAGCATCACACCGTCCTTACTTACTGCCACAAGCTTGAGGTAGGAGGACATCAGTCAGGGAGGAGAACGGCACAGAAAGTGCTCCAATCCGGCCTATAGTGGCCTACTCTCTTCAAGGACTCTGATGAGTTCGTGAAGAGGTGTACTGACTGTCAGAGGATGGGCACTTGTGGACAACGTGATATGATGCCGATGCAGCCCATACACTTCTGTGAGGTTTTTGACGCATGGGACATCGATTTCATGGGTCCATTCCCTAAGAGCCAGGGATTTGAGTACATTCTGTTGGCCGTGGATTATGTGAGTCGTTGGGTTGAGGCCATCCCCGCCCGAACCGCTAATGCCAGGATAGTTTGCAGATTTTTGAGGAAGCACATCATTACATGGTTCGGGGTACCTCGAATATTGATATCTGATGGGGGGGTCTCATTTCATCAATGACCAAGTGAAGGCCCTTGCTAGCGAGTTCGGCATAGACCATCGAGTTGCCACTCCATACCATCCACATACGAATGGTCTAGCCGAGGTGTCGAACATGGAGATCAAGACTATTTTGCGGAAAATCGTCCGCCCTGACCGAAAGGATTGGTCGCAGCTTTTGGACTCGGTCTTGTGGGCATATAGGACGTCTTTCAAGACACCATTGGGCACATCTCCCTTTCGCCTCGTATATGGCAAGCCGTGCCATTTACCAGTTGAGTTGAGGCACAGGTCACTTTGGGCAGTCACATATATTATTTTGGATCCAGATAGTGTAGGAGACCAGAGGAGGGCAGAGTTAGCAGCCCTGGAGGAGCTTCGTGATACCGCCTTCTCAAACAGCCTACAGTATAAGGAGAGAGTGAAGGAGTGGCATGATTCTCATATCATCCACAAGCATTTTGAACCTGGACAGAGAGTATGGTTGTTTGATGCTCGGCTTCGTCTATTTTCAGGGAAGCTAAAGAGCAAATGGAAGGGACCTTATCTTGTGAGAAAGGTACACGACAATGGGAGTATTGACATATCTGAGTTGTCTTCTGAGAGTACCTTTCGAGTGAACGGCCAGCGACTCAAGCCATTTCTAAATCATGAGCCGCGGGTCGTTGATGTTGCCCCTATTCACTTTGCGTGAGATGTAGTCTCTTGGCTCACATATATTGCATCTCATGCCTGATTATCACTGTTCTTCCGACCTGTATAGATCCAGTTGTTCATATCACTCTATTCTTTAGTCCCACATCCCTTTTCTCATCTTATGATTATGCTATACTTAGGGTGTACTTTACCCTAAGTATAAGGGGGATGCAGGACTTTTGGGTATTCTTTTCATTTTTTCTACCCCTGTTTTGCTGCCTATACTTAGGGATATTTCACCCTAAGTATAGGGGGGCAGACTCTGTACATCCTTCACTCGGATTTCCCTTCATGTACATCTTGCTATACTTAGGATTACTTGATCCTAAGTATAGGGGGGAAACCACCGAGTTCTCCTCATTCTATTCTTTCATTCATCTCTGTATCTAGCCATTCCTTTTCACTTCCCTATACTAAGCACGAGTTATGTCTTCTTCATCGCTCTTGATCACTCTGAGGACATCGTTCGAGCTAAGTATAGGGGGGTGTGTATATATTTCATATATACTTTAGCCATAACTCGTACTTTGTGTGAGTATGTGACTTAATAAAAATGGCTAAAAATCCATAAAATTTAAAATTTTTTCTCCCTTGTATATAAAATTCATTTTGCACATACCTATTTATTAATACAAATTATTTTTGTACAAATGATTGTAAAATGATTTGTGTAAAGAATTTGTAAATATGTGTATATCAAAATTATGTACATAGTATAAAATTTTTCCAAAATGTTTTGAAAATAAAAAAGTTTGCAAAAAACATTGTGTAAATGTTTGTAAATATTTTGCAAAACTTGCATTCATGCATACATTCATGGTTTCAAAACATTTTTTAAAAAATTTTGCATATTTGTAAAATCACATTTGTAAATGGCATCTTTGTAAACACTTATATAGTTTTTCTTGGATCATAGTTGACATTTAAACTAGCCTGAAATTAAATTGGGAAATGGAGCTTGATTAAGATCTTAATCCACCTAATTCTAAGAGGAACCTTATAGGGCTTAGGGTTAAGGCTTTTCAGGTCCATTGGGACTTAATTCTTTGAGTCCACTAGGCTATGAGCATATGTCATCTTGATGAGCCTAAGTAGAGCACTTAACAACATACGCATGGCTCTTAGAGACAATGGCTTGACTTGCAACACATAGCTCTCCACGGATGAGGTGGTGAGGCGGCAGTTTCCTTTGGCTTGGGGTAGCATATGAGGGTAGTACTTCTAGGCGGAACCTCTCTTCTTCTTTTAGTGAAGGAAGTATGTCTCAACTTGGTCTAGTGGTGATGAAGTCCAAAGACAGAAGCCGTGGGTTGCAATAAAGCTTCAAAAGAGGGATAGTCTAATGGCTCAAGAGGAAAAACTCCTTGTATATATGTTGCACCATGTAGATATGTTGTACAGTTGCACATGAAAAAAACGTGCAAAATGAAAAGAACTCCAAAAAAAGTGGTGGGTCGGATTGAAAATTTAATAATCCCACCGGAGTGTATATAGTCAAATAAAGCAAAAGCTTATGGTATACATGATTACATCTCATGAAACTTGCAGCGGGAGACTCAGCTACACTGGTTAGAGCTCCCAAGGATACATGGCTACACTGGCCATGGTCCATTCTCTTCTTCCCCCTCTTCTTGAGCCGGTTGCACTTGAACTTAGAAGGGAATACCCCGCTTCTCGAGGAAAGAGTTGCTAGACCGAGGCATTAGAGTTATCAGGTTGGGGGAGGTTGTTTCTTTGTTACTTCTGAGGTGGGGAGCTACATATCACTTACACTGCATGGAAAGATTCATGGTCATTAGAGTTTGTGTATGTAGACTTGTTCTGATCTGGTTATTGAGGAGTCTTGTCCATAGATTGGTGGAACTTAGAGGCTGTTAAGTTTTAAGCTTAAGTCCAAATAAGGTTCCGACACACTAATAATCTAAAGATCTGACCGAGCTCCATATTTCAATTTAATGAAGGCTAGTTTAATAATCAGCCTTAATCCATGTATATTCTCCTCTTTTTCTTTTTTTCTTTCTCTTTTTCACTTCTTTTTCAAATAAGTGTTTGCTAAGGGACTAGCAAAGTTAAGTATAGGGGGGTGATGAATACCCATTCATCACTCTTTATTCTTATATTTTAGCTACAAAAACTTTTGCAAATACATGTATATGCTTGTAAATACAAATAATTACCAAAGTGCATGCATTGTATAAAGTTTAATAATTAGCATGTTTTTGTGCAAAAATAAAAGAATAAAGAGACAAAAGAAAAAGAGGGAAATATTTAGAATAAATATTGAGCAACCTAATCCCAAGGGAGGGCTCAGCATGGGCCTGACCGCATAAAAGCCAAAGTAGAGAGAGATAGGGAACTCATGTGTGTAAATATCCTTGTAAATAAAATAAAAATATTTTTCTCTAAAATAAAATGGGCTTGTATATATTTGTAAATATTTGTAAACACAAAATCAAAATAAAAATAGAAAAATTAAAAAGAAAATAAAAATCACCTTCCTTGTACATATTCACGATGTATATAAACCCACACTTATATTTATTTCACCTTGTAAATAAATAAATTAAAACCCCTAAAAATTTGTATATATTTTATATTTCATGTTGTAAATAAATAAAATGAAAACCATCAAAAACAAAATTAAATAAAAAGAACAAAATTAAAAATAAAAAGAACATTTTATATATACCATGTATATAGATGTATATAAATCTATTTATTTAACCCTTGTACATAAATAATAAAAATAAAATAAAAATATCCTTTTATTCCTAATTTTATGTTATAAATAAATAAAATATAAAATGGGAATAAAAATGTACAAAAATAATTAATTAAAAATCAAAAATAAAAAAGTAATAATGTTTATATACCCATGCATAGCACTATAGTGTACATACCTTATTTTTCTTTCAAAAAGATAATTAAAAATCACAAAAAATAGAAAAAAAATAAAACTAACATTTTTCATGTTTTACGTTTTTCCTAAATCGGCCATTTTCTATTTTTAAATGAATTTTTAATTCATTTCCACGTGGCCTGCTCTGATTGGTCCACGGGGGACGTTGACCCCCGGTCAACTCCCCCAATTGGACCACAGAGCTTCGGATATGAGCCTGCGACCCGACTTCTCGAAATTTTCTACACTCGATCCGCCTACCAAACCCGTAAACCCCGGGCTCTACTTCTTCCTCGTGCATCCGAGATCCTCGCCCGGTTGTTCGCATTGAGATCCGCGCCTCACAGTGCCCTGCCCGACCTGATTTAGCCGGACCCCTTGCCGTATAAAGTCCGAGCTCCGCCTCCTTCCTCAAGCATCTTTGGATCGTTTCTCTCCACCCCAGGGACCTCCACAACCTCCGCGAGAGGGACAGCTTGCTTCCAACCGTGTCGCAGCGAGGAGGGAGTGGACGGACCTCTGATCTGGCAGCTACGCGCCGCCATGCGCCGCCTGGAGGGGGTGCTCGAGCCTCGGGCACCGACGACCCTTGAGGCAAGGACTTGGAGCATCCCCTGCTCTTCCCCAGTCGACTCCATCCAGTAGGTAGCTCTCTTTCTTTCCCTATTTCTTTAATTTTGCATAACGCCCAAATCGACCCGTCGCCGTTTAGCTTTGATTCCGACCACCATCGCCCTCGTTTCGATCATCGGAATCCTCCATCAGTTCCGCCTTTCCCCCGCGCACCTTCTTCGCCCAGCCATTCACCCCAGTTCGCACAGGAACTGGGTATCGAGTTCCATCGCCGTCGCTCCGTCGGAGCTCGCACACCCCGCCGCACCGTTCACCTTCACCACCGCTTACCGGGTCGAGGCACTTTGCCCTCGACCCGCGAGTCTGTTGCCGTACTTTTCAGGTTCATCCGAGCCCATCTGAGGGCTTCAACTCTTTGGAGCAGCAGCTCCTCCTCCGCCGACGTCGCCTGAACTCTCTGGAGCTCCGTCGCGTCATCGGAGGGGACCATTAGATGCGGGAGGCCCAGACGAACCTTCTCCGCTCACCAGCAACCTCCGAGGAGGACTCCAGCGCCCACACGAGCCCGGCAAACCTCGCCGGCCATTTGTTCTTCGTCCATCCTCCAGAGACGTTTGATCTAGCCCCCAGCTCCAGATCTTCATCGAGCCGTTCGTTTGAGGAGTAGCAGTGACCGTTCGATCATCAGAGGAAGGATCGAGACCGTCCGATCAGCGAAGTCTTCCCACGTCGCTTCTCAGCCGTCAGATCTTCCACGTGGGGAGATTCCAGCCGTTCGATCTAGCCAAGGACCCCGTTGCTGAGCCGCGCCTCTCCTCCACCGTCCGATCTCCACGTTGCGAGCATCTGGCCCTCGACTAAATAAAGGGTAATTTCTTCTTAGGCCATTACATTTTTAGTTGTTAATTTGTAGTCCTGTAAATATTTTAGAACTTTATTTTAGTTTGGTACATTTGCACTTAGGACCTTGTCTTTTCCTATATGTGCATTTATACCCCTGTTTGTAGTGGAACGCGTGCTTCGACACGTGCTTTTGTGGGTTATTTGCATGTATAGGCTTTATGTTCTAGGATGTTAATGAATGAAGTTATATTTTTGATAATTGCAGAAATGCCCCTGTGAATGGTTTAATTGTGCATGTGCATTATATAGTGGGTAATTTACACTGAAGCCCCTGGACTTTTAGTACATGTTACTAAATAGCCCACGGACTTAAGTTTTCTTGCAAATAGGTCCTTGAGTGCCTCAGGTCACGAGCTTTGCACGTGAGTTCTTGGTAATTTTGCACCGGACCCCATGGAACTTATTTTAATTGCATTTAGGTCCTTGTGCACTGTGCCCTTGTGTTTGATTTTAATAAAATAGCAAATCGACTCCAAATTTAATGAAAATTGGACACATGGCTCCTGCAATGGTGTAAAATTTTCTCTAAATTTTGGAGACATTTTTGACACTTTTTATTATTTTTAAAAATTCAAAAACACGTAATTTCCTCACTGTTCAGTTCTGAAAATCACAGAAAAATATTAAAACACATCTAAAAATTACAAAAAAACCTATATAGTGTTTGTTTTGTGTTTTGTGATTTTCTGACCAAATTTGGTCATTTTTTGATTTATAAAACCTATAAAAATTACAAAATCCCTAAAAACCCATAAAAATTCTAATAATTAAAATAAAAATCCAAAATTAATAATTCTGGTGCCTAAATTTTTCTTGTAATTTCTACTATACAGGAAATTTACCTTCAGACCTTGTTAAGACCATTATCCATTTTTTTGGTCCTCCAAGTCTGACTGGACAGTACCTCTCTTTTCTTGTCTTGTTTGATTTTTAGAAAATTCAATAAAAATCAGAAAAAATACCAAAAATTAACCAAAAATAGTAAAATATATAAAGAACATACAAACATTTTTGTTTGAATTTTTGGAATAATTTTGATTTGTTAAATAATTGTGTGTAGTTGCTTGTTTTCTTGCTTTCTTTATTTTCTTTATTATTTAAAAATCCAAAAAATATAAAAAGATTAAAAATCCACCAAAAATACTTGTCTTTTATTTTTCACTACTTTTGACTACTTCGTAGGTCGCAAGGCCATTCCGTGCTCCCTGAGTCCGACCCTGGTCGCTATACCTGGCTAATCTAATAGCCAGGGTCACTTTGATTTTATTCGATTTTTATCTCTGTTTGGTGGACTGCTCTTAATTTTCTTGATTGACTGAATTATCGCTCTCGATCCGGGTCGCAACAACCCTTGAGTGACTTTATCTTTTATCCCGGATTGATTGAGTGATTTTTCTGGTCATCAAATGCCAACTTTATCAGTGGGTATAAAACCAACTTTAGCATACTACAACACAAAATCATTGACTTTAAATGTCGAATCATGTCCAAGAATGATGAAATCTTATAGGGAAAATATTATATTGTGCTTACTTTCATATAAGATGGAGACATTAAAAAGAATATAATTAAGATACAAGAATACTTATGCAATAACAAATTTTAGCAAAGAAGCCTCGTGTATTATGCATAGGAGAAACCCCTATTCATATTTCTTTAATTTCCAATCTGCATTTAGCAAAGAAGCGGTAAGTGCAACAAATATGATTATAAGATCTGAGATACTAACCTTTACCTGTCCAAAAAGATAATTGCCATAACGCTTCTTGAGATTTATCCAGTCCTCAAAATCTAGTGGGCACATTCTTCCATTGTGAACTACAGTACCGAACCAATTACTCAAAATTCCCGTAGCTTTGCGATTGGCTGAGCTAACTCATTGCAGTATGCAATATCTTTGTGCCCATATGGAAGAGACCATATATCTCTTGCACAAGTAGCACATCTTCTCACTCTTATAAATCCTTGGATATCTAATAAAAATATAAAACAATTATATTTCTATCATCCATTCATTTTAGAAAATAACAATAACATCCTCATAAAACTCAAGAAATTTTAAAAAAGAACCTGTTACATGCATATCTTCATGCATAATATCCCCAGAATTGATTAAAACCTCAAGGATTAATTCTTTGGTTAATATATTTGAGGAGTTCAAGATGTCCCGATTTCATGTCGAATTAGCCAAGGATGTGATGTTCCTTGCAATCTGCAAAAGACACCTTATGCGGCATATATCTCTATAGGAAAATCTCGATTAATAAAAAAGATACAATGACGATGACAGATGGATATACCATATGTTGCACATATATTCAAAAGAATTTAGAGCAAATGTATCATGTGAAATAAGACTGCATTTGTGTTTTCACTTTCTCAAAACTTGCTAACCCGGTGGGCACCGCATAAAGGGTTTTCGGAAGTTTATGTAAAAAAGTGTTTCCTAATGGTATCATCCTCTTACATTACAGAAAATAACCTCTGCTTACATCCATCCATATTGATGCCATGCAAGTCACCTTGTTTATTCTGCTCCCTAACTGTTCCCAAAAACATCACAAGCAATTTAATGATCTTCCCCGGCTCTGGTTGCAGCTCCTTTTACCATCTACCAATTAAAAATTTCATTTATTAGTTCCGTACTTATACTCTACTTTGAAAAGAGATGTTCAATAGTGATAAAAAAAGCGATCAACATTGTTGACTACTAGAAGCTTGGTTGATCCAGATCATGTAAATGGTAGATCAAGTTTCACAGAAAAGGAGCAATGTACATGGAAAACTGAATAGATGTAAAGCTGAATTACCTGTGAGAAATGGGTTCAGTTTTTACATCAGATGTTGTTGAACATTCTTTCGTGCCTCATCCACAGCATCAGAAATTATCGTTATCCATAACAGTGAAAGACTGTCTGATAAGTGTGCATGGGACAAATAGAAAGTAAATTATACATTCCATATTGGATATGCAGGGAAATTGGTGTGCCACTACATAACGCCAGGTGACCGCAATACAAAAAGACAAAAATTCGTAGCAACTTCACTTGAATTACCTCCCAATCCCAAGATAGTCGGTATCAATCAATCCTTTAAAACTACTATACAAAATATAGAAGTGACCATACAGAGCACAACCTTCTAAAAACAACAAGGTCTTCAAATAGAACATCCAGTAAATTGCACTATAATTACCTAACTCTCAGAGCACTGGAAATTATATCCAAACCTGGTAAAATATAGCAACATATTGTCTTTATCAAAAATATTACATCTCTAACTATAGGAGAAAACTAACTCTAATCAAGCCTCATAAGCAAAAAACATTACTTAGGAGGCTCTTATTTGATGAAATCAATATGGTGATAGGAAAATATTACAGAGAAGAGAAATATCTATACCAAGCCAATATATGATGGTAAGAGTCAGATCTCAGGACCCATCAAGAGTGGCAAGAATGACTTCCCCAGGCAGAAGACAATAAACTTCTTGTCTACTTTTGAATTAACTACGTAGACTTTGACTTTTAGGAAGCGTTTTATTAAGGTCATATAGATATGGATCAAAATAAGTGAGGTGCCTAGACCTCCGCTCCAATAACATAAATGGAAGTCAGTATTTTCCTGAAATCACATCCCCAAGTATATTTTTTCGGTCAGAAAAGCACCACTGGTGGTAATTACGAATAATCTAGCAGCAGTTACAAGGTATGCTCTCTATATGACCACCTGTCAAGAAAATGGGTAAATAGTGTATTTACCATATAAATAGGTTTTGAAAAATTGAGCTTCAGTATGACTTGCACAATAAAGTAAGCATAACTATACGGAACTTCTTATATTGGGTCTCTTCTGCTTTCCACTCACTTACATGTAGGTGTTCATCAACTGCCAGAAAACAAGCATGCATGATAAGAACACTAACCATGTAGCTGCCATTGATTTTGAAAGAGAATGTCATTATAAACAAACTGCTAATGATCAACGACAGGAATTCAAGCTCGGTGAGGAGTTGGGATATGTTGTGCAGAGAGAAAATAACATGCACTAAAAGTACCTTCTAATAAAACAATGCATGAGTGAAACAATCAAGAAATAGAGAGAACCGATTCCCTTGATGTGTTCTTCCTTATGAGCCTTCGTCAAGCGCCACCAGTATGAAGGCCCAAGAACACCAAAAAGAGCAACCAAAAGGCCAAGAGGTTCACAAGTCCACGAGACAAACTCAAGTAGTCCAAGCACCAACATGTAAAGCACATGTTAAGCTTTGTATGTCTTTTCTTCTTAATGATGTAGCTCAATTAAATTTATCCAAAAAAACATTGCAAAATAAGCAAAAATCAGAGTTTTTCCATAAAGACGGCTTCTACAATCAGTGGAAAGAGATTATAGAACTTGAAATTGTAACTTTCTGAACATAAAGAGTACTTTAACTAGCTTTCAAGTAATTTCCCCAAACTGGTACCTATCCCACTGTATCTAAACCCAAGATCAAACAAAATAACAAGAGATCTCTTTTACAAGCTGCTCACAATAGATCTACATATCCCAGGATTACCTTATTAGTTGGGAACTTCTACAATTTTCAAGTTTTTCGTAGTTTCATGCATGTGTGCTCTGTTTCAACCAAA
Source organism: Ottelia alismoides (assembly GCA_037367405.1). Classification (NCBI taxonomy): domain Eukaryota; kingdom Viridiplantae; phylum Streptophyta; class Magnoliopsida; order Alismatales; family Hydrocharitaceae; genus Ottelia; species Ottelia alismoides. Next base: position 277,011 of record JAZKJV010010414.1, on the reverse strand, counting down.
ATAGAAAATTCTCCAAAATACTGGAGATTCAAGACATGTAGCGTCGTTGGCACAAGGTTATATAATTGAAAGCTAGTACAAATTTGCCCTTGTGCATATGACATGCTGACTTTAGCTTTTTTTTACAGCTGATCTAGAAAAAATGACATGGTAAATTTTCACCCAAGTCATGTCCCTACAGTTCATCAACATATGGAATTTATGATACATACTTTATGTGAATCTCTTTATCTAAGAATACAATAACCAAAATGGCGATTATATTTGTTTTCATATAAAGGCATTCTTTGGACTGTAAGATATTTTCTGATCCGATGAGAATAGCATTATGATTAACTTATAGAATAACTTATAGATGGCCATAGGGAGCTCATATGTAAAGTATATGAGAAGCTGCATGGTGTCATAAATCCATCATTTTCAGTCGTAATTCTAGGGCATGTAAATAGAATTGCATCTGTATCTGCACAGGTTCAGATGTGTCCATTATTCTAGTGTTTGAACATAATGCCACTTAGGTGTTAATCACTGATAGATTGGCTGTAAATGTGGTTACTGATTTGGGTTGACTTGTGCATTCAATGCAGGTCTGATTGATAGAAAAATATCTGGTAGACGGGGACAAGTTATTGAGCAATACATCTGTGTCTATCGTCAAGTCTATTTACAATTTATATCTCCTAACAAATAAAAGAAATCATTAGCCTTAGTTTGGTAATTACTTATTTCAGTTTCACTACTGAAGTGCAGATATATTCATATTAAATATTCCCTTCACAACAGCAAAAAGGTTAAAAAAGTATACATTCCTCGTTAATTGGAGTAGATGACATGAATGTGAGCAAAATTACATGAGAATAGAGAAAGGCATACAAGTTATCTTTTTTTAAAGAATAACAGAAAAGAAATGTTGGATCAAGGCCTTCATGTCCTAGAAGTACTCGTTATAGTCCTTGTAAAGTGTAAAGTGTACTAATGCATATCAGAAGAGGAAAGGGATATAAGATGACCTTACAATGTTCGATCAAGGTTGACGATCTTACATATGTTGCCGGTTATCGCCTTAGTTGGCAGCACGAAATTAAATGACGAGCGACGAGAACAACCTAAAAAACGCACATCGGATCCAAATCAGTGAGTGACGAGGAAAATTCGCGGCAATCAGAGGTAACAAGCAATCGCATTAGGAGGATATCGTGAAATACTTACCTCATAATCGACCCTCCAAATCGAAAACAGAGAATGGACATGATCAGAAACCCTAGAGGGAGGCGTCGGAGCTAGCATTGGTGTCCTCCATCTAGACGAGAAGGGAGCGGCGAGTGGTGGAGAGGACAGAGGAGGGAGAGTGCGGGCGTTTTATAAGAGGACGATGGAAGCAGATCCAGTTGTGGAATGCGGCGCGATGGCTCTCTTCGGATGGAAGGGGAGGTGCGATAGTTTTAGGTGTTTCGGCGCGTAGAAAATGTTCATTGTGCGCGGGGTAAAAGCTATGGGCATCTCCATGTCGAGAAAATGTCGATTATGAAAATATTAAAAGTGATGTTTGAATAATATAAATGCTGATTTTCAAGCATTTTGTTGTAAATTAGTATAAAAAATATTTTTAATTATGTAAATTTATTTTATATCATACCATTCATTATATTTATTTGGAGAAAATAATAAAATACATGCAAATCCCAAGTAAAAAAATTATGAATTTAAATTTTATCAACAATTTATTCGTTGCTATAATAAAATGATGACGAATTCAAAAAATCGTCGCTATTTCTAATATAAATAGTGACGAATAAATATAAACGTCGTTGTATGTATAAGTTTGTAAATATAGTGACGGATTTGATTAATCGTTGTTATCTAATCGTCACCTTAGCTATTATTTGTTGTAGTGAACATTGGACACTTATTTTTGATACAACTGTAGGCATGCATGTATATATGTAGAATTTCATATGCTAACTTATTCGGATTTGAGTCGTTTGAACTCATTCTTTTAGAGAGTTAGACCTAAACGATTCATATATTTTGATATTTGAAGTTGAAGTTGACTTGTGACGGTTGACGCTACTGTTTTGTTTCTCCGTTTGGACTTCTCGATTCTGTATGTTTCCTTCTGGTCGACTTTCAGCATTTCCGCCATCAAAGTTGAGACATTATATCGAATAATTTAGCAGCAATTCTCTTCCCATATCTCAGGAGGAATCCCCATATATGGGAAATGTAAGGGTGGCTATTTAATGCCACACCCGAATTCAAAATTTATTGGCAATCCATCTGGTTTAGGAAATTATATCCATGGCAATTAATCCCCCGATGCCAACCGATTCGAAATCACTGCCATCCCATTTCTCCATCAAAACTTGTTGAATCCTCCAAGATCGATCCGCATTGTGGAAATACAGCAGTTTTTCCCTCACATCCAACGAGCAAGAGCTTCCCCTGATCAACACTCGCGATGGCGCATTCACTGCCTTCTTCGTTCCTGAATCTCTCCTTCCTCCTGTTCCTCCTCGTCGGCCCGCTAATGGCCGACGTCGATCTTATCAACTTAGCTTGCCTCCACAGCAGCTTCAGCAGCCTCTGCCAAAGCATGCTCGCTGCAGACCCCAAAGCAGTGAGTTGCACTGATGAGCCTTGCCTCACGCACTGCGGCCTTGAGCACGCTATCAAGAAGGCGTCGGACACGCGTGACGCCGTCCTCAAGCTACTCAATAACAACCCCCCACCGAACGCAGTGCAGGTAGCGAAGAGAGATGTTTGTTCTATATTTTGATATCCGCAAATATCCGTAATTGAAAATAGTAAGGCAGCATAAATTAATCCATAGTTATATGATAAAATTTATATTTGTGTACAAACTATCTGATCGTGTGCATCCCTACATGTACGTATGTAGGCACTCCAAACGTGCGCCGGCGTGTACTCGAATGTGATATCATACCTGGATCAGGCGTTGGGGCTGTTGGAAGCGCACGACTACGGTGGGGCAGATGAGAAGATGGGAGATGTACGTCACGAAGCACAGCTCTGCGATCAGGCGTTCTCCGAGCACCCGAACCTGATGACCCAGTACAACAAGGATTGCGAGGATGTACTAGTAGTGGCACATGATCTTGTCGAGAACGTCGTTTGATTCATGCCACTGGGTGACTTAATTTCTATCTAATATGCGTGCTTATGCTTTAGTTGAGTGGATTTACCTTACTGTGTTAATTACTGTCGTTTTTGTTGGGCTAATCTGTTGAGGATGTGAAACACGACAGGATATGAACGATGGCTTCAAAGACTAAGTAACGTATGGACGAATCGTTACATTAGTATGCATAACGAAAGCATATATAAATACATGTGATATTTCTGTCGATTGCCATCCAAATGGGATTGGCGACGTAACTTGTTGCCCGTCTCCCATCAATTTCTATGCAATGACTAGTATTTTAATTAATGTAGATATCTTGAAAGTGAATCTTAAGCACTCCTTAATACGACGACGTAGTCTTTGCCGCTATATGTTGCTCTTGTTGGTATTTTTCGTGGGAAGACTAATTAGTCGAGAACTGACGGGAGGATTGCCATTGTGGTTGATCTTCCTTGTGCCGAAATCTAATGGGGAGAATTGATGAGGTGGTTGATCATTCTCCTCTTGCCTCGTGGTTGGCTGAGAGCTAATGAGTAGAATTGCCGGTACATTGGTTCTACTCTTGCCGATTCTTCGGTAAATTTTGAATTAAATATTTGGGTAAATTATGAAAAAGGTCCAACTATACCTCGACTCCCAATTACATTGGTTCTACTCTTGCCGTACATGAGAGCTAATGGGTAGGATTGCATGTACATTGGTTCTACTTTTTTCAATATTTTGTGGAATTTTTTAGAGAACTTTTACCATTTTTAATATTATTCAGTTTTTAGCTTGCAAAAGAGAAGTTAGAAAAAAGAATTTTGAGATTACATATACTCTTAAGTAAGGGGAATGGCTGCTATTTCTGTTAAGAAAACCAAAATCAACATACATATATAAATCCGAATATCAACAGATTTCCAGAACAGATTTATGTTGCTCTTGTTGGTATTTTTCGTGGGAAGACTAATTAGTCGAGAACTGACGGGAGCATTGCCATTGTGGTTGATCTTCCTTGTGCCGAAATCTAATGGGGAGAATTGATGAGGTGGTTGATCATTCTCCTCTTGCCACGTGGTTGGCTGAGAGCTAATGAGCAGAATTGTCGGTACATTGGTTCTATACTTGCCGATTCTTCGGTAAATTTTGAATTAAATATTTGGGTAAATTATGAAAAAGGTCCAACTATACCTCGACTCCCAATTACATTGGTTCTACTCTTGCCGTACATGAGAGCTAATGGGTAGGATTGCATGTACATTGGTTCTACTTTTTTCAATATTTTGTGGAATTTTTTAGGGAACTTTTACCATTTTTAATATTATTCAGCTTTTACTTGCAAAAGAGAAGTTAGAAAAAAGAATTTTGAGATTACATATACTCTTAAGTAAGGGGAATGGCTGCTATTTCTGTTAAGAAAACCGAAATCAACATACATATATAAATCCGAATATCAATAGATTTCCAGAACAGATTTATGTATGTATGCATCCATATTAACATTGATAAGAAAAATATTCGTTTTAACCACATATGCATGTTAAAGTAAGGGAAAAACCCGGAAACAAACATCACGACAAACAATGTGACAAAGAAAAATAGAGAACTTTAGAAATCACAACCGAAGTGTCTTGTAGTAGGACTCCCCTTAGAGAGACAGCGCCCCCACTTTACCGGCGCACAGGGCCTTGATGTGCCGCTCCCAGGGTCTGACGGTCCACGCTCGTCGACGGTGCGCACCGTGCTTGAGCATCCTCGAAAGTCACCTCCGTAGACGAAGCCCGAGATCGAGAGAGGAGAGGAGACGAGCGTCCTCGAGAGAGAAGAGGCGTTAAGAATGAAGATGGGATATGTTCGTAACCTACACTCACATCTTTAAGAGATACTTAAAGACGTCCGGGCGGTTACGCTTCGTGAGAGGATAATGGGACATATCCCTTGGAATTCAAACGCGCGGTTACAAAACTGACCCGATCTTCGCCACGCCGCGGCCACGGCCGCGCCACGCCCAAGCCCAGCGCGATGCGGTGCGGGTGCACGTCGCGTGCGGGTGTTGTGGTCTAAAGTCCTCTCTAGTCTGTTTCCAGACTAGTCTCAGGACCTCCCATATAAAAATCAAGTGCCAGTTTTAACTCTCCACGATGTGGGACTAAACAGCACCCCACAGGGTTGAAACATTGAATTCCAGGAATTGAAATATATTAATACAACTTGATATTGACCATCAAATTGCATCAAAATATCCCAATACACTTAATTACAACAATTTCTTTGGAACTTTTTCAAGTTAAATTTGATTTTTAATAATTTCTAGGTCTTTTTTATTGTCAAGGTTTTTCAATTTTTAGAAATATCAAAAGTAATATTTTGAAAACCAAAAATGTGTTGATACTAGGTGATAAGTAGAATAGATGGTAGTTCTCTTTTTTTGTGCTTTAATTCGTATAATTTTGTATGATCACTGCAACAAGTTGGGTCTATCATGACGTTCATCTTAAACCAGTTGATATGTTGTCTGTTGTTAAATTATAGTGACGATTATTATATGTTGCTAAAGATTTTGTTAGAAACTAATGACGAAAGTCATATATGTTTTCATATCATTAGCAACGCTTATCTTTTACTATTTTCAAAATATGAACTAATCGTTATTAATTTTTTAGTTCAAAATTTAGCGACGACTAGCTCATAATTTAGAAAATAACAACAAATAATCTTTACTTTATAGAATATTGCTAACGATATAGCAGTGATGAATATACATTTTATCATCTTTATTCTATCATTTTGGCCTTAAAAACCCTAGTAAATGCTTGTAAATAGCGTTAATTCATGCATTTTATCATTCATGCATTATTGTGTAAATATTGTATAAAATGCGGTTTTTAAAGCCAAAATTATAGAATAAATAAAAGAAAAGAAAAAGAATAAAATATTGTAAATATTTTATGACCCGAAATCCCGAGACCTAGGCATCTCGATGACTAGGTCGACAAGAAATAAAGTAGGGGGAGATAAAGGCCAAAATACAATAAAAACACCTGTTATTTCATTCATTCTTTATTCATTTTGGGACCTATTTTTGGTTCCACTTTTTATACCTCAAATAAAGAAACTTGGTACATGAAAGTTGTAGATAATTAAATAAAGAAAAATACAAAATTTATTTCACACACAAACAATACACAAATAAAAAGTTATGATCTGAATAAGATTCCAGAATCCCAACTTCCCAGACCCGTATCTCTCAAATAAAAACTCGAAACGCATCAACTCACTTTAATTATATATAATTTTTCATAAGCTATTTTATGGAGGTGGTTTCGCATTTGGCGGAGCTACAGTTTGAAAGTTGAGTTTTGTACCCCTATTGTATACTTGTACATATTAAAATAATCATTTTATTATTTATTCATTATTTTTACCATTTTATATTTTTATAATTTTGTATATAAAATTTTAATAAATGTGTATATTAAAACCAGAATAAAAACCTAAATAAAATACTTGTATATAGCATACATAGGTATAATATCAATACACAAACCTGTATAATTTATACTTCTATTTTATTAAGTGTACAAATTACATCAGAAAAATAAAATAAAAATATATTTCAGTGTATAAAAATACTTTATAAATATATAAATTGATAAACAAAATAAATAAAATTAAATGTACAAAATAAAAATAAAACAATAAAATATATAAATAAATATACCTATATAGGTCTAAAATAGTAACTTGTATTTTTACACCTCATAAAAATAATTAAAAATCATAATAAAATACCTTATGAAATAATAAACATTTTTATTTAATAACTGTAAAATTAATAAAATCACATGGACCAACCAGGTGAGTCTGACAGTTGACTGCGGGTCAACTGTCTGACTCCCCTTCTGGGCTGTGTTAGAGCTTAGTTTTTCGCCATGTTTGACCATTTTTTAGAGGGCTGACCTTTCACCAAACCATGTCGACGCCTTCTGTAATTTTGTGGCTCGTATACCCATGATTCACACCCAACGTTAGTTTTGGGCTTTGGATCATCGCAGCGCCTCGTGCGCCTCATTCTTTGGAGCTGGTCGGCCCTCACTTCCGTAGCAACCTTTCGCCACCCTTCACTTAATTCGTCGCCCCTCGAATCGCTCTCCACGAGCACCACACCAGAGCGCACGTCCGGCCACTGCCTCGCGACATCATACTCCGCTGTCCACCCCCCACGGAGTCGGGGCATTTTGCTCCCGACTTCTTCACGCTCTCCTTGCAGGTCTACAGCCAAACAACGCACATCTGGAGTGGGTCTGACCCCCGCTAGGGGTACCTGGAGTGTGACCGCTCCGCCGCCCTCTCCTGCTGCCTCCGTCGGCCTCGTCGAATTTTGCCGCCTCCAGCTTCTTAAGGAAGACCGCAGGAGCATCCCCGACCATTTTGGAGAGCCAAATCACGTCAGAGGAGGGAGCAGGAGGTAAGGGAAGCTCGCCTCGCCGCGAGTTCTTCCCCGTTCTTCATCGACCTCTTTCAGCCGTCAGATTAGGTCGGAGGCCCAGTTTGCACAGCTACCGTTGGATCTCGTGAAGTCCTCGCCGTTCGATCGTTGAAGCCCATCTGATCGAGACCGTAGTAGCTGAACCGTCATCGCACCACCATGGAGCGCCACGCGTCAAGTGAAGCCATCTCAGTCGTCCGCTCCCGCGCTAGCTTGGGTATTTTGCGTTTCAACCCAAGCCCCTTTTTGTATTTATTTTATAGCTCTTAAACTATTGTCTGCAGTTAAAAACTTTTTGTAATATTTCAAAACTAGCCCCCGTACTTCTGCTATTTGCTGTTAGGTCCCTCGCCACGTCACCTCACGTGCCTGTGCGCGTGAGGGGGCGGGCATTTTGCAAAGGGACCCTTGTAGGTTTAAGTATTTCTCTCCAACCCACGAATGTTTCATTGTAGTATAATATTTTTGGGATATTTTGCGTGAGAGCCCTGGATCATTGTAATATTATTGTTATACCCTTGCCAGGTCACGTGTTCACACGCGTGAGCTCGGCAATTTTACAGCTACCCCCTCCGGGATTGGGTATTTGTATTTAATCCAGGAACGTGTGCATTCAGTTCTACATTTTGTGTGAAAATTGCACTTCGGCCCTTGGAACTTTGCTTATTTACATATATGCCCTTGTTAGTAGTATAGTTTCTCTTTATGGTCTCTATTTATTTCATGTGTCTATAAATTTATAAAAATTACCAAAAAATCAAGTTAAGCTCTTGTTTGATTGCTCTTCCTCGCCATATTTTTATATTCCATATTTATTGCATTTTAATATTTATAAAAATTTAAAAATATGTATTTTTAGCACTATTTGTATTATAAAATATATAAAAAACCTAAATCACCTCAGAAAATTCCCAAAATAATATATTTTCCTTAGTTTAGTATGTTTTAAATCCGGACCAAAAATCACTAAAAAATACAAAAGAAAACTCCTAAAAATTACAAAACCCCTAAAATCTTCATAAAAATATTAAAAATTCTACAAAAATCCTAAAAATGTAATTTTAGTTCTTCTATTTTGGCTATTTTATTATCTTTCAAGTTAAAATTAATTTGAGGAATTTTGGACACTGATTGATATTTTTCATCCTCAATTTAATTTCGGCCAGCAACCTAGGTCACTGTTTTCTAGTATTTTTATCTTTAAAAATACCAAAAAATTAGGAAAAATCTAGAAAAATCACAAAAACATTAGAAAAATCTAAAAATCGCAAAAATATTTTATTTCCTGATTTTTGCTTACTTTTACTTATTTTTATAAATACTGTATCTTTTCCTTTCTTACTTTATATATATTCTATTTAAAGAAAAAGAAAAATATAAAAAATATAAAATATAAAAAGAAGATATAAAATTAGAAAATTAAAAACCAAAGTATAAAAATCAAAAACTAAAAAAAAGATAAAATCTAAAACCCACAAAAAATCTATATTGGCTAAGTAGTTCACTAGGCACAGGACTTGACTTTTCATCTGCTTACTTTACTCCGTGCTTCCTGTGTTCGACCCCTACTTGCTTGCCACTGTACATTTTTAGTAGGGTATAATAAATTTTAATCATTGCTCTTGATTGCTTGATTGATTGTGTGGGTTAATTGTTGATTAACGTAAAGGCTTGAGTAGTCGCCTCAGCGATAGTGAGTCTGATTTGTCAGACCATCATTTAGCGGCTCTCGGCTTTCCGTTTTTCAAATGGTGCCGTTGCCAGGGAGCATTGACTCGTAGAGTAGACTTGTGTCTTTTTATCTGCTTAGCCATTTTTTATTATCTGTTTCTATTGTATAATTTGTTTTGAACTGTCTGACATCCCTTTCTTGTTTTCTTGTGAGGGACCACTGACCGAGGGGGATCGCCTACGGGATCCTGAGCAGCCTTGGGAGGCGGAGCCGGCTATTCTATCCTAGCTGGCAGGAGAGAGCAGGAGGACAAGAGAGAGAGAGGATAGTTAGGTTTTTATTATTTTTGTGAGAGAGAGACATTTTAATAATTTGAAATAATACATGTACCCTGGACTTTGGACACTCGGGCCTAATTTCCAAGTGTTTGTTCACTTGGGGGCTCACTGCAGTTTTGATGCGTTTTTATCGCTTTTTATTTTCCGGTTTTGTTTTCTTTTCTTTATTTATGTGGAATGAGCTCTTAGTTTTTAGGATTGCTTGGTCGTGTAGTTTAAGGCCAAACACCTAACAACCATTGTCTGCACCTATAGTCTTGGCATTTGGACTTAGATATAATTAATTGTTAAAAAATGTAATTTAAAACCACCACACCACGAGAGTCCCCGTACAATGCTTGCAGGACCCATTGTGTGGGCACCGTGGGGATTCCAAGACCGGACTACTAGGTTTTGCTTTGTGTGTTTTAGCATTTGGTTCTTCACGCTAGCAATTTCCTGCTTAGGACGATTTCCGTGTGCATATCGACATATAGTATAGGTTTATAAATTCCTGTTTTGCATCCCGCATGGAGAGAGTTGGGAAGCACTGCAAGTCTTCTAACTGGGCATTCATCATTTAGGCATTAAGGTGAGATTCCCATCTTAGTGTCGCCTTGCATTGCTTCGCCGATCTTCTCCCTCTATTTTTGGATAAATAGGAATCAAAGAAAAGACAAAAACGTTAGGCACTTGTATTGAATTGACTCAAAACAAGTGATAAAAAAAATAAAAAAGAGACTGCTAAAAGCACTTAACCTTAATAAAATTGATTAATTGAACTCATTGCCTTGGGGTGAGCAAAGCCCTCATTTGTTTTCAGGTTGCATGGGAAGGTTTCCTTCCAAGTGAGGTGAGCGACGTCGTAAGGATTAGAGCCCAAAATCCAGTCTGTGGCTGCCTTGTGTATCGCCTGGATTTCCGATGTATTGGCGCTTCTATCGTACGTAGACGAGTAGGGCTTGGTCGACAATAGTGACTCTCTATTGTGTAGAGCACTGACCTTGTCCGAAGTATCGAGCATAGGCCATGCCTTCACGGGGGTGTCTGTCTCATCGTCTTGCGTCCGAGTAGGTTCTTGCACGCTCATGGGTGATTCCGTTGCGAGCAAGTTCCGAAGTATCGGTTTCGCCTATTGGCTTCCTCTCTCTATTTTCTTTGGCTGAGTAGGGATCCAGGAAGGGTTACAAGGAACTTAAAAAGTGCAGACTACAGGTTACAGAGGAGGAGGACAAGTACGGGATACTCTTCTGGTAGTACTCTCTCTCCTATAGGCGTAGCGCTCTAATGACTCGTTAAAAGATAATTGCCTGAAAACAAATCTAAAACTCACATAGATAATTGCCAAGCCTTCATGGCTTCACGGGTCGAGTTGGTGAATCCATTGCTTTGGGTTTGATTGATTAGTCGAGTTAAGGTCAAGATCAAAAACATCGCGCCTTTGCGCCATTTTTGCTCTCCTTCTATTTGACCCTTGCTTATTGTGAGCCTTCTACTGTTTTACACTCCTTTTATTTCTTGTTTACTTTCGTGCTCTCTATCCATCATCTTTCCCTTTTGACCTTCTCAAGATGTCGTCACACGGATGGTTTAGTCGGGATCTCGTTGATGCCCACATCGATTCTGTGTCGCGAACGTCTTCAATAAGGAGGGGTGATCTCCAAGAAGTTAGTTCGGACCTTGCAAATTTCTCCTTGGACTCCCCTATTCTCTCTTCTTTCAACACTTGCCTTTCACCAATAAATCCTCTGTTCGGGACGGACCTGCAACCTGAATTAGCTCTTCCCCTTCAAGTAAACCGGGATTACTCTTGTCCCCGAGTTAACCCTCTGTGGATGGAGATCGATTTCAGTCAATATCCTATGCTCCATTCACAATATTCTGGGATTGACCTTAATTCCATATTCATCTCAACAGTGGGTGCTCAGAAAGACACTGATCAGGGTTTACTCCGTCATGCAGATTCTCCATCTGATCACGAGCCAGAAGTTCAAGATCATTCTGGAATGGCTCAACAGGAAGAGGAAAGGGACCACAACCCCAAATTGAAGCTGAAACTAATCAGGGGGAAGGACAGTACACCACGCAGAACGAAGTCAATAATCAATTGCTGGCTTCCATTCAAGCCATCCATCAGCAGTTGACTAACCAAGTCTTAGCCCAGACCGCCTTCCAAGAAATGCTGAACGATCTGAGAAGGAGGACCGACGCAAGAGACGGCCGCAGGGAGGATGATCCCAATAAAGAGTTCAACTTCGAAGAGGTTAGAGATGAGTTCTCAGTGGGAGGACCAGAATTCGATAGAGCAGAAGCAAATCCAGTGCATCCCAAGCCTACGCTGAAGGAGACATACAATCCAGGAGCGGACCGCATCACTGAGTGGATCCAGATTCCACGCATCCACGCCCACTTCGAGCTAAAGCCGCAGTTTCTGTCTTTGCTTCCCACATTTCACGGGAATACTACTGAGGAGACGTACATTCATCTCAATAAGTTTGGCCGCATTTGTACTACCGCTCACTACCCTGGAGTTCCCTTGGGGGTAGTCAAGATGATAGCCTTTCCCTTCAGCCTTCAAGACAAGGCCCTATATTGGGTTGATCACCCAGGGAGGAGCTAAAGTATGCATTTCTCCATATGTTCTACCCTCTCGGGAGATTAAATCAGATGCGTGCCCGTATCTCCAGTTTTTGCCAGCAGCCCCATGAGAACATCCATGAAGCATGGGAGAGATTCAAGGACCTCCAGGAGAAATGCCCCAACCACGAAATCCCAAAGACCAGCCTTGTGCAGCACTTCTTTGGTGGGCTCACACTTGAGAGCCAAAAGCTTATAGATGCTGCATGCGGCGGTTCCCATTTCAATAAGGACGAGGACGTGGTGTGGAACATCTTTGAGGAAGCGGCTGAATGAGAAGCCGCTTAATCCTCATCCCGAGTATACATGAAGGTGCCAACTGCCATCAGCAAGCCAGTGAACATGGCTTCTCACACTGAAGACAAGGATGAGAGCTCCAATTTGAGCCTCATTGGGAGCCATCTGTCCAAGGTGGACATGATTGAGAAGAGGTCACAGGACTGAGAAATTATCCATCATTGAGAAGAGGACCCAGGGCTTGGACAAGCTCGATTTGATTTCCCAGCAGCTGGAGCAACTTGTTCGTGCCTTGAATGCCAACATGTGCAACGTTGTGTCGGCCTTTGCCGTGCCGACCGCTGAAAAGAAGGAACCTATATTGCATCCAAACCCTCAGCCGACTCCATCGCAACCCCAGCCTGTTCAGCACGTGTATTACGTGCAGGTTCCGGAGCAGCCCCCGCAGCTCCAGACACAGATGGTTGCATATCAACCAGAGTCCCAGCCTGCTTACCCTGAGCAGCTCTCACCTCCCCCGCCACTGATACAGGAGAACAATGGTGTATGGAACAATGAAGCACAGCTGACCCGTCCACAGGGACATCCTCAGGGTCAGAACATGGGCAACATGCCCTATCACCAATAGCAGCAGGGTGGGAGACCCTTCCAGCCCTCATACCAGTACCAGCCTCCATCTCACAGAAACACCTGGAGGCAGATATATCAGCACGGTCCTCAGCAGTTCGGATACCGCAGACAAGGATACCATCAGCAACTGGCTGCCCCATACAACCAACAAAACTCACAGTATTCCTCCAACCCTCCTCCTCACCAATTCTCTCAGGGTTACCAGTCGCAGTCTCAGTTGTCATACCAAAACTCTAGGCCCCAACAAGGGGATTCTTCCAAGATTATGTCGGTTAATCCGGCCCTGGCCTGCCTTGAACAGTTAATGAAGAACATGGCTGAGATGACCCATAAGATCGATGACCTGACAGCTGCCAAGACCGTCATACCAACCCAGGTCGAAGCCAATCCTAATAACTTCTGATGCAAGGAGCATGTAGCCGGCAGTGTCCAACCAGATTCATGTGAATTAAATTGTTTTTTTATCTAATGTCGTTACTCTTAGGAGCGATAGGACACTCCAGCCATCAATGACAACGAAGGGAAAGCATCTTGCATCTGGCGGGGAATCGTCAGCCCAGCCGGCATGAGGGCCACACAACATTTTTGAAGGAGCGCCACCTATAGAAAATTCACAAAAAATGAAGAAAACAACAGAACACAAAAAGAAAGTAGCAGCCTCGGTGGAGACAGGCCAGCATTGGAGACGTTTGCACCTCCTACAGAGCCAGTTTCAGACAGAAGGAATCTTGCACCTGCAGCGGATCCAACGCCAGCATCTGGAGCCAAGCCCGCCATTTTTGGTCCACATTTTGTAGATGATTCTATTCCTTTTTGCCATCTACCTGTACATAACAATATGGACACTATTCTGAATGACATTGGTGAAGACTTTGTAAATATTCCTTTTCCAGAAGCAATGAAAAAACACAAAAAATGGAAAAATTGAAAAATGCTTTGTCTGATCCTGCTATTATAGAAATTATCTAGAATTTGGTATTGAATATGCCATTAATGAAATCTCTTGAGTACATGCCAACTGTAAAGAAAGGATTGAAAGATGCAAGTACAACCAAGCGCCGGCCTCACCCTCACAACACTAGGAACAAAGGTGGCTAGCCCGAAAAGCATATCCTTACAACGGCTACAGTTAGTGCAATCAGCAACCTCTCGGATAAAAAGCCGGATATGGGAGCGCCTCTTGTGCAATGTCAAATGTTCAATCAGGAATTTGAATGAACACTTATCAACAGCGGGTCTTTCGTCAACCTGATGCCAGCCTCACTACTTACAGAATTCAGGGTAGGACCGCTCAAACCTACAAAGATGATTCTGCAGTTTGCAGACAAATCAGTCAAGCGGCCTAGGGGCTTGTTGGAGGACGTGATAGTTACAGTGCAGGGAAAGCAGTTCCCGGCCGATTTTGTGGTACTAGATATGGACGTCCCCGCTCCATTACTCCTTGCCCCAATCATACTTGGAATACCATTCCTGCGGACGTCGAACGCAGTAGTGAATTATAGGACCGGAGAAATAATTTTTGGCGCTGGTAATGAAATAATCAGAGTAAAGACTTTGCTTGAGGGAGAACTAGCTGAACGAACATCTGCATCATGTGCAAGGGTGATTGAGTATTCTGACGACTGCGACTTTTTAGCAGAAATTCAAGACACCAACTTATTCTTGGATGACAATGAGATCCATGAACTCCTCCGCCCCGAGGAGGGAATGGAGACCGCAGTCGAATTTCCCCTTATCTATCAGGATGAGGAACTCGCTGATGTGCTGAATGAGACTGGCGTGGGGGTGATGTGCCTTCAAAGCCAAAAGCAAATTATTGAAGAATCTTGTGATGAAGAGGAAATCATTGAAGCATTCTGTCAAAAGCTGAGTGAAGAGGCAGAACAGATTATGGTGGACACCGAACAGATGAAAGAATCTCTACCTGCAGTAATAGCGGAGGTCTCCTCTGAAGCAGCTCAGACCCCGCCAGAGTTGAAATCCTTGCCCTCCAACATGAAATATGCCTTCCTTGCGGGAGAACCGAACATGTACCCGGTCATTATTAATGCACACCTGACCGAAGACCATGAATCTCGTTTGATGGAGGTTCTTGAACGCAACCACAAGGCGATAGGCTGGCGAACTTCGGATCTCCATGGGATCAATCCGTCACTGTGCTCGCATCGCATTTTTCTGGAAGAAGATTGCATGCCCTCTCGAGAACTTCAGAGAAGATTAAATCCTAATCTGCGGGAGGTTGTTATGAAAGAGATTCAGAAATGGTGTGATGTGGGATTCATTTATCCCATCTCCGACAGCAAATGGGTGAGTTATAACTAGGGTTAAGCGAGGGTCTAAGTATCTCACACAAGGCGGAGACATGAGTCGCTGCGGCGACCGCTCAACAAATCCCTAATTAATCAACAATGAACCCACAATCAAATATCAAGCAATGAGAAATAAATGTGGAGTCAAATTTATTTTTAACTCTACAAACAAGATGTATAGGTGTAAGTATGTAGAGAGTTCGAACACAGGGAGCAAGGCAGGATAGATCAACAAAAATGCAATGATGTGAATGCGATTAATTGCCTACAAGCATGCAAATGTTTTTGTGGGTTTTTAATTTTTATTTTTTATTTTTAATGTTTAATTTTGTATTTTTATTTTTGATTTTCTGATTTATATTTTCTTTTTATATTTTATATTTTTGTATTTTCTTTTTCAAAAATAGGATATATATACAATATAAGGAAAGAGAGGATAGGGTATTTATAAAAATAGGTAAAAATAGTCAAAAATCAGGGAATAAAATATTTTTGATCTTTTTATAATTTTCTACTATTTTTGTGATTTTTGGGGGTTTTTCTAAATGTTTTGGGTATTTTTAAAAGTCAGAATAAGAGAAAAAGGTGAATAAACTTGCTGGCCGAAACTAAAATGGGAGTGAAAAATAGTAAACAATAGCAAAATTTTCCCAAATTAATTTTAAAATAAATACAATAAAATAGGGAAACTACAGAACCTGAGTTTATATTTTTAGGATTTTCTATGTTTTTTTAGATTTTTATGAAGATTTTTAGGGTTTTCTAATTTTTATGGTTTTTGTTTTTAAATTTTTAGTGATTTTTGGACTTACACTAAAATATGATAAAACACACAAAATATATTTTTTTTTGGAATTTTTCAAAACGTTTTCATAATTTTTATAGATTTTCTATGCAAACAGTGCTGAAAATGTATGTTTTTGATTTTTAATAAATATTAAAATTCAAAAAAATGTAATGCAAAAATATAGCGTGGATCAGAAGTTAATAGGAGCCTAAGTTAATTTTTGTGGAATTTTTTGAGTTAAAAAGTTGCGTGAAATAAATAGAGCAAACAAAAATATATAGCCTGGCAGGGGTATATATGCAAATAGACAAACAACCAGGGGCAAAGTTGCAATTTTCATATAAAATATAACACTAAATATTCAATTTAACAGACCAATTACAAAAACCAAGAACCGCAAGGGTTCACCTGCAAAATACCCACCAGAGCGCATGACTAGCACGCGCCTGGGAGGGACCTGTCTATCATTTCCAAAAAACTGGGGGCCTTGATGCAAAATAACCAAAAATATTACACGTGATCACAAACTTTCTGGACTGAAACGAAATAAGGAAACCCAGAGGGGGGTCCGTGCAAAATGCCCCACGCCTCACGTGAACTGGTCACGTGAGGTGACGTGGCTCGGACTTGTTTGCAAATACTGAAAGTTCGGGGGCGTAGTTATAATTATTACAAAACTTTTTAAACTTTAGGCAAATGTTTGAGGACTAAATAAAAATACAAAAATGCGGGGGGTAAAGTTTGCAAAACACCCTCGCGCGCGATCCGACGGCCGTGGCTGATTCACTTAACACGTGGCGACGATCTGACGGCCCGTACCCCTTCGCGCTGTGCGGCTGAGATTAGATCTCCCTCGGATGATCGACGGTTGATGCGCGAGGAGATCGAACGGTGGCTGTGCAACCTGGAGACGCGGCTCGATCCGACGACTGGGAGCATCGGAGAACGAACGTGGAAGAACGCCGGCGAGGCGAACTTCCCCGAGGCTGATCTCCGAGCTCCGGTGGCTTTTGAGGTTCAAATGGGGCTGCGGTTTCCTGGAAGCGTCCTTTAGCTGCTGGTGGGCCCAAAAAGCCTCGGAGGTGGCTGAGGTTCACTGGAGATGCTGGCGGAGCGGGAGGGCTCGAGCGGCTCCGGTGAAGGGCAAAATGGCACCCCAGGCATGCGATAGAGTCCAAGCACATGCAAACAAAGTGAGAGGACCCAGGGCAAACTGCCTGGGTCTAGCAGAAGCGAAAAGGTGGCGCGAAGCGGCGGGTGGGAGCTCGGCCGGAGGAGCACTCCGGCGAGGTGGTTGTGTTGATCGATTGAGTGTGTGGAAATGGAAGATCTTTGAAGCTAAATGTTCCTAACTAATGAGAAGAAAGTACGCAAGAAGTAAAGGGGAATAGGGGCAGCCTCGACGGTGTAGACCGGAGGGAGGTATCTCGATGCCGGCGGTGGTGGCGGAGGTTGTGGAAGCCGCCTCGAGCCTTGCTCGACCCGCCTGAGACTCGCTGAAGGGAGCTGTCACCTCCCTGGATCGATTAGGCACGAAAGGGGAGCTTGGCTATGCAAATGAGGGGTTCAAAATTCGAATCAAAGTCGGGTGTGCGTTATAAGGTGTTTGACTCTGTGACTGGGGCGCTCCAAAGATCGAGGTCTATCGGGCGACACGATGATCCAACCCTCGAGGTAAACAGTGGGCGTGATAGACCAAGGATTGAGGGTCAAAAGTCATGAAGGAGTCGATCTCAAAATGTGCAAGATGGAGCCTGTAAAAATCGACAAAAATGACCAAAAACCAATGTTCTGACATGCTACAGGGGTGGAGGGCAGACAATTGACCGAGGTCAACGAAGACTGCCCCCTGGTTGGTCCACGTGGACCAACCAGGAAAAACCCTGGAAATAAATACTTAATAAATCCTTTAAAAATCGAAAATGATTTTATTATTTTTAGGTTATAAAATAAAAAATGTTTGTAATTTTATAAAGTATTTTATAGTGATTTTTACCGTAAGTGGATGACTCGAATAGCCGGGGCTCCTGATAGCCAACCGGCGAAATGGCTCGCGCGCTTCCGCTGCAACTTTCACTATGCATACCCATTCACGGGTCAGCGAGACCGACTAGCTCCCTTCCTAGCCCACGGGCTTAGAAGGCGAATTAGTGAAGAGAATAGGCCCCTTGTGGAACAGTACGTGGCTATGTTATTCAAGATTGGCAGTGAAACTAAGGAGAAGAGATTTATTCGTTTGGTGCTTTCAGAATTGAAAAAAGGCCTGGAAAGGTAGGGAATTTCACCTCTTGCTTATCTGAAAGGGGGATTCTACCAGAGGGAACTGCAGATACTCATCAAATAGCTGTTTAGATAGAAAGAAGTGGATTGAGGTTTTTTTTCAGAAACGCTAATTCTTCTTTCATAGGAATTGTCCTCAGTGAAAGATGATGAGACCGAACAAGTACTTTATGAGAAGAAAGGACTGATCTCCCATAGATCTCTGTCTCAGACAAATCCACTTCACTGAAGTCGTAGTACCCTAAAACAGGGCTCGAGAGTAAATATGACTCATAAGATGTGATTTGAGTCGACCCGGAAAGAAGGTAAGGAAAAGGTCCCGCAAGGGACCGGAAAATGCACTAGACGCAATGTATCCATCCGGATGATCACACCCAAAGGAACCTATATCTGGTGGTTCCACACACCGCTTCGAAAGCCCCCCCATAGAGGATCCGGCTGAGAGCATATTCTAGTTCCGTTTCAGAGAACGCCGCTCTGAATGGAAGGCTTGATTCCACCGGTTTTCCGGAGAATAGTCCTGATATTATCAGATGGGATAAGGCACGGAAATACCAAATGCATTTCTCACTTATATTTCTTTGATTTTCATTGTTTCTCTATCTAGTGATCATAATTCTTCATTAATTATACGTTTCTTTCCAGCGGAGGCCCCCCCTCGGGGATAGGCTTTCTTGCTTTCATTTTCTGCATTCCGGAGGTCTTTTTCGTAGTCTAGGAGTTTTGGAAATCCCTATCGCAGGTGATTTTCCAGATATCCTTATTCCGCTGACGTAGGTGGAGATAAAGCTTGCTCTTCTCTTGCCATTAATCTTCCTAAGTCCCATGTTCCAGATCGGATCTTGAACTATATTACTATGTGGAATGAAAGAAAGAAGTAAGAAGTCAGCTTCTTTTTGATTTCCATAGTAATGCACGGATAAGCGGGGAATACTTTATTCTCAAAAGCTGTGATCATTTGTCTAAGCCGGGTAAATGATCTGAGCCTCTAATGGGCTCCTGTGCTCTCTAGGGTCCATCTCTTTCCGGAAATAGGTGGATTCTGAAGGAACGGTCGGCCTGCCTTCCTCTAAGGGTATTGAAAGGGGGCCCCAAAATACAGGCTACAAGCGGCCTGAATGGAACAGCCTTTCTTGCTGTGTCACTCCGGCGGAATAAAGGCGGATTCTGCCATATAGCGCTGTTCGCGAGGCCCTCTGAACTCTTCTGGAGTGGGGAGGGGGCAGGCGCGGAGAGGTGGGGCCTGCCACAATCATTTGTTGTACCAAGGTTCTCGTAGGGTGTGACCTACGGGAGGATCGAATCATGTTCCCTTCTCTATGCTTCCACTTTGTCTCATTCATCTCTTTCCTGGTAAGCATGGTTGCACTGGGAAAGCATGTCTGAGTCCTTATCTCTCTCTCACCCCTCGCACATATATACTATGGCTAGGGCCCTGACTATACATATACAGCTAGCCTTTCTTCGAAAGACTTTCTTAGTGCCTTCGGCTGTCTCATCAGCGGGCTTTCCAGGGCTAGTCCGTCACGTCATAATAATTCCTCCCACTATCAATCGGGAATCATAGAATAGCCAAGCATGACGTCTCCTCGGTCATTCTTATCGATTAATCCCTGGGGCTTTGCCTGAAGTGAATCACTCGAAAAAGGGTGCTTCAGGAGTCTCTAAAGAGCTGGTGGACTGTCCGCATATATCTCGGGGTCCGAAGGAGCTTTAGTAACTACAAGGGAAAGTACGGGGTGCTTAGTCCGGGCTCTGAATTCTGCACATGCCTTCCTTCGTCTTTAACCGCGGAGTGGGGATAGAGAAGAGGGAAGAGTATGTCTTTTTTGTTGACCCCCTTCGCTTTTTGAGATTTGATATACAGTCAATCAGAATGGAGGTTCAAGAGGGATTCTCGTCGTGTTCTTTATATGGAAATCAGAGGCCAGGAAGCTATTCCCTTGACTCGTACTGATGAGAATTTGACTCCACGGGAAATGGAACAAGCGGAATTGGCCTCTTTCTTGCGTGTACCAATTGAATTTGAAATGCAGAATTCATGCTTTCTCGGCATGAGTGAAGGAACTCGATAACACCCCTTTCTTTTGTTTTTAATGTAACTGAAGTTTCTTTAGAATGCTCATTCAAGCAAGACATGATAGATTTCTTTCCTCCGGCAGGCACGTGCCCCATAAGCGGCCCAATTCGCGCAGTTTTCCGCCGTCAACATGAGGTTTCAGCATCGGACCCTGGAGCTCCCTCAGGTCATGCTTGGGCCTTCTCTCAGCAAACAGGTTTAGAATATGGAGTCAGAATAGACATCAGCTCTGGTCCTGAGACTGCCCCAAATATATAGTGAGTTCTTTCGAAATATATGAGACCAAAGACTTCCACTTTTGAAGACTGGGCTGGATCTCTGCCGGGGGATGAAGGACCCTCCAGGGGTGCCCTAGCCTCAAAAGAAAGGACTATTAGACTTTTGAAAAAGAAGGTACCAAATATATAGTAGAGTAGTCGCTGAGAGAATCGCACTTCCGGGAAGAGCCTGATAGCCCTTGACGCGAAGAAGATTCCCGATCGGCCGCCGCTCAAAGCCCCGCCTTTGTCTCGACCGCTTTTTTTGGAAGTCTCTGTCAGTCTAGAGCTATCGAGGAGGTTCTACGACCCTGCGCTTGTTCTCAAGCAAGATCAAGTCGGCGAAAAGAGAAAGCGCTTTTCCAGGGGAAGAAAGAAGGTAGGCTGGGTTGGGTGGTCTTGTGACGTCCTTTTCTTTCATTTTCTTTGTCAGAGTAGACACTTGGCTTCTACAACTAATCTGACCCTGGCCGCAAGGCCTCGGTGACTGGCTTTCTCATCTAAGGAAAGAGGCAAGCATGAATTCTAGGGCTGAGAGGCCTTTGATGGTGCAAGGTATAGGTGAGCGTGCGAAGGGCGAAATGCCATGCGGGTGAGCGGCTAGTCCTGCCGGTAGGGAATTGAGACATTTCTCTTAGGACTTCCGCGCATTATTACCTTCTAGCCCCTCTGGGATGTCAAATATATCTCTTCTCACCATCCCCATAGTGTATGAGACAAATGTATGCATTTCGATTAGGGTCGTATTCTATGGTTACGATTCTACCAGATATGTCTTTTTCATTCTCTTTTTTTTCTCAAAAGATGTGAATTCCTCATAAGATATCCGTGGTGAAAAACCCCAATCAAAGTCTAGTCTAGAAGAGTGGAAGGGTAGGAGTTGATAGAATGTATCTCGGATACTGTACAAATTCCCCCCGGAATTTTCTATTTTCTTTTTCTTCACTCCCTCTCCCGCTTATGTTACTTTACAGGGTTCATCTAACTGATATGCGCGGTACAACAAAGTTCATGATACAGAACCCTTTATTGCGGAGGTCTTTCTACTTATAGTTCTAGCGAAAGCCCAATCTGCGAGAGTCTTGACCAACCGACTGCCGCGCCTCCGGCGAGGTGAGGCAAGCATGCACCATGGACAGAGCAGGCGTGCATCGAGGAAGAGGCCTGTGGAGAGGCATCAGAACCTGGGGATTTCGCTACTCAACTGGTCCCGGTGGGATAGGGCTTTTCAAAGATAACACAGCTACTAATTAGCAGAGAAGAAAGCTACGGATGATTTGCCAAGGCAGGTCAAATACTATACAGCAGCAGTGTAGGACGTAGTAGCAGAGTTCTACGAACGACCATATCCCTACTACGGAAACGTGACATCAAAGACCTCAGTCGAATGCAAGAGCTTCCTTAACTAGACTAGAATATCTATAACCCAATAAACGTCGCCCTCATAAACTCAACCCGATACGCTTGCTGGAAAGGTCTTCTCGCTTTCTCTTCTTGACTTTCCTGGGATTCCCGGGTGTCTTGGTCTTCGGGACTGGGATTGGCCCTTCTTTTAGTTAGTAGAAGTCCCCAAAACCTCAGATCAGATCCCAGGTGAAAGAGGCAGGATGGAAAGATAGATAGCAAGACGAAGCTATAAGGCTTAAGTCGACCTATGAGAAAGCAAATCGGGAAATTGGCGAAGCCGAGGCCCGATTGATATCTTTCGCAAGGGCCCCAAAATCAAGCTTTTAACCAAATCCCGACTCAACCCGCCTGCACCGCTACCACTAATTCTCCCTTACCAACCCTGCTGAACTAGATATACGGGGTTTGAAGAAGATTCTAATAGTAGCCCAGTGGATATAGACGAGGGAAGGAGTAGTCAAACCTTTTCTCTTCCTGGATATAGAGACTCAGATCGTCTCCCGGATGGATTCATCGATTCAGTCTACAGTGTGGCTGCGTTGACTACATCTCTGACTCACGGAGTCAACTGTTCTCGGTCCCGCGAGAAATTCATACCTCAGAGGTGGTGAGAATGAATGAGGTATCCCAATTACGAAGTTGCGAGGGAACTCGAAAATATCTAAGGGGAAATGAATATCCGCCTTGCTCGTAAATGAGTACCAGAAAGTCCTGGAAGAACTCGGAAATGAATATCAGAAGGACTACCCTGGGAACGACTCTACTAGAGGGACCTACCTGATGACTGAGTGAATAGGCGAACATCTATTTCTTTTGTCTGGGAAGAGAGGCAGATGTAGTATAGATTCTCTTCCCTCCTTCCCCACTTTCTTCTTTCTCTCGCTAATAATTCTTTCTTGCCCTGCTCTTTCTGGACGACCTTACCATTATCAAGAAGGATCTCTCGCATATATGCTTCAAGGAACATCACGGTATAACCAACGAGGTGAGTGGAGTAGGGACCTAAAAGATCGAATGGCACTATATATATAAGTTCATATATACAAGTCAATCCCTTACGTTACGAGTTTCAAAGTCTTCCGATTCATTAGAATAGACTACTAAAGAATTGAACATGGAATTGATGTTCTAATTGAAGAAGTTCTTCAGAAAGTGCAAGTCAAAGTCAAAAGAAATCCATATATATATATTGGTTGGCCCTCACTGGAAACTTGAGTAAGGAGTAGCTTTTTGTGGGGTTTTTCGGTCAAATCAAAAAGAATTCCTTCCTTTCTTTATTTGTTGTAACTACTTGAGCCGGATGAGAAGAAACCCTCACGTCCGAGGCCATAGGAACCTATCCCGATTTCTCTTTTGCTAGGCCCATAACTCAAAAACCAACTTTCTGACGGTTTATTCGAATATGAAATCTGACTTACAGCATCCCGCTTTTTTTGACGCTTCGAGACATTTCGAAATCGAGAAATCTCGACCGGAGCAGGTGCTATCTGAGAGCAGTTAGCCGATTTGGATTTTCGAATTATTATAGAAAATTCATTAGTCGAGTGGAAGGAATTAGGAGACGAAGAATCAACTGGGCCCTTGAGAACTAGTGGGAAGATAGAAAAATGAGAAGAAGATCGGATTTTGTGGTTAGACGTATGGAATTAGCTAAACATTTTATTCGAACAAATGTAGAACAAGGTTTTGTGTCTATTACCAGTCCTTCCCCCTGAGTTCAGACCCTCAGATAGATGGAGGTAAACTAATGAGTTCCGATATTAATTCACTCTATAGAAGAGTTCTTTATCGGAATCTGACTCTTACTGATTTATTAACAACAAGTAGATCGGGAATTAGTAATGTTTCAGGAAAAACGAGTACAAGAGGTTGTGGATACGCTTCTTGATAATGGGATTCGTGGACAACCAATGAGGGACGGTCATAATCAAGTTTACAAGTCCTTTTCAGATGGAAGATTTCGTGAGCGGTAAACGAGTCGATTATTCGGGGCGCTCCGTCATTGTCGTGGGACCTTCCCTTTCATTACACCAATGCGGATTACCTCGAGAAATAGCAAGAGCACTTTTCCAGACATTTGTAATTCGTGGTCTAATCAGACAACATATTGCTTCGTATTGCTAAAAGGAGAAAAAGCTTGTTCAAGAAATAGGGTATGGGAAAGACTTCCAGAAGTTATGCAGGGGCATCCTGTATTGCTGAATAGAGCACCCACCCAGCATAGATTAGGAATACTGGCTCCCGGAGGGACGCGCTATTTGTTTACACCCATCTATTTGTAAGGGCTTTAATGCAGACGGAGGCCGTTCATGTACCTTTATCCTTGGAAGCTCAAGCCGAGGCTAACTATTCTCAGGGGCCTCTCCGTATCTAAGCCTGGACCTTTCTTGATCCTGGGTCCGACAGTTCGCAGCCACAGTGTCGGAGCTATCTTGCTACTGCAAGAGCCTTCTCTGGCCAGCGAAATGCTAATGTTGTTGGCTTTTCCGCTCTTTAACTCGCTCTGCTATCGCCTCGCTCACTCGCCTTGCCTGAGGGAAGGCTCTCAGTCTTTTTTCGAGTTCAGATCTAGGGAAAAGAGACAGCCTAATTCTTGTTTTTTCCTAGAAGAGTGTGTACCGCACCTAAGTACAGAATCCGCTCTAAGACTTATATCAAATCTACTGTTTTTTTTTCATTATTTCATTCTTCTGAATTACTAGCAATGGGATTCCCTGCCATCATCAGTAATCTCGAACCCGGCTAGAGGGCACTAAGGCCTAATCCAACCAGCAGGCGAGCCAGAATGGCGCAGGGAAATCCAAGTCGCGAAGGGTGGGCAAATCACTGCACCTCAACCCATCACCTTTACCGAAAAGGATGCAACGCATACATCCGCACATTCTGCCTCTCTACATAACTAACTACATAGAGGATTTCGAGGTGAACAAGGTGCTCATAGACAGCCTTGTCCCTGGGGTCTGCGTCGGTTGCTTTCCTTCCCGAGTGGAGTTCGTCGAGTAGCTGCTATCAGATCCATAATCAGCGGATTCGGAGGTTCTGATGTCTGCTTCCTTTGGTCGTCGTGATCGGCTGGTGCCCAGATTGTTACCTTGCATCCTAGTTCTCCGGCTGTGTGGATGCTGGATTGAGAGAGAGGGGAGGATAAAGTGAGGCTGGTAGGAGGGCGGAGCCACCAGCCAGCTCGACGAGGTAAGGGTGTTTGAGCTTAGTTATTAATAGTTGGCCGTGGATCCCTCAGCAGTTTATACCCATTTTTCTAGTTGCGAAGAGAAGTTCTACCTATCTATGCCCATGCCCGTGTCCGTGTCCGGGAATGCAAGGACAAGCAAAAGCAGGTAAAGTCACTGGGAGGTTGTTGTACGTCGGTGGGGACATGACGACCCAAGATTCCGAAAAAAGCGCCCTTTTCTTATTGCGAATATTAGCCCGGGAATTGTCAAACCGGAAAAGCAGGCAGGGAAGTTGAACAGGCGGGGGCGATGGGATTCTTGGCTCAAGCACAGGGGACAAAGAACAAAAGCGCAGGATTGAAAAGGTTCCACAGGAGAGATTGCAAGAGTACAAGTCCCGCTATGAGCTGAACCCTGACTGACATGCCCTCTCTCTTTCGAGAAGCAAAGCACCCGAGCGGGACATGTGGCTATGCATTCCTATAGTTCTGCCGTCTCCTGTCTAAGTGTCTGGGGATAATATATATAATGTAGTCCACTTGGGTAAGACGTAGAAAGAGCAGGTGGAAGTTGAAAGCCTTATATACTAGTAGCGTAGGTGGGCAGTCACATCCCAGTCCTGAAAATCAATCTAATCACGCAGGAAAGAAAATAGAAGAGGGAAGCTACAGACTTTGATTCCCGGGAGCTCACCGGTCGATCAGGATTGACAACAGGGGCGTGACCTCGTAAACTCGCTGCAAACGTCATTTCCGGGAAATATATAATAGGTAAGTCAGACAGGCAGAGCACAGGTTGAGTGAGGGGCCAGGTTCACCCTCGGATTTCCAGTCGAAGTTGGGGCCCGGGTGAGACCACAAACATAGCAGCGAGCTCGAGCGCGGGTGAGGTGAGTTAGAAAGAAGGACAAACATCTTTCTCCTTGAACCCGCTTTCGAGGAATCTTGCCAAGTGGGACTGACGAAGCAGAGGAGGCAACCGATGAACCAGCCAGCTTCAAGCGCAAGTGAGCCTACGCGCGTCACAAGTGAACGGAAGAAGAGTGAACGGGAAAGCGGGACTGTTTCAATCAGAACTTGAGAGATATGGGCTCCTCACTCTGTTTCAAGCGATTGTCCCCCGAAGTACCCGAGTACTATCTACTATATATCAAGCATCTCTGATGGGTGGGAGCTTGTTTGATGGAGGAACTGGACACTGGAAAGCACAGGGCTCAGAAGCCAGAGGGTGTTGAGGTTACTTAGATGGATGTTCCACCATCAAGCAATAGGGTTTGTGGGATTTCAAGCACGTGAGAATGAGGACTGTCTCTCAGGAACTACTCTTGCATTGGCTTTCCCCTTCTGGTGCTTCTTCCTGTTGACTGCTTATGTTGTTGACAACTGTGATGCCACACACAGATCGTGATTGGAAGAACGCCCCACTGAGACTCGCTGTATATATGGTTTTGGTTTTCTATTTCGTTTTCAACCGGGCTAATCCGGCGGGTTCATCAGGCCAGGCCACGCAGGATTGGATGATGAATCCGGGACACCCCGAAGGCGAGGGGCAACCCAGGAAAGAGATGAGACAAAGAAGAAGCCAGGAAAGCCAGATCGCATACTTTTGAAGGAGGCCTGAATCCACCATCTTATCTAGGCAGACCTAGTTTCATATATGATTTCAGAAAGCCCGCCCCCGGGGCGAGTATTTGCCATAAGCGGTCAAAGAATGAAAGAACCAGGCCCCTCAAGAATTTCCTTCCGCCCCTTGGGCTCGTCTAAGACCCAGGAACTTTTCTAGGATGTCACATCTCTCTTGGGCCTCCGTCAAGCCCTTCAATCCCTGGGACTGAAAAAGGAAGGAAAGACTTGTCTTGTGTAGTTTTCGGTGTAATATAAGGCCTCAGGGTGAAATTGAGTAATATATAGTATAGTCAATGGAGAATCAGAAACCTGGTAATCTCATCAAAGAAGTATTCTAGAGAATAGAAGTATATATTCTATCTATTTTGGGGAAATTATTGGAAGAGATAAACTATGGATCCTCAAAGCCGGAGAAAGAGGTGTAAACACATTTCTTGAGAAGCGATTCTGAACTTAATAAGGATTTATGGGGGGCTTCAGGAAGAGTAGGGCTAGGCCTGAGGTTCGCGCTCGGGCTAAGGGTGAGGGAGGACTGAGGGGAAGTGAGGTACCGTATCAGATTTTCTTTCCACGGGTCGTCAAAGGCTCTCCGCTACTCTTCTTCCCCCGGAGGGACATTCTACGTACGGGAAAGATGAGTAGGATTCTAGCTGACGTTAATATTAAGACTTGGAAAGAGAATAGTACTGGGAACTGAGCTCCGGGTCTGATTTACCATCCCCCTCTATCAGATAGGATCTGATTGACAAGGATGCGAGGCGAGGGGGAGGCGATAGACGAAGAGGGGTAGTAAGGTGGTTACGGGGTGCAGGTTAGTATATGAGAACAAATGCTGCACTGTTGTAGTATGCCTATGCCCCACTAAGAGTTGATGCTGGTAGGTTGACCAGATTGGAATGCCGGACTGAGAAGAGGATGTAGAGGACTATGCGGAAAGAAGAGCCCTGAACTCCTCTTTGACATCAACCCGCGAACTCAAAGCAGATCTGATTAGGGTGAAGGGAATCGCCCTAACTATCTGATTTTTCTTGCTTGGATTATCTTGCTTTCCGTCATTAATAGACTTTTTCAATGTGGGTTATTTAGACTTCACTGACCGGGAATCATTCCTACACCCCGCCGGTCGAACCTCTACGCCAATCCGTACTGAACCAGTACTCACTGCGTACAACTCACTCACAGACGGAGTCGATTGAGGGAATGAGCGCAATCGACTCGAGTCCCCGGCTTCGTCGGAACTCACTTCGAGCGAGGAGGGAGGGAACTACTAAATCCAGGTGCGGGGCAGATAAGTTGGTAGAGCAAAGCTAGGGAGAGCGGAAGGCTTGGATGCATATTGAACTAGGGAAGCGCGGATCAGATAGATCAAGTCAGCTTGCAAGTCTAGACCCGCTTTCGAGCGCCACTATATAAGGCCGAGGTCAGACATCAAAAGGCCGTAAATATCCGAAGTGATAGGGTAGTGAGCAACATTGAGCACAACTACTGGGGAAGAGAAGGCTGTTGATGAACAAAACATCATCAAAGTGTCAAATAATGCGAAGTTGCCTGGTATATATCCTAGTAGTCCGAGAATGCTGTAGTAAGGGAAGGACAAGGACTCGCTCTTTATCCTCGTCGACCTCTTTCCCGGAGCGACCTGGAGTGGTACGAAGGGAGCCTAGAACCCACGGCCCTATAGTTCCCCCTTTCTTCATCGAGGCCCCGGCTCGCCTACTACAGTAAACTACGGCTTGCTGCTTCCGGCTTGACCCTAGCCCTCGCCAACCTCCTGTGCCTACTGCTATTATTGCAGCTTCGCTCGAAATCGAGTCTTCTTCTTATTCTTCTTCTGGCGTCGATCAAGGAAGTAGCTGACGTACGCGGGAAAGAAGTCAGAAGGAATGCGGGGCTAGTTAATAGCCCTTGATCCTCACTGTCTCAGGCTAGCTGCTTTCCAAATTCCGAGAAAATCAAGAAGCAAAGCGAAGTAACCAATATCAAATATCTAGTATGAAGCCTAACTACTCCACTCTTTCTTGCCACTATTCCACTCTTGCGCTTAATTCACTACTCCAGTCTTGCCTGAGACTGCCTAAGCTATCCTGTGAGAGTACTAGGGGAGGGAACTGCCCATTTGCGTCTGAGGGCGAGTGAAGAAGTCGAACTCTTGATTAGGATGAAGGGCTATGGTTAGAGCTAAGCGATCAGTGTGGGTCTCAGGATGGTGTCGGGATGGTCGCTCCCACCATTTGTCCGGCTTTACGGTGAGCGAGGGTGAAAAGGGTTGCATCAAGAAAAGCGAATGTGCTTGATCCCTTCGCCTTAGTAAGATAGAGAGAGGGGGGGACCGTGCCTTGGCCTCTGTAAATCCGATGCAAGAGATCAAGATTGGTAGGCAGTCTCAGAGGTGAGGGGCAGAGAGTTCGCCTACATAGCAGAATGGTCGGAAATGCGCATATTCTTTGATTTTCTTGCGAAAAAGACAGGCCCCATCTATGACGCGGCTGAGTTCGCTCTTCGAGAAAGGGAACTAGGTAGACTTCTGAGGTAGGCCAGTGAGCAGTGACTACCGACTAAAAGCGATTTGTCTACACACGAGACTTTCCATTTAAAGAAGAGGGGTAGAGCAGAGTAGCAGAAAGCACCTTGCATTTTCTTACGTATAGCGTCGGCTTCAGAAAGATCATCTCTCTTTCTTCTTGACCTCCTACTCTGAGAACTGAGATAGAAGCCGCTGCGGCTAGGCGATTAGTCGGAAAGATCAGCAGGTTGGGTTCGAAGAAGTGGCCAAAGAAATGAATGGGAAACTGGAACTACAATTCAAGCATTTATTCGTTCTGATATTGCTGAGAAGCTCAAAATAGGTAGCCTTGAGCCCTCATATATAGCCGAATATATAGATATAAGAAGAGGTGGAAGATGGCAAAAACGGCACCTTCTTCTCAAACCTGTCTATGAAAAGTGCTGATGGTCTTGCCAGGAGGGCCAAGTTCATACATTGAAGGTCCTCCGACGACCCCCTTCCTTCATAGGTGAGCATACAGATGACCAATTCACCAAGTTCACCTTCCTCTTCCCTCCTTCTGAACCCCACAGGAACCTCCGTCTAATCACTTCCATCTTGCTTTGTGTCATTATAAGGGGCCCGATCAACGACATATTCGCTACTATATATGAATAATGTCTTTTCGTTTCCAAATAGGGAGGCCGCTTAGAACCTTAATCAGCACAAGCCCCCAGGATTGACTCTTCCAGCCAGTCAGAGATGGAAAGTAGCTAGTGGGATAATAGATTGACGCCAACCACTGCGTCAGCAGTCGTTCCTGACGCTTCAGGTCTGCAAGTGCCGCTTCCCGGAACTAGATAAATGCCTCGCCCACTCCCAACCATAGTCCTTCCTTTGCTTAGTCGCTTGACTCGTTAGCTAGGAATCCTTTCGTCTAGCCCCCTCGTCCCGAATGGACTATATTCCGACTCCCCTCAAAGCTTTTTCGATTTGACGCTAGTCTGCGACTCGATGCAAATTCGGTGCACGAAGGTAGGCCAGGGCTCAGCTTTCCCTTGCATCGCTACTATATATTATCTAGTTCTATTCAGGGAGGCACTATCTGAGCGGTAAAGACAGGATCGGTACGATCAGAGGCGTACTGACGAGGCAGGTCTTCCGCTGCATGCATATAGTACGTCCAAGAGGAAGGGCTTTCTCTAATCTGATTCTCGCAACGGCTATCTATTACATCTGAGCCGCCCGGATATATAGTACGAGTTGGCGACTCTCGGAGAGGGTTCGCTTGCCAAAGATGCCACTATCTTGACTATATAAAGGGGGGCATCTTCTGCTTTTCGACGTGGAGACTCTATTTCCATAAGCAAAAGAAGAAGAAAAAACTTCTCGTTTCGCAACTGTTCTCAGATTGGAGTTAGAAACAGGGCGTGGGCTATCAGATGCAATATTTGAGAGATTCTCTGTAAAAACCCTGCTTTTTCTTTGCCCGGTTCACCAGGTTCTACCACTTCAGGGCCCCGAAGAAAAATGGCCCTTGACCCTGCCTGGCCCCTTCCTTCTAAATAAAGGAAAGGCCGGGCGGCTTGCGATCTATCGGTGGAGGGGGAGGGGTGGGGAAATGAGGGGACTGAAGAAGCGAGAAGAAATATTGGACAGGGAAGAAAGGGGCAAATTCCCAGTAGTTCATATGGCACGAAAAGGAAATCCGATTTCAGTCAGACTTTCTCTGAATCGTAGTTCAGATCCAAGTCGGTTCAGTGAGGGCGACCGCGAAAGTCACCGAATGGGGTTGGCCCCCCGTCGGACCCCCCACCCGAAAAGCGAGCGGGTAGGCTTTTCCACCCTATTATATAAGTCAGTTTGTCGCCAACTCTCACTATATATCCGGGCTTAGAAGTGAGAACCCCCGAGCTACCTGATAATACCTATGAAGATTGAAGAGAGAAAGACCTACTAAGAGATTCAGGCAAGACATTCTTATAGAATCTCATTTCATTTCTATATTTTGTCAAAAAAGCATGGAAAAAGACGACCTCTCTCTGGTCTCTCGCCTACGTTCGTAACCTCACTACGGCTCGCTGGTACTCGACGAGAATTGAGGGAAAGAGCGAGTCGGACCCCCGCGTGGGAGGACGTTGCGGAGGGACGGACACGACTTCTTCGGAATCCCGAAGACCACAGGAAGACACCCGGGACCAGAGCATGTCGTGAAAGAAGCACACTGGGTGGGCGTGCTTCGACCCAGTCTCCGGGGCACAGTGGAATGTAGATATCATGAACGCGAGGCGCAGGATACCAGGCCGATCAAGCCTGGCAACCACTCCCCGGAGGTGCCGATCACGGGAGCATCCGGGGCCCCTTAGCCCAGTGGAGCTGGAGAGGCCTGATCTGAGAAGTGCGTCTTCGGGAAGGTCCTACTGACTTCTGCGAACGCCGGGACCTGAAGAAATAATCAAACAAGACCTTTCCTTGTGAGCCCTTCTTTCGGAGAAAGAAGAAGAGACCCGGCGCCGCACTATGCTCCACTTCCACAAATGAGAGTTTTCGGTGGAACCGGTGAACCACGCGAGCAGTTACGATGCGTGGGGCAGAAGGCTCGTAGTACCCGCGGAAGCCGCAGTGGCAGGGAAGGAGCCTAAATCTACCCCCTTCCACCCCCTCTGGCTTCGCTGGTAGGCCCACGTGGGGAGCATTGCCCCTCATCAGTTCTTACCAACCAGTGTGAGAGAGACAGGAAGCTTCTCCTCGGTCGAAGTGGAATGCGAGGCGAGACTAGGTGAGGGCAGCTGGCTGTTCATTTCAGATTCAGGGCGCCCCGGGGGGCCGTCAGGCTAGCCCACCCCCCAAACACCCCTCCCTTTCCCCGGAAGCCTGGGAAGACCACCTGGGCGAACCGTATTATATATAGCAGGGACACTTGAGCTAATAATCCCGAAGGCGGCTCCCTCCCTCATGAGCTGCGTCGCTGCTTGATCAAGGGCTTTGTTTTAAAGGATCCAGCGCTTTGACTTTGTCCCCCGCACCACGGGTTGGGTTTGAGAGCCGTGTGATGGGTGACTATCCAGCACGGTTCGGAGAGCACTTGTATGGGGGATGCGCCGGGAAGCCCCCGCAAGAAAGAAGCGGCTCTTCCCACGGCTCCGTCACCATTGACTCTATTTATTATTATGGTAAATCAGTGTATCAAGATGTCAATCTGAGATCTTCTTTCGGTTCGATACGCCCACCTACGATCTCAACCTTTGGCTTTCGTCTGGGTAGGTGTCTCCTTCTACATTTGACCAAAGGGACATTCATTCATTTCTTTCTGCCCCGTGGACCACTACGACTGAAACGAGGTGACGAATCAAGACCCGGAAAGGAGAAGGGCCAGTGGTGGGCATTTGGGAAAGTCGGGCCGATCGGGTGTCTTCATTCAAGCAAGGGTACAGAGGAAGAACGAACTGCCGTGAGAGGCCGGGGGGCTTTTGGGGGGGCAGAATGGGGGGGGGGGGTTACGAAGGGGGAAGCAAAACTCAATCCGGATTTGGCCGACGAAAATGCAAGGCTATGGATACCATGTAAAGTTAGGGGTCGTTCCTTTACTTTTCTCTTTTTTCCGTGTAAGAATTTGGAATTCCTCTTCCAACTTGTCCCAGAATGGGCGTGATGGCAAAGAACAAGAAGAAAATGAAAGAGGAAATTTGTCCAATAGTCACAAATGGTGCCTCCACAGGTTGACATCCGATCCAACCTAGTAGTAAGCAATCCGCCAAAAGCAACCAAAAGATTCCTTGGTAAATCGGGCGAAAACTGGAACTACGCACATAGAGATTTTTGAGAAAAGGTAAAGCCAACAGACATATAAAAACGAGTGCTATTGCGGCTACACCTCCCGATTTGTCAGGTATACTTCGAAGAATGGCATAGATCGGTAGGAAATACCATTCCGGCACAATATGAGGCGGGGTAGACATCGGATTAGCAGGTATATAATTGTCGGGATGCCCCAAAACATTAGGAGCATAAAAAAGAAAAATGGAAAAAAAGATAGAAAAGGCTACCCAACCTACTAGATCCTTTACATAAAAAGAAGGGTAAAAAGCGATTTTATCCATCTCTGAATGTACACCCAATGGATTATTGGATCCATATTGATGCAATGCGGCCAGATGAAGAAGACTGGCGCCCACTAAAATAAAGGGGAGTAAATAATGGAGACTAAAAAAACGATTTAAGGTGGCATTGTCCACGGAGAAACCACCCCAAAGCCAAGTCACTATAGTATCTCCTACTACAGGTATGGCGCTAGCTATGCTTGTAATGACTGTTGCTCCCCAAAAGCTCATCTGACCCCAAGGTAGTACGTATCCTATAAAAGCTGTCACAATCATTAAGAGGAATATGACAACTCCGATACACCAAACAAATTCCCTAGGACTGCTATAACTCGCATAATATAGACCACGAAAAAGATGAAGGTAAACCACAATGAAAAACATACTTGCCCCATTAGCATGCATATAACGGAGCAACCAGCCCCCTTCCACATCTCTCATAATGTGTTCTACGCTGTTGAAAGCTAGATCCACATGAGGTGTGTAATGCATAGCTTAAAAAAGGCCAGTCACTATCTGAATGGTTAAACAAATACCAGCTAACGAACCGAAGCCCCACCAATAACTAAGATTGCTCGGGCTTGGATAATCTATCAAATGCTGGTTAAGTGTTGAGTATATGGGTTGTTTCATTTTAGAGAATCTATGGTTTCTTATAGTCATTCTTCTTTTCTATCGTGACAACTCCTCTTCCCCTATTTACCTCCACCGCCTGATGCATAGTCTTAATCAGGACTCAAAAAGAGTCCTAGGGAGACTATTGAGAAGGGGGTGGCCGGAATCGTCGACCCGCTCTATTCTACCATTACCCACACCCTTCCTCTTCTTCTATAGTAGTGCGAAAGGGGTCGGTCATTTCCCCAATCCTTTGATCGCTCATAGGGGGGTGCCAGAGCAATAGCACCGTGTGTCCCCCTACTTGGTGTAATGAGTACTTCGTCGAATAGGGGCCAGCGGGTCTCTCATCTTGGACCCTTGGGAAGGGAGGGGGAGGGCGGTGAATTCAACCAGGATACATAGCTTATAGATTCAGGTCTGTCAGGTTTCTAATTCGGCTATAGTATAGTTAGGCGTTGAACTACTCATTCTGGGAAAATCTGGGGAGTGGGGTGAAAATGCTACTTCTGATGTCCGCAAGCAGGGAACATCGGTATCAGCCTCAGTGGATTCCTCATAGGTCTCCCTCAAAGTCCACGGAAAGCAGAACTATACGAGAGTGAGGGGTCCGGAAAGAGAAAGTGAGTGAGGGGGGTCCGAGGTGCGTCACTATAGGGGCCGAGGAAGAAGTCACTTGATGTCGCCATAGGGCATGGGGCTCTGATGCATGTGTAGAAAGGGACTAGTCTGATCGGACTGAGGGTAGGAGGATAGGAGAGTAGTAGGAGGATGGATTTTTCCATTCCCGCGGATGGTGCTAGTCTTATCCCTGATTGAGGGAAGGGCCAGAAATGAAAGAGCAAAGCCACCGCACTTATAGTACTGGCATTCAAAATCATCCCAGTCGGCAAAGCTTGACAACCATATATTGAGGTCTGAGGCTTTTCAATACATATTACCTATGACCCCATCCTGGCTCTGTGTCCTGAGGGAGGGAGTGCTCTCACCCCGGTCCCCCTCGCGTAGTCATCCTCTCCTGCCGCCAAGGCCGAATTGATCCCTGACGAACTCTCTCTTGCCTGTCAGTTTCTGGCTTTTCAGTAGACAATGCGTCGACGAGGTAGTGGAATAGTGCCAAAAATGGGTCCCATAATGAATAAAGAATGGATTAAAAACAAAGGTATTTATACTGTACTTTGACCCTTATCTCCCCCTACTTTATTCCTTATCGACCAATCCATCAAGATGCCTAGGTCTCGGGGTTTTGGGTCATAAAATATTTACAATATTTTATTATTTTTCTTTTCTTTTATTTATTCTATAATTTTGGCTTTAATTACAGTATTTTATACAGTATTTACATGCACATGCATGAATGCTAAGATGCTCTAATTAAGGGTATTTACACGCACTTGCTAGGGTTTTTGAGGCCAAAATGATAGAATAAAGATGATGAAATGAGGATTCATCATCCTCCTATACCTTACCTTTGCTAGTCCCTAGAAAACACTTATGCAATAAGTGCAGAAAGAAAAAGAAAGAAAAGAAAAAGAATAAATTTGGATTCAATTTAATTATCAAACTTGTCTTCCCAAAATCAAAGTTTGGAGCTTAAGTCGGACCTTCGGAATTTTAGTGCAGGCGGAACCTTAGTGAGAACCGAATTTGAAATCCAACAGTCTCTGAGAATCCCAAAACTCTGTTCAAGTCTCCTGAATAGCCAGGTCAGAATATTTCAACTCATACGCAAACCCTTATGACTATGAATCTGACTCGTACAGTGTAAGTGATGGTGGCTCTCCCTAACTGAAATGACAAAGAGACCGACTTCTCCAATATGACAACCCAATGATTCCCAATCCAACAACTCATCCCTCAAGGAGCAGGGCATTCCCTTCTAAGTTCAAGTGGCATCCAGCCCAAGAGGAGGGGGTGAAGAGAAGAATGGACGGTAGCCAGTGTAGCTACCTATCCTGGGATGCAAGACCAGTGTAGTCAAGTCACCCAGCTGCAGGCTCACGTGGTTTGACTTTGAAGCTCAAGCTTGCTTATTTGACTTTACAACATATGTACACTCCGGCAGGCATTTTTATTTTTGTACAGGCCTGTCCACTTTTTTGGAGTTTTTGCTTTTTACATTTTTTTGAATACTATATACATCAGCATTTACATAGAGAGTTTTTCCTCTTGAGCCAGTAGACTATCCCTGTTTTGAAGCTTTATTGCAACCCACGATCTCCTATCCTCGAAACTCATCATTACTGGACAGGTTGGGGCGCACTTCCCTCCCTAGAGGAGGACAAGTGTTTCCACATGTGTGCGTCTCATACCGGCAAATCCAACCCCCTCACCACTCTAACTGAGTTGAGCCATGTGAAAGGTGCAGGTGTCCAAAGTAGGTCATTATCAACAAGCATCGTGCGTGTGCTCCGAAATACTCTACTTAGGCAGTCAAGAATCCATTGAACCAAGTCTCATGATCCTCAAAGAATTAAGTCAACTAGATCTGAAGTACCTCAATTCCAGCTCCTATAAGGTTCCTGTTAATTAGGTAGATTTAAGGTCCAACCAAGCTCCAATCTTCGGATTTTACTTAGACTCATTCAACTATCAAACTCAATCCGAAAAATGCTCATGCCATGCAATGCGATGCAAGAAATATTTTTGTGATGCAATTTTCAAAGATTTTGAACTTTTTATGGGTTTTTGAAAAGATGATGATGCATATGCATTTTTTGTAGATTTTTTAAAAAGACTTTTCAAATGTTTTTGAATTTTAATTTTGCAAATGTTTTTGGGATTTTTGAAAATAAAAAGGTTTTGGCTATAAACTAGGTATAAATATTTACACGGGAGTGCTTCTTATATATATATATATATAAGAAGTGGATTTTAAGAATTTACAGGGTAAATGATCAATTTTATGAATACATATATAAAGAATTAGGTGTGATGTATATATTCCTCAAACTTATTTGACACAGGTTTTTCAAACAATTTTTGAAAACTATAGTCCAAAATATTTTCTTTTCAAGCAATTTTTACAAACATTTACACTCATTTGAAAATCATTTTGCAAATATTTTCCAAATAGTATATATAGATTTTTCGAATATTTTTGCAACCATTTTTCAAACCATTTGCAAATCATTTTTCAAACATCTTATTTCACACAAAGAATATACTTTTGCAATCAAAATGTTTTTAAAAGGTTGAAAACACGTAACAAAACGTTTTCAAATAGTTTTCAAAAGATTTTTCAAAGAGATTTTCAAACTATTTTTCAAACATTTTGCAAAAAATATTTTCACCTGATTTATTAATCAGTAGATATAAAAAGAATCCGAGGAATAATCACATCTTTTTATTAATGTTTTTAATGAATTTAATTGGCCATATTATTAAGAAAATACGAAAGTACGAGTTATGGCTAAAGTATATACACAGTATATACGACCCCCTATACTTAGCTTGAGCTATGTCCTCATAGATTGGAGAGAAAAGAGAAGACATAACTCGTACTAAGTATAGACAAGTCTAAAGAATAAGGAACGAATAAATGAATAAATGAGAAGTTGACCGTCCTCCCTATATTTAGGATCAAATAATCCTAATTATAGCAGACTGTACACAAAGCAGGGAGGGTCAAGGGTGGGAATGAACAGATCGTACTCAGACTGTCTCCCCTTATACTTAGGGTAAGATATCCCTGAGTATAGACAAGAAAAGGAGACAATGGACAGGATCAAAGAATAGAATACTCGGGGTACACACCCCCTATAATTAGGACAAAGTACATCCTAAGTATAGAAAACTGTCTACAAGGGGAGACACCTTTTTGATAGATACAGAAGATAGAAGAGGAAAAGAAGAAAAGAAGAAAAGAAGAAAAGAGATCAGAAGATGAGAGAAGATTTCGTGAGAATGTACACATCACTCCCCCTATACTTAGGGTACAAGAAGCCCTAAGTATAGACAACAACAAGAGTGATGAAACGGGACGACGAATGAACACTCGGCTCGTCCACCCCCCTATACTTAGGACAAAGTACGTCCTAAGCATGGCAAACACGAGAATGGGTGGACGAGCAATACAGAAGAGAGAACAAAGGTACACAAGGGAATATACAACAGAGATGGATATACACAGGATCAAGAAGGTTGAAAGGTAACCTTCTTGCGAGACCGCTGAGGGATAGATCTAGTGTGGTGCAAGTCGACATCGGGGTCTACAGTGGATGGAAGCCGCTCAGGGTCGACAGGGTGAAGTCCCTCAGTGGAATCAAATCGAAAAGGGATGAGCTGGTCAATGGAAGTAGTATGGCTAGGTCCGCCCTTGGTGGTTCTATGGTGTGAAGGCACAGACGCGCGAGTGGAAGAAGTGTGGTCAGGTCTGGCCTTGTAGGTCTCGCTGATGTCAAAGTGGAATGGGACAAACTCATCGTCATCGGAAGAAGTGTACTCAGAGTCATCCTGCGAGGTCTCGTCCAGGTCAAAACCAAAAGGAACGAAGTCATCTATGGAAGTATCCGAAGTCTGTTCATCCTCAAGAGTTTCACCTGAATCATCTTTTTCATCAAGAGGCCAGAAATTTTTAATATTCGCATCATAATCGACCTCAATCATCATCACTTTAGAGTGACCAGGAACAGACTTATCAGTGGAAGTAGTCAAATCAGGTCTATCCTGTCTAATCTTGGTATCTGCCCTCTGCTCAATGGGATCAATCACGTAAATACTTTGGATTTCATCAACACATCGCCACACACCAGAAGGAGGAACTGCAAGGTTGATGAACCTCAGTTTCATCATCTTTATTTCCTATAATTAACCCCCTTGCTTAAAAGTTTGTCAATAAATCCCTGTTAATGTCTTATAATTAACAGACTCCTAAATAAATTAAAAACCACAAAAAATGACAAAATAAAAATTCGTGGTATTTTTAGACTTAAAAATACCCTCAAAAATATTTCGGGTCTTTGTTTGATCTCATTTTCAGTTTTGGTCAACATGAAACTTGTAGATCTCGACAAGACCTACAATTTTCATGTTTTGAGTTTTCTCAAATTCGACCAAATAAGCCTTCAAATATCAAAAATATCATCGGAATAATCTGATTTGGGCCACGTGGCCCAGTCTGGGGGCGACACGTGGCCCTGCTTTCCTTGTCTTTTTCCGCCTTCACCACCAACCGTTGGATCATCTTCCAGATCCAACGGCCAGGACTTTTCCACGCACTTTGATTTTCCCAACCATCGAATCATTCCCGCTCTCAATCCGCACCACTCGTCCCCGCCTTCTTCTGCTTACGCCACGTGTCATCTTCCCTGCCATTAGATCAACGTTTGAAGGAGCGATCCCCACCTCTCATTCCACTGACGCTTCTCATCCGCTCGATCGTGCCTTCCTTACATCCAAACCGTCCTTTAGCGCCTCGACCTCGTCATGACACGTGGCTACTTTGCAGCCATCTGATCACTCCGCCCCAGATGTTATCAGCACCGTCGCTCAGCGCCCAATTCTCCACCGTTGGATCTCCAGATCCAACGGTGGAGCTTCGTCGTCTACCTCCGGACGCCTCTCTCCCACACGATCTCCACCTCGCAAAAACTCCACCCCCTTTCCTTTTTCACAGCCACTCCAGTAGACCTCTTCCTTCGCCAACCGCCTCTAAGTCATCCCCGGTCATCCACCTCCTCTGCGCTTCACTCCACTACCCGTGATTCTCCCCCAGTCGTCCCAGTTCTCCCTCGAAACCCACGTCCTCATAACGTTCTTCTGCCACCTTCAAACTTTAAATTAGCCGCTCCCTCCTTCGTTCTCCCCTGTCCACCTTTACGCGAGGGCTCGCCCAGCCCTCCTCCGTCTCCCTGTGACAGGGGGAGGCGGAGGATCGAGCGACGACGACGCAGTCCCTCCGGTGAGACCCTCCGCCATGAACGGCGGAGCTGCGGCGCCTCCAGGCCCGCTCGAGCTGCATGGAATGGCTGGCCATGTCCAGCGAAGACCCGAGCATCCACCGTGATGTTCAGCCCAAGCCCTCACTCCGCCGATCTCCGGTAAGCTTCTCTCCTTCCTCCCTTGTATTTCCTTTCGATTTCGTCTATTTAATCAGGCCTCTCCGGCCATTCCCTCACTCCATAGCTCTTCTCCGAAGTTTCGATTTCACTTCCCCTTACACGCGCGACCCTCTACCACCTCCTCTATCCGTCGCAACCTCAGACCCCTGTCACTCACCTCCTCCGCCACCCACGGCGGAGGAGCTCCGAGCTCCTCACCTTCTCCGCCCCCTAAGAGCTCTCACCTCACTCCAGGCACGCACGCAAGTCCTTTGCTTGCTTCGGATATATGTTCTAACTCTGCAGGTCAGCAAGAGCCTTCAATGGCCGGACGTTCGCCGGTGCCAAATTCTTCATGTTCTCCTTCGACTCCAGAGCTCCGTCAGCCTAAGCCATGAAGCCCGACATCTTCCCCGAGCTTCCCGCTTCACCGACGACCACTTAGGGAGCTTAGGGGAGGACCATTGCGACGGAGAATCAGCGGCGGAGGAAGGAGTCCTTCGCCGGAGCCCAGATTGCGCCGCCCGCCTTCGGCCGAAGAAGGAGGAGCAGTGACCGTTGGATGCTCCGCCCTGGAGCTCATCCAACGGCCACTATGCAGCCACGTCGTCATTCAGATCCTCCTCCAGAGGCCGTTGGATGATTGATAATCCGACGGCCATCGAGCACCCACGTCGCCCTGAGGCACCGTTACCAGCAACCCTTGGATAATCGCGATCCAAGGGCCGACATTCAGCCACGTGGCAAAGCCAGGGCTTCACCGAGCCTAGTTCACCTAGCCTCCAGGCTCGGACGTTCCGGACCTCCTCCGAGTCTGTGCCGAGCCATTAGCAGCTTCGTGCCTTTCCCGAGCCTGCAGCGAGCCCTAACCTAAGTCCTAACCAAGCCAAAGTAGCCGAGCCTCTGCCGAGCCTCCTTCCGAGCCTAGATAGCACGTGCATCGCACTTGCTACTCTTGGTAATTTGCAGAGACGTCCACGAACTTCTTCAATATTGCAAAAAGGTCCTCGCGTGTTTGGTAAATTTACAGGGAAGGACTCGCGCCTTATTTTTATTACGTTTTAGTCCCTCCTAGGGACCTTTTTGTAGTTATCTTTTCATGTTTTCTTTCAGTTATGCCCTTAGCTTCTTTGTTGGATATCTTGAGCTACATATCTCCAATCGAGTTGATTTCAGTTTCATTTTGAAGCTCTTCTCGTCCTCTTTATTATGGCATGCTTTAATTTCAGATTTGACACTATGAACCTTGGTGTATTATTTTAGTATCTAAGTGTCCTGAGTTACTTGTTTGCCATGCCTACTTGTTTAATGAATGTAGAGTGCTTCTTTATTTCAACTCAGTTTGACTCGTATTATTTTTTATGGCTCGAGTGACTATCATTTTGGGCATATCGTTCGCTTTGCATATCCATTTATTCATATGATAAAAATTGATAAAAAAATGCATGTTTATTTTATTGTAATGCATTGCTTTGTGTTGTCTCTTCATGATTTTGACCTATATACTTTAATTCAACACTTAATTAAATAAACTGAAATCCGATTAATACGAGAGAAGCTCGTGTCCCTGTGTTCGACCTTGGTTTCTTGCCAAGTAAAATAAATAACGATCATCTCATTTTAGCCAGGGCTTCACCGAGCCTAGTTCACCTAGCCTCCAGGCTCGGACGTTCCGGACCTCCTCCGAGTCTGTGCTGAGCCATTAGCAGCTTCGTGCCTTTCCCGAGCCTGCAGCGAGCCCTAACCTAAGTTCTAACCAAGCCGAAGCAACCGAGCCTCTGCCGAGCCTCCTTCCGAGCCTAGATAGCACGTGCATCGCACGTGCTACTCTTGGTAATTTGCAGAGACGTCTACGAACTTCTTCAATATTGCAAAAAGGTCCTCGCGCGTTTGGTAAATTTACAGGGAAGGACTCGCGCCTTATTTTTATTACGTTTTAGTCCCTCCCAGGGACCTTTTTGTAGTTATCTTTTCATGTTTTCTTTCAGTTATGCTCTTAGCTTCTTTGTTGGATATCTTGAGCTACATATCTCCAATCGAGTTGATTTCAGTTTCATTTTGAAGCTCTTCTCGTCCTCTTTATTATGGCATGCTTTAATTTCAGATTTGACACTATGAACCTTGGTGTATTATTTTAGTATCTAAGTGTCCTGAGTTACTTGTTTGCCATGCCTACTTGTTTAATGAATGTAGAGTGCTTCTTTATTTCAACTCAGTTTGACTCGTATTATTTTTTATGGTTCGAGTGACTATCATTTTGGGCATATCGTTCGCTTTGCATATCCATTTATTCATATGATAAAAATTGATAAAAAAATGCATGTTTATTTTATTGTAATGCATTGCTTTGTGTTGTCTCTTCATGATTTTGACCTATATACTTTAGTTCAACACTTAATTAAATAAACTGAAATCCGATTAATACGAGAGAAGCTCGTGTCCCTATGTTCGACCTTGGTTTCTTGCCAAGTAAAATAAATAACGATAATCTCATTTTGATTTATTATCACATATCTTTAAATGAGGTGATCTTTTGATGACCAAAATCGGCCCGACTGCTTCGACATTTCCAAGTGCTAATTTAGCATCCTTAAAGGGCCGATTTTGTGGTTCGTCAAATGGCGCCGTTGCCGGGGACACGGCTCATTTCTTATATTTTTTGGATTTTTGTGTGTTTAATTTGGTATTTCTTTTTATAGGTCAACTAATCACATATTTTGCATATAAAATTTTTTCTTTCTTATTTGATATCTAACTGTTGTTTCTGTGGCAGGGCCCTTGATGGATCAAGGAGGCGAGGAGAAGGACGTCCCCCGCTGCAAGGAGCCGCAGGAGCATGCTTGGAGAAAATAAGGAAGACACAAAAAAATGTCTCGCATTTTTGTTGCATTTTATTTTTATAATAATTCGTCTTTTACAGCGGTCTTCGATTGAAGACTCGCGTGTGTAATCGAACGATCGTGGTTGTGTGGGGACCGTCCCCACTTGAGTGTCGACCTAGGATAGGCACGCGGCTCTCCGAGCTCATTTTAATTTTTCCATATTTGTACGTGCTTAATCGTAGGTAGGACACACTAATTTCTATACGTACATAATCTCGCATCACTTAGCTAAAATTAATGGAGATTAATCACCGCTAATAGATGCATGATTAGGTGCGGTTTTATTCAACTTGCATACATTGAGTTTGGTTTTCAAAACAGCCCCAGTTTTTCACGTGTGTTTGTCAAATCACTGCATGATTTCTCGCTTAGCCTAGATCGCGGTTTTTATTGAATACATGTTTTTCTCGGTTTCGTTTTCCTAGCTTGATCACCTAGGTTAAATGGAAAAAGGGAATGCACGGTAGACGATGACTTCTTGATTTTGTGCTATCCATAATCAGTGATAACCTAAAATAAAATTGGGACTGTTAATTGCAAGTCAACCAAAAATGGAGTAAAATTCGGTTTTG
Organism: Ottelia alismoides; assembly: GCA_037367405.1. Classification (NCBI taxonomy): domain Eukaryota; kingdom Viridiplantae; phylum Streptophyta; class Magnoliopsida; order Alismatales; family Hydrocharitaceae; genus Ottelia; species Ottelia alismoides. Next base: position 233,292 of record JAZKJV010010414.1, on the reverse strand, counting down.
GGAGAGCAATACCCTCGCTTACGCAATGATTTTCACTTCACATCTTTTCTTTGCGTAAAAATCAAATGTTTTATCACCAATAAAATAGACAAGATAATAAATCAACTTTGGTTGGTTTCATGTGTGAGTTGGTGAAACTAAGGGTTTGCTTGCTTGATTGAGCATTGTATGATGCGACACGTACCCCAAAACCGAAGACACTCCATTTCATCTCCGAAGATTCAGCCGCTAACTTGTATATTCATCCTTCTTCTTCGTTCACCTTGGGTCTCTTCCAACATCAATCCTCATCTTTATACTTAGGCTAATCTCAGCCTAAGTATAGGGGGGACCCAAGTCCCTGTGATTTCTCTACTCATCTTTTCTTGCCTTTATACTTAGGTTATTTCTAACCTAAGTATAGGGGGAGCACCTCTTAGCTCCCGTATATTTCTCTGTACTTAAATGGACCTATGGACTCGTACCATTTAGTGCTATGAGGACATAGCAAAGTTTAAGGATAGGGGGGTATACCGTATATACAAATTACTTACTTTAGCTAATATCTGAAAAATTTGAAAAATTTTAAAACTTTTTGGCTAAAGTAAAATTCTTTGGACTAAGAGAACTCAAAAGATTTCACGGCTTTTCTAACTATGTTACACTATTTTGATAAAAATATCTTCGAAAATGATTTGAAAAAATGAGTTTTTCTTGTTTTGTAAAATCTTTTTGAAAAAATATTTTGAAAATCTTTTATTAGTGTGACATGGTTTTGAAAATTTTTTTTTCAAGAAAAGTTGAGTCTAACCTGTGTTTTTAACTTTAAAAACTAAAATCCATAAAAATGAGCAAAATTAAAATAAAAAAAAATAATAATAAAAAAAATGTTTTTGAATGAAGGTGTTGGATTAAACCTCTACTCTTACACTTTCACTCAGGATCTGAAATGTTCAAGGAAGCTTGATTTATGAGGTCTTTGAGATTTGCGGTTAACCAGCCTTAACCATCAGGGTCATAGACTTAAACATCCATATTCCCCTAGGTTTCGAGATTTGCATGCTATATTCCATGCTTAGTCTCAGGCAAAGAGCATATGATCAGCACATCACATGCACGACTGCGGTTTTGATTGAGATGAGTTGATTTTTCACCTGAGGGATTGGGATGAGGAAGTCAAGTTTGGATTTGATCTAATGATGTTCGAGGATGGGATAAAATATTTGGAGGCTTCATGAAACCTGAGTGTCAGCAATATTAGCCAGTATGAGGACTTGATTCTTATACTAATCTCTTGATATTGACCTAAGTGCCTGGGTGTGATATAAATAAAAAAAATTTGTTGATCAGTGTGCGCCAACTTTTGGTAAAAACAGTGGAGCTAGCCACAAATTATACAAGTCAATGAAATTCAAAGAAAAGCTCTCATTCCACCAAAGTTAAATATCAAAGAGCTTCCACCAAAGGCGAGCGCTCCCAAACTTTTCAAAGTGTCCACTTGGACCACCGCTATTAGGATCAGGAGTCGGGCTTGCACCAAAAAAGGGCTCTGCATCGTAAATGCTACAAGTCTGGGTGTAGAAGGTATAATAGATACTCAAAAAAGACACACCCCGGTGTACTCCCAGGAAAACAAGTGCAGACGGCTCCAACTTCTCTTGACGGACGCACTGGTCAACACCAAAAAAATGTGTTGCGTAAAAGGCACTAGAGAGAATCCTTGTTCCAATGAAAGGGAGAGAAGAATTGACACAATCCCATGCCCTCCATCTCTGGCCTATCATCCACATTTTCTAAGTCTGACAACTAAAGAGACGGTGGACTGAATGCAAGATTTGATTTATTCCCTAGTGCTGAGGATTGGGTCCTTAGGAGATTTTCTTGGACCAAGATTTTGGGTGAAGACTTGACTCTACTCTCGAAATTGCAGTCAACACTAAACTTCATATCCTTTAGTTTATATGTACATCAGAGAGAGTCTAGAGAAGTAGAGGAATTGGAAGCCTCTTGATTAAGGCTGGGTTGAACTCTAAAATTTTGGATCTCTGAAGCCGAGTCGACTTGATCAGATTGGATCTTGTATTCACATGCACAAGGGGGTTAATCCAACTTAGTCATTCTTTTTGATGCTCGAGGACGAGCATAGTTTAAGTATAGGGGGGTGATGAACCTCAGTTTCATCATCTTTATTTCCTATAATTAACCCCCTTACTTAAAAGTTTGTCAATAAATCCCTGTTAATGTCTTATAATTAACAGACTCCTAAATAAATTAAAAACCACAAAAAATGACAAAACAAAAATTCGTGGTATTTTTAGACTTAAAAATACCCTCAAAAATATTTCGGGTCTTTGTTTGATCTCATTTTCTATTTTGGTCAACATGAAACTTGTAGATCTCGACAAGACCTACAATTTTCATGTTTTGAGTTTTCTCAAATTCGACCAAATAAGCCTTCAAATATCAAAAATATCATCGGAATAATCTGATTGGGCCACGTGGCCCAGTCTGGGGGCGCCACGTGGCCCTGCTTTCCTTGTCTTTTTCCGCCTTCACCTCCAACCGTTGGATCATCTTCCAGATCCAACGGCCGGGCCTTTTCCACGCACTTTGATTTTCCCAACCATCGGATCATTCCCGCTCTCAATCCGCACCACTCGTCCCCGCCTTCTTCTGCTTACGCCACGTGTCATCTTCCCCGCCATTAGATCAACGTTTGAAGGAGCGATCCCCACCTCTCATTCCACTGACGCTTCTCATCCGCTCGATCGTGCCTTCCTTACATCCAAACCGTCCTTTAGCGCCTCGACCTCGTCATGACACGTGACTACTTTGCAGCCATCTGATCACTCCGCCCCAGATGTTATCAGCACCGTCGCTCAACGCCCAATTCTCCACCGTTGGATCTCCAGATCCAACGGTGGAGCTTCGTCGTCTACCTCCGGACGCCTCTCTCCCACACGATCTCCACCTCGCAAAAACTCCACCCCCTTTCCTTTTTCACAACCACTCCAGTAGACCTCTTCCTTCGCCAACCGCCTCTAAGTCTTCCCCGGTCATCCACCTCCTCCGCGCTTCACTCCACTACCGTGATTCTCCGCCATTCGTCCCAGTTCTCCCTCGAAACCCACGTCCTCATCACGTTCTTCTGCCACCTTCAAACTTTAAATTAGCCGCTCCCTCCTTCGTTCTCCCCCGTCCATCTTTACGCGAGGGCTCGCCCAGCCCTCCTCCGTCTCCCTGTGACAGGGGGAGGCGGAGGATCGAGCGACGACGACGCAGTCCCTCCGGTGAGACCCTCCGCCATGAACGGCGGAGCTGCGGCGCCTCCAGGCCCGCTCGAGCTGCATGGAATGGCTGGCCATGTCCAGCGAAGACCCGAGCATCCACCATGATGTTCAGCCCAAGCCCTCACTCTGCCGATCTCCGGTAAGCTTCTCTCCTTCCTCCCTTGTATTTCCTTTCGATTTCGTCTATTTAATCAGGCCTCTCCGGCCATTCCCTCACTCCATAGCTCTTCTCCGAAGTTTCGATTTCACTTCCCCTTACACGCGCGACCCTCTACCACCTCCTCTATCCGTCGCAACCTCAGACCCCTGTCACTCACCTCCTCCGCCACCCACGGCGGAGGAGCTCCGAGCTCCTCACCTTCTCCGCCCCCTAAGAGCTCTCACCTCACTCCAGGCACGCACGCAAGTCCTTTGCTTGCTTCGGCTATATGTTCTAACTCTGCAGGTCTGCAAGAGCCTTCAATGGCCGGACGTTCGCCGGCGCCAAATTCTTCATGTTCTCCTTCGACTCCAGAGCTCCGTCAGCCTAAGCCATGAAGCCCGACATCTTCCCCGAGCTTCCCGCTTCACCGACGACCACTTAGGGAGCTTAGGGGAGGACCATTGCGACGGAGAATCAGCGGCGGAGGAAGGAGTCCTTCGCCGGAGCCCAGATTGCGCCGCCCGCCTTCGGCCGAAGAAGGAGGAGCAGTAACCGTTGGATGCTCCGCCCCGGAGCTCATCCAACGGCCACTATGCAGCCACGTCGTCATTCAGATCCTCCTCCAGAGGCCGTTGGATGATTGATAATCCGATGGCCATCGAGCACCCACGTCGCCCTGAGGCACCGTTACCAGCAGCCCTTGGATAATCGCGATCCAAGGGCCGACATTCAGCCACGTGGCAAAGCCAGGGCTTCACCGAGCCTAGTTCACCTAGCCTCCAGGCTCGGACGTTCCGGACCTCCTCCGAGTCTGTGCCGAGCCATTAGCAGCTTCGTGCCTTTCCCGAGCCTGCAGCGAGCCCTAACCTAAGTCCTAACCAAGCTGAAGCAGCCGAGCCTCTGCCGAGCCTCCTTCCGAGCCTAGATAGCACGTGCATCGCACGTGCTACTCTTGGTAATTTGCAGAGACGTCCACGAACTTCTTCAATATTGCAAAAAGATCCTCGCGCATTTGGTAAATTTACAGGGAAGGACTCGCGCCTTATTTTTATTACGTTTTAGTCCCTCCCAGGGACCTTTTTGTAGTTATCTTTTCCTGTTTTCTTTCAGTTATGCCCTTAGCTTCTTTGTTGGATATCTTGAGCTACATATCTCCAATCGAGTTGATTTCAGTTTAATTTTGAAGCTCTTCTCAACCTCTTTATTATGGCATGCTTTAATTTCAGATTTGACACTATGAATCTTAGTGTATTATTTTAGTATCTAAGTGTCCTGAGTTACTTGTTTGCCATGCCTACTTGTTTAATGAATGTAGAGTGCTTCTTTATTTCAACTCAGTTTGACTCGTATTATTTTTTATGGCTCGAGTGACTATCATTTTGGGCATATCGTTCGCTTTGCATATCCATTTATTCATATGATAAAAATTGATAAAAAAAAATGCATGTTTATTTTATTGTAATGCATTGCTTTGTGTTGTCTCTTCATGATTTTGACCTATATACTTTAATTCAACACTTAATTAAATAAACTGAAATCCGATTAATACGAGAGAAGCTCGTGTCCCTGTGTTCGACCTTGGTTTCTTGCCAAGTAAAATAAATAACGATCATCTCATTTTGATTTATTATCGCATATCTTTAAATGTGGTGATCTTTTGAAAATCGGCCCAACTGCTTCGACATTTCCAAGTGCTAATTTAGCATCCTTAAAGGGCCGATTTTACGGTTCGTCAAAGGTTTATGCTTTTCAATTTCCTCCCCTTTCGGGGGATCCGTCAGGTCTTTTTAGCGATCGCTAAGCAAACATCTCTAATATCATCAGATCGGTCACAGGCCTCGGAGTCATCTAGAATCGGTGAAGGTGCATCAGATGCAGGTCTCTGGTCAACTGTGGGTGTGGTGATCAACACTTCGCTTTCATCAACAGGACGGAAGTGAATCTCTCCTGATCCATCGTCAATAACGACCCTCGCAGAGGCGAGGAATGGTCGTCCCAGGATGATTAGAGAGGGCTCCCCTGTGGAGGTCTCCATGGGCAACACGACAAAATCAACATGGTGGCTCGTGCCCTGAATAGAAATGACGGTGTTTTCAAGGATACCCTTCGACCTCTTGATAGATCCATCAACAAACTGAACGATCATCCTGGTTTTCTTTAGAGGCCCTAAGTGAAGAGACTGTACCAGCGAGAAGGGTAATATGCTAATAGATGCACCGCCGTCCAGGAGAGTACGATCACAAGTATGGTCAGAGATGGTGCAAGTGATGAATGGTGTAGCTGTGTTCTTCTTTCTAAGAATGGGACGGTGTGTGATGGCGTGGGCAGTGGCCATGGTCAAAATATGACACTCGGATCTACTCCTCCGCTTTCTCTTCTTGGGAAGAGGAGTAGATAAATCAGTCATGGCCTGTTGAATGGGGGCACTGATAATCTCATGAATGGTGGCCACCAATTCGGGTTCAGTCAACATTTCTTTGAATTTTTGGACCTCCCCCATACAAGGGAGGAAGTCGAAATCAGCATATACACGAGGCATGCCAAGAGCAGTCTGTACAGCGGCGTCCTCGGGGTCAAAGGTGGGACAGTGTGTGAAAGGTTGTGTGGATAAATAGTCTGGCAGATGGGCACTCTTCTCACGGTCTGAATCAACCAAAGGTCTCCCGAATTTTTTTTGGATTTTTAAATTTTTCCCATTTTTTGTATTTTGGGCGATTGCAAGCTCCCATGATCCCCCACAAGTAAATCCGTATCCTCGACGAAAGGAGCATTAATCTGGTTTTTTCTCAAAATAGCAATATTATCATTCATCAAATCACTGCGCTTTGTCATTCGGTTCAAGATATCACTTATAGAGATTGAGGGAGGTGACTCAAACAGGTCAGACTCGGGTGGATGTGAAGGTGGAGATGGATAATATATAGGTGGAGGTGGAGGTGGGTAGAAGTCCGAGTCGTGATACTATGGCTGAGGCAAATATGTACAATAGTCAGAAAAAAATAGGAGGAGGATCCTCCTGATAAAAGGGAAGTGGACCGGCTGGAGGGTACGAGGAATCCACAAAATCCGGATAAAAATCCCTCCAGGGATCCATCTCGAAACAAGAGAAAAATGATAGGGAGAGCACGATGGTCAAGTCAAGAGAAGTGGAGAAAAGGCGCAAATGCGCAGATGCGATCTAGAATGCACACGCACAAGCACAATCAAACTCACAAAACAAACCCTCAATTCACCTACTCAACTCGGTGAAGACCACAAATGCGGTCTTTTTATCTTGTCTATTTTAGAGTTAGGTGAGAAGTCCAAAATTGCGCAAACACTTAGGGGGCTGAAAATGGCATTTGGGCACTAACCTTAGTGTGTGAGCGAGCAATGTAAAACGAAGACAATGGGGGGATTACTCTCCCCAAGACAATGTTTTTCTTTTTGATCTTTTTTAGGATCAAGTAATATTAACAGTCCCAATTTTATTGGTTATCACTTTTTTTGGATTTTTAGTGAGAAATGCACGAACCTAATGAGTAGTCAATTTTGCTTAACACCTAGGTGATCAAAAACAGAGGTAGAGAGGCGGAAAAGTAATGCAAGCAGCAAAACGATGATGTATGCTAAAGAGAAATGCTCACCTTGCCTCCAGCACTCTACATGCAAAGATGCTCAGCAGAATTGAAATCTATCTATATGCAAGTGCAAGCCGATGAAATCGCCCTAAGTTTCAGAAATTGCTATTAGCGTGAAGCACCACAAGTCAGTCACCGATCTTCAATCCAGGAGTCCGGTCTAGGCTCACCCTCCTCTTCTCGACACATCGAGTTCGGGAGTAACGCTTGACAGGGTGGGCTCGCAGTGCGGAGGCTCGAAGATGATGAAGCGACTTTTTAAAATTTGAACTAAGTTCAAAGCGTACTATAGGTACATGCAAGATATATTAGGTGTTTGGCCTTAATCTATCGCAAGCAATACTAAACTAAGGGCTCAATCACACAAAGTAAGGAAAACAAACCGGAAAACAAAAATGAAAAAGGCGGTGAAAATCGTGAAAACCACGGTGAGCCCCCAAGTGAACAATCACTTGGAAATTGGGCCCGAATGTCCAAGTCCAAAGTACCTGTATTATTACAAATATAGGTCTCTCTCTCACAAAAATTACACAAGTAAATAAATGCAATAAATAAATGATCAAGAATGATCTTCAAAATTCCCTCCAAGTCCTTCTTTGTGCTAGGCTAAAGTTGCCTCACGTGGGTGCACAGGTGCTCTAAAGAGGAGCTCCTCCCTCGATCCGCGTACCTCGCACAAAATCCAAACAAGGAGAGTGGATAGACAATTCAACAAGATATATCAAAAATAATAAAACAAGCAGAAATAAAAGCCGCGAAAGAGACAAATAATCACAAGCACAAGCAAAAAGCCGAACTATGCGTTGTTGCTCCCCGGCAACGGTGCCATTTGATAACTAGGGTCAAGCGAGGGTCTAAGTATCTCACATAAGGCGGAGACACGAGTCGCTGCGGCGACCGCTCAACAAATCCCTAATTAATCAACAATGAACCCACAATCAAATATCAAGTAATGAGAAATAAATGTGGAGTCAAATTTATTTTTAACTCTACAAACAAGATGTATAGATGTAAGTATGTAGAGAGTTCAAACACAGGGAGCAAGGCAGGATAGATCAACAAAAATGCAATGATGTGAATGTGATTAATTGCCTACAAGCATGCAAATGTTTTTGTGGATTTTTAATTTTTAATTTTTTATTTTTAATGTTTAATTTTGTATTTTGATTTTTGATTTTCTGATTTTATATTTTCTTTTTATATTTTATATTTTTGTATTTTCTTTTTCAATAATAGGATATATATATATATACAATATAAGGAAAGAGAGGATAGGGTATTTAAAAAAATAGGTAAAAATAGTCAAAAATAGGGGAATAAAATATTTTTGGTCTTTTTATAATTTTCTACTGTTTTTGTGATTTTGGGGGTTTTTCTAAATGTTTTTGGGTATTTTTAAAAGTCAAAATAAGAGAAAACAATGAATAAATTTGCTGGCCGAAACTAAAATGGGAATGAAAAATAGTAAACAGTAGCAAAATTTTCCCAAATTAATTTTAAAATAAAGACAATAAAATAGGGAAACTACAGAACCTGAGTTTATATTTTTAGGATTTTTCTGTGATTTTTTATTTTTTTATGAAGATTTTTAGGGTTTTCTAATTTTTAAGGTTTTTATTTTTGAAATTTTTATTGATTTTTGGTTTGACACTAAAATATGATAAAACACACAAAATATATTTTTTTTGGAATTTTTCAAAACGCTTTTATAATTTTTATAGATTTTCTAATGCAAACAGTGCTGAAAATATATGTTTTTGATTTTTAATAAATATTCAAATGTAAAAAATGTAATGCAAAAATATAGCGTGGATCAGCAAGTTAACAGGAGCCTAAGTTAATTTTTGTGGAATTTTTCGAGTGTTAAAAAGTTGCGTGAAATAAATAGAGCAAGCAAGCAAAAATATATATCCTGACAGGGGTATATATATGCAAACAGACAAACAACCAGGGGCAAAGTTGCAATTTTCACATAAAATATAACACTAAATATTCAATTTAATGGACCAATTACAAAAACCAAGAACAGCAAGGGTTCACCTGCAAAATACCCACCAGAGCGCGTGACTAGCACGCGTCTGGGAGGGACCTGTCTGTCATTTCCAAAAACCTGGGGGCCTTGATGCAAAATAACCAAAAATATTACACATGATCACAAACTTTTTGGACTGAAACGAAATAAGGAAACCCAGAGGGGGGTCTGTGCAAAATGCTTCGCGCCTCACGTGAACTGGTCTCGTGAGGTGACGTGGCTCGGACCTGTTTGCAAATACTGAAAGTTCAGGGGCCTAGTTATAATTATTACAAAACTTTTTAAACTGCAGGCAAATGTTTGAGGACTAAATAAAAATACTAAAATGCGGGGGGTAAAGTTTGCAAAATACCCCTCGCGTGCGATCCGACGGCCGTGGCTGATTCACTTGACACGTGGCGACGATCTGATGGCCCGTACCCCTTTGCACTGTGCGGCTGAGATTAGATCTCCCTCGGATGATCTGACGATTGATGCGTGAGGAGATCGGACGGTGGCTGTGCAACCTGGAGACGCGGCTCGATCCGACGGCTGGGAGCAGTGGAGGACGAACGGGGAAGAACGCCGGCGAGGCAAACTTCCCCGAGGCTGATCTCCGAGCTCCGGTGGCTTTTGAGCTTCAAAATGGGGCTGCGGTCTCCTGGAAGCGTCCTTTAGCTGCTGGTGGGCCCAAAAAGCCTCAGTGGTGGCCGAGGTTCACTGGAGATGCTGGCGGAGCTGGGAGGGCTCGAGCGGCTCCGACGAAGGGCAAAATGGCACCCCACGCGTGCGATAGAGTCCAAGCACCTGCAAAACAAAGTGAGAGGACCCAGGGCAAACTGCCTGGGCCCCGCGGAAGCGAAAAGGTGGTGCGAAGCGGCGGGTGGGAGCTCGGCCGGAGGAGCACTCCGACGAGGTGGTTGTTTGATCGATTGAGTGTGTGGAAATGGAAGATCTTTGAAGCTAAATGTTCCTAAAACTAAGGAGAAGAAAGTGCGCAAGAAGTAAAGGGGAATAGGGGCAGCCTCGACGGTGTAGACCGGAGGGAGGTACCTCGACGCTGGCGGTGGTGGCGGAGGTTGTGGAAGCCGCCTCGAGCCTTGCTCGACCCGGCTGAGACTCGCTGAAGGGAGCTGTCACCTCCCTAGATCGATTAGGCGTGAAAGGGGAGCTTGTCTATGCAAATGAGGGGTTCAAAATTCGAATCAAAGTTGGGTGTGCATTATAAGGTGTTTGACTCTGTGACTGGGGCGCTCCAAAGATCGAGGTCTATCGGGCAACACGATGATCGAATCCTCGAGGTAAACAATGGGCGTGATAGACCAAGGATCGAGGGTCAAAAGTCATGATGGAGTCGATCTCAAAATGTGCAAGATTGAGCCAGTAAAAATCGACAAAAATGACCAAAAACCAATGTTCCGACATGCTAAGGGGTGGAGGGCAGACAGTTGACCGAGGTCAACGAAGACTGCTCCCTGGTTGGTCCACGTGGACCAACCAGGAAAAACCCCTGGAAAATAATAAATCCTTTAAAAATCGAAAATGATTTGATTATTTTTAGGTTATAAAATAAAAAATGTATGTAATTTTCTAAAGTATTTTGTAGTGATTTTTATTTATTTTTATGAGGTGTTAATTTACAAGTTACATGTTATGCCCTTTATAGGTATAATATATATTTTATTATTTTATTTTTATTTTGTGATTTTAATTTATTTATTTTTGTATATTATTTTATAAAATTATAGAATAATTTTATACACTTAAAAATATTTTTATTTTATTTTTCTGAAGTGTTTTGTATATTTAATAAAATAAAGGTATTAATACTATAAGTATGGACACATGTATTATACCTATGTGCTCTATACAAGTATTTTTATTTTATGTTTTATTTGAGTTTTTATTCCTATTTAAACACAAAGTATATTATAAATAATATTTACAGAATAATAAAAATATAAAATTATAAAAATAATGAGTAAATAAAAATTGAATATTTTAATCTGTACAAGTATACAAGTAGGGTCCAAAACTCAACTTTCAAATCGTAACTCCGAAAAATACGAAACCACCTCCATTAAATAGATTATTTTACGCTATATACAATTAAAATGAGTTTGGTGCATTTCGAGTTTTTATTTGCAAGATACGGGTTTGGGAAGTTGGAGTTTTGGAATCTTATTCAGACCATAACTTTTTATATGTATATTATTTTTCAGTGAAATCAATTTTGTATTTTTTTATATTAAATTATCTATAACTTTCATGAAAGTTTCTTCATTTGAGGTATAAAACGTAGAACCAAAAATGGGTCCCAAAATGAATAATGAATGGATTAAAAACAAAGGTATTTATACTGTACTTTGACCCTTATCTCCCCCTACTTTATTCCTTGTCGACCTATCCATCAAGATGCCTAGGTCTCGGGATTTTAAGTCATAAAATATTTACAATATTTTATTCTTTTTATTTTATTTTATTTTATTTATTCTATAATTTTGGCTTTAATTACAGTATTTTATACAGTATTTACGTGCACATGCATGAATGCTAAGATGCTCTAATTAAGGGTATTTACACGCACTTATTAGGGTTTTTGAGGCCAAAATGATAGAATAAAGATGATGAAATGTGGATTCATCAGTGAGCCCTCTGCATGTGGTGCCTAAGAAATCATGGATCACCATTGTGAAGAATGACAAAGGAGAGGAGATCGCAACCAGAGTACCCACCTCTTGGCAAGTATGCGTGGATTACAGAAGACTTAACCTCGCCACCAAGAAGGACCACTTTCCTTTACCCTTCATCGACCAGATCTTGGAGAGATTGGCCGTAAAGGAATACTTCTGCTTCTTGGATGGATACTCTGGATACAATCAAGTTGCTATCGCTCCCGAAGATCAAGAGAAGACTACGTTCACCTGTCCTTTTGGTACATATGCCTTTAGACAGATGCCGTTCGGGCTTTGCAACGCCCCAACCACATTTCAGAGGTGTATGCTTGCAGTTTTTGTCGATATGGTGGGCAACTTTCTTGAGGTATTTATGGACGATTTCTCGGTCTACGGGGATTCATTCGATCAATGCTTAGATTATTTAGATCGAGTCTTGCAGAGGTGCTGCGAAGTGAATCTTGTGCTCTCGTGGGAGAAGAGCAACTTCATGGTGACCGAAGGAATCGTGCTGGGTCATGTTGTTTCTAGACGGGGTATGGAGGTTGACCCAACCAAGGTAGAGGTGATTTCCAAACTTGAGACACCTATAACAATCAAGCAAGTCAGGTCATTCTTAGGCCATGTCGGGTTTTACCGACGATTCATCAAAGATTTTAGCAAACTGGCCAGACCGTTGACTGAGTTGCTCGGCAAGGAAAATGAATTCATCGTGGACGACCGTGTACTCCTTGCCTTTAATTACCTGAAAGAACTCATCACACAGGCCCCTGTCTTGCAGCCACCAATTTGGACTCAACCTTTTGAGATAATGACTGATGCGTCGGATTATGCCATTGGTGTTGTTCTAGGATAGAGAAAATATAATGTGCCATTTGCGATTCACTACGTTAGCCGAACACTCGATGAAGGGTAGCGCAACTACACTGTAACTGAAAAAGAGCTGCTAGCGGTAGTCTTTGCCTTGGAGAAGTTCAGATCCTACCTCCTTGGATCCAAAGTAATTGTTTACACTGATAATTCGGCCATCCGGTACTTGCAGCAAAAGAAGGACGCCAAACTACGTCTTATTTGGTGGATCCTCCTCCTCCAGGAATTCGACTTGGAAATTAGAGATAAACTTGGGGTAAAGAATGTGGTGGCCGATCATCTATAAGGGCTTCACGAGCCGGAATCTCCTCAGCTGAGTCTACAGCCTATCACAGAAACCTTTCCAGATGAGGCAATTCTCTCAGTCACCTCGCTTCCCTGGTATGCAGACATCGTGAATTATCTAGTGACCAGGAAGATCCCACAGGATTGGCCGAAGTTGAAAATAGACATATTCTTGTCTAAAATCCATTTCTACCAGTGGGAGGATCCGTACTTATTTCATGAAGGAGCAGATTGTATCTGGAGAAGGTGCATTCCTCAGGAGGAAGTTCCCAGTGTCCTCGCCTTATGTCATGACCAGGATTCTGGAGGACATCATTCAGGCAGACGGACGGCAGCAAAAGTTCTTCAAAGTGGCCTCTGGTGGCCTTCATTATTTAAATATACAGATGATTATGTCAAATGCTGCACTAACTGTCAGAAAATGGGCGGAACCATAGGAATGAGAGATGCGATGCCTCTGGAATTCATTTAGATATCAGACGTCTTCGATGCATGGGGCATTGACTTTATGGGTCCATTTCCCAACAGTCAGGGTGAAGGATATGGAGAATCCTTAAGCGCATCACGGAAGCGTGTTGATCGCATCGTATGCGATCGGAGCAACTAGTCGCACTAGTCGCTAGATGCAGCGGAAATTAAAATTTTTAAAACTAAAGATGAAACCACATGATCACGAGAACACTTCTCGGATCGTTTCATCAAACCACAAAGTACAAGGAATACCTCTTGAAGCGTGGTTGTGATCGCAAGATCCCAAAGTAGACATCCTCCTGTCTCAAGTCCGATCCACGAAGAACGCACTTGCGGGCACGATGATGAGTCGCGTCCCTCCCGCAATCCTCGATGAAGATCCAAGCAATGTATCTCCTGATTTTGTCAAACGAAACCTGTCATCTTCCTTTAGAGTAAGAAACTCCAAAGAAGAAGGAGATCTTCGAGTCGTCGAAGAAGAATCCGAGATTCTCTCCTTTCTCAACACAAGATGGACGACCATCTTTTGGAGGAGAGAAAGAGAGAGGGCGAGAATATGAGAGAGAGAGAGAGTTGTAACCTTGTACAACTCTTAATCATGTACCTTGGAGGGCTACCCTAGCCCTCCTTTTATATTAGTTTAGGATCCAATGGATCTCAATCCATGTGACACATATATCCAACAACCAGGCTTGGTCTATGCAAAATCAATGGCTATGATTGTTGTTGGTTAAAACCAACAACATTTATTTATAATTAAATTAAATATATGTTGCAACATTATCAACACAATTTAATTTAATATAAATTAATTAATTAAGAGATTTATCAAGATAATAAAATGGAGATAATGTAGCCTCCTAAAATGGTGGCTTATTATCTCCTTTTTATTATATCATATTATCTCTTAATAATTTGTGATGACTATTATCACATAATTATCCACAAAATTAATTCCAAATTAATTTGTGAATATTTCAATCATGCCATTGAAAAATATGTGAATCAAATTCATAATCCAAACTAATTTGTAAATTACATTTCCAATTAATTACTTAATGTGAATCCAATTCACATTAATAATTAACAAATGCTATTTACATAGTTTCTCTCTCTCTCTTCAATATATGTATATTATAAATCATATTTATAATACACAAATATTATGGATAGTATTATCCACATTCTCTAATCCTTGATAATTAAATCCCATTTAATTATCTTGGATAATAATTCTCACAATATGAATCTCATTCATATTATGCTTGATAATTAAATCTTATTTAATTATCAAGTTCTTCTTGCTTGGATATGAATTTCATCAAATGAATTATTCTCGAACCCCTTCAAGAATAATGTGCTTTCTCCGCAGATACTTGGAGATAAGGACAGGGCGATTGTATTATTCCGCGTATAGTGACTTGGATGTTGAGATCTCATCTCAAATCCAGATCTTACGGACCTTCCACAGATGCTTGATTAAATCAAGACCGCAAATCTAATCTTCTCGTTGAATCTGAATCTCATTCAGACCAATGTCCAACACTTGGACTAAGATCAGATTGCTTCTCTACTGAGAGGAGTCACTAAAATCCAGACATGTTTCATCATTCCCTTGGAATGGAAGCGTCATTGATATACAATCGTTTATGATCACATCACCCTCATGTATTCCCAATACCTGTACATCCCTGCATACTGGAAGACCCATGGTCAACCCGAAGATCAAGATCAATTTTACACTGTCTTCTTCAGAGTTTGATCACTAAGTTTCTCATTTGATCATTGGGATTTGGTATCGATCATATACTTTCCAAAAGCATATATCATACCTAGGTCTTGGTCATATACTTTCCAAAAGTATATATCAAACTTACAAATTCAGTCAAGCTTCCAAAGCGAGACGACCGTGCACGGAATTTGATTCTTCCCAATATCTCTTGAGGGAGCTCATGTCTTCCGGTTCAGTAGTGAACCTGTATGATCCCTTTGAGAGATCGTATTACTCATATGTCCTTACATGCACACCAGCGTGCCGGTGTATAGACCTTGGTTAGGTCATCAACCTATTGGTCTGCCAAATGTACATACTCAGACATATAGTAACATATCTGTCTCCGGTCAGAGGATGCGCGCCTATGTTGTGACAGCATTCAACATTAGGACTTAGGTTATCTCGATCTCGTTAAGTCAACTCTTTGACCTAACTAATCTGACACCTCCGAATCTCTATTCCTATGCAGAGGAACCTGCATCAAGAGGTCGGTCAGATTTCAGCCTTTAGAGATAAGGATTGCCGTCTCCTACTCAGGCTGGAGATCATCTCTTAACATCATTTGACGGTGCTTGATGAGTCCTCAATCTAACTCTTTAGATATTCATCCAAGCACCAGCCTCTATGATTCAATAATTGAGTCAACAGTTGTATGATCATTAAGATATCCATGGTACATAACCCTAATTGTACAGAGGGACCTATTATGCAAATTATTTATTCTTCATTTCAGATCAGGGAATGATATTTGCAATAACATTTATTGCATAATGGCTCGCCGTGGGCTCACATGTCCAACAATCTCCCACTAGCCCAAAGAGCCATTAATGGGCTAATCATTTAAATCCACACTCATGTGACAATCATAGGTTATTTTAGAAAATAGCTAGGTAAGTTGATCAGTCACTCTGTTCCCAAAAGATTATGCCAAGTCCTTTTACGGCACTTGCATATCCCTAGGTAACAGCGCTCGCATCCGATGCGAATGTTGCATCTTCTGCAACCAATACTCAATCCAGTCAAAGTAGTTATAGTGTCCTTGACACTATTGCTCAATTATTATAACCAGTATTTCCATAATCCTTATCAGAATACCCTTATTCCTGGAGATCACTATCTCTTAAGGTATCCACAGTTAAGACCTTTTAGATCTCTATCTATAAAGGCTTAAGCTTTTGAAGATATGACTTTGAGATCGCTATCTCTAAAGCCTTCATCTTTGAAGATATTGTTATTACTGCAATCAAGTGTTCTATCTCTCCATAGTAGGATTGGCAACACTTTACTACTCCCACTGCATGGTAGATATTTGGCTTTTGTACACATCTAGCATGGACTTAGCTTCTCGTAACTGATGCACAAGTGCAAGCAGTTCTAGTATTCACTTCCTCAATCCTTTGAGGTGCTATCCCTTTAGATAGTTCAGTACCAAATCTCAAGGGAAGGAAGCCTTTCTAGGATTTTCCAAGAATGGAATATGTCCAAGGTATACTACAAATGTGACAGTCCCAATACCCTCTTTTCTTTGCTTCTGAACACCTTCAGAACTAAGATCCAAGAGGCATCTTTGAGATCATATCTCAAGGTATGGAATATCCAGAATATAAAACACTTATTATCATCCTTATAACATTCCAAATGATTAGGATATTATCTACATTTAGCACGATGAACACAATGGCACTCCCACTAAGCTTCACATGGTTCATCAAGATCCTATTTGAAATCATAACATTTATAATTTTATCAAATCTTATGTTCCAACAACAAGAAGCTTATTTGAGTCCACAGATGGATTTCTTTAGCTTGCACACCTTACTTTCCCCAATCATGAAGCCCTGGGGCTACTTCATGTGAATATCCTCAGAGAGGTATTATTAAGAGGAATGCAATCTTGACTTACATCCTGAAGATGCAATAGTCAAGTTGTGTAGCTAAGGTTAGCAATATTCTGATGATTTTAAGCATGGTTACCGAAGAGCAAGTCTCATTGCAAGCAATGTCTTCTCTTCCGATGTGTAGCTTATGGCTACGAACCGAGCTTTGAAGGTCTCTACCTTCTCATCAGGTTCCCTCTTCTCTTGAAGATCCATTTACACCTTAATGGGTCAAACCCTTATAGGTGGATCCTCGAGGGTCCATATACAACACTTGTATATGAAGTCTACTCTAGACTTTATTGCTAATATCCATCATTCCATGTCATGATCCTTAGGAGCTTCATCACATGAAGTCCGATCATTGTCAGACTTGACTAACACATGGAATACATCCTCAAACTCATTTGAAGAGGTATTAGTGTTTCATCTTTAATTGCCCTTTTAGTTTCTGATTTCAGGAGCCTCATTGTCATCTCAAGATTAAATGAGTTCCTTCACTTCATTTTCGTCTTGATTCTCAAGAGAGTCATCCTCTAAGAATCACATTCTCAGAGATGAGATCTTTTAAGAATCTCAAGGTCATAAAGTAGGCATCCAATACCATCCTTTATTTTCCTAATGAAGTTGCACTCTCTAGTGCTTAATTCCAGCTTACTTGCATGGAATCTTATTAAGGATATATAGTGTAGTCTCTACTACATATATACCTGGAAACTAAGAGGTAATTATGCTAAAATTCATCATTGATCAAATCATGTCACACATGATCCAATTGTATCTCCCTACAACTCTATTGAGTTCAGGTTTATCAGGAGGAGTGAGATAGAAATGATATTCATATATCCATAAGGTATTCTTTGAATTTTATTTAATAGGTACAAGCTACCTAGGTTAGATCAAGTTCATTTAATCTTCCTTCAAACTTTGATTCTAAACCAAAATTGTGAAATCTTTGAACACTTCAAAGGTTTCTCAGGTGAAGAGAAGAAATCTCATATCATACATAATCATCAATAGATATCACATATCCATAATGTTTACTATGATATAGATGATCTACAGACATCAATATGTATGAGATCTTGAATACCTCGACATCTAACACCATTTCCAGAGAAGGGTGTATTGGACATTTTACTTTGAATACAATATTCACAGGTATGTAAGATTTGAAATTTTAGACATTCTAAAGTTTCATGTCTTACTAGTCTATTGATCAAATCAACAGACAAATATCCAAGGCTTGATGCCAGATCATTGTCAAATGATCTTCATCCTCCTATTGATCTATCAAGGTTTAATTTTCAGTATTAGAAATCTTAATGAACCATTCATTAATTTTCTAATTTTGTGGAGTCCACTAGATGTTAGATTACTATCTGAAATATTTCCATCATAACTCTTTATGATAGTTCTATCTCAGAATTCATGTTTATTTCCAACATGAGGGAATTCTAATATATAGGCCATAGAGACATTCTCTAAGACTAAGGGCTCTCCCACTGAGAATATGAAGTCTATCTATCCAACAAGGATTGCTGCAACAATTACAACAATATCCATGTAGATGACTACTAAACCTTAAGATCAAATTTCTAATCTTCTAATATATATATATATGCAACCAATTGCAAATGTCATTAGAAGATTGGGATACAATTCTCAGACTTTATCTTATGAATAAGAAATTCAGAGTCAATGATTACATGTTGATTATTCTGATGCTCTATTTGAGTCCTTCACTAAGGATTTTTAGATAGACTTGATAGTCATACTATCAACACATCAACTTATTGTAGTATTGGCATTCATCCAACTCTTTGGATGTCACGTGGAAGTCACCGAAGTACAATCAACTCTTTGATTTTCCTTCTCACATGGGTCCGACCCACGCTTCCATTGCGCTCTCTTCATCTATAAACAACCATTGTTCAAGACAAATAATCTCTTATGTTGAATTCTAAGGATTTCAATACAAGGGCATTTCAACATTTATACATGCTTCATTAAATACATTCAAAATGATTAATATGAAGCTTCATGAATTACTAGAGTATAGACAGTAGAATGATGACACTCATCATATCTACATACATCTTAACTCTTAGAGACTTAGGTTTAGGTAGGTATTCAAACATTTTGAATACATCATCTCTTTCGAGCCACCATTCTTCATAATGCAGAGAACCATGTCATTCATGATTAAATGTCTAGAGCACATATGTATGCCAGAACATCTTCTTAGATTTAATACGGATTATTTGACAATTACGATCACCATCGACATGTGACTTCTAAAGTACACTCGATGAAAGATCAAGAACATAGAGACATACAAACCCTAAGGTGATGTCTTATTGTCTTATTTAATTGTCATTCCTCATTATGTTGAGGAAACTTGCACATTGAAATCACATACATTATGTGTTCAATTGCAAGTACAATATCTGGATCATGAGTCCAATCCAAGATATTTTACTGGTTATTATTGAGTATAACATTGAGTGGGTTTAATGAAGGATTATCTGAAATAAGAAATTTGCATAAATGTATATGTATTATATATACATGTTTTACTTTGATTTAGGAATTTTATATCAAAGTTGTCTTGCCTTGTCAACACTGAAAGTTCATTCCCTTAGTCACTTTCAATGTAAGAGATATTCTTACCATTATATCTCTAACAAGATCTGGGATCTCCTTTCCTATCTTCGTTGCATCCCAGTATGAGAACCTACAACTCGGATAAAAAGAAGCGGGAATACATTCTGCCTTGCAAGTCCAACTTGCATTTCCCAATTCGGTCTTTAACACCCGGGCCCACCACCCCTAAGATGAAGTTGACCCGTCATTAATTGAACCAACCGTCAATAGGCTTAATACTCGCTATACGCAATCCAATATCGCCCCAATAATATGAGGACCCGATATTGGGGTCACTACGTATACGACCTTACTCTTTCGAGAAGCAAAGAACCCGATCCAATTAAATCATATACAGGATCTGTCACTTCGGACAGGCGTCTCCTATACACAACAACTGGCGACGGAATCCTTTGCCTTGACGGAAGACCATGGATGTCACTTATGTGATCCTCCATCTCATATTCAAATTGTATATTAATTATCGTGAATCATATTCACATAATTAACTCTTCCAAGGGAAATACACATCTATTCATAATAGAGTGTTTATTGGATATAATTAATTTAATAATATTAAATTAATCATCAATCCAATTTTATCAATAAACAAACTTGATTATTACTTGAATAGTAGGTATAATCTCAAAATACGTGTTATTCGAATTTTAATAATTAGAAATACACTTTGACTTTCTCCGGTATTATCCAGTCCCTACCCGTTGTCATGGCCAGTACCGACGAGAGTGGGACAGACCACATACGTTGCAACCCGCGATCCCAATGCTCTCCGACTAGGCACCACATCCGCCTCGGGAAAGGATAATTCCAGATAGATCATCATGTACTTTGAGATGCTCATCGGTTTTTCAACCGAAATTATATCATATAATATACATCAAAACAATTTTGATTATATTATAAGGAGATTTGCTAAAAAAACCCCAATCCTATTCAAGCAAGAGGGTTTTTCATGTAAAAGTTGTCCTACAACTATTGTAGGATAAACTATGGTTTTTCATGAAATCAATGTTTGTTGATGAACCAATGATCAAGATCAATTATCTCATCATTGTGGTTTGGGCAAATGTCATTCAATGAAATAATTATCTCTTTAAATAGTTCATAAATACTTATCACTAATTATTCCAAAAAATTAACAATTAATTTTCATCATGATAATTGAATGACATATCACATGGTTTAAGATCAAAGAATGTCAATTTCCAGCAGTGACCCTAATCACTAAAATTAACTTATCTTGATCAATTTAAATCCAAAAAATGTAAACTCAGTTTCCTAAGATTGTCTATTTGATTTATTAAATAACCCAAGTGATAATTCACGCATTTCGAGGCGTATCAAAACCGTAATTAAGTCATTAATCACGTTTAAATCCGCAGTTCCCGCAACTGTGAATATATGCATATTCAAAAGACCATATCTTGAGCAAATGAAGTCCAAATTTCACAAACGCAAATCCTATGGTTTCCTTAATTAATGTATAACAAAATCCAATTGAAAATTTTGTGTTTAAACAATTTAAACAGTGTCGAAAAAATCAATTATACAGAGGTGCGAAAATTGAAATGCAGTAAAAATTTTGCAACTCTTTCAAGCCCAAGTCGTCCTAGGTCTACGAATCATATCCAAAACCTTATTCGACCTATGGCTCTGATACCACTGAAGGATATGGAGAATCCTTAAGCGCATCACGGAAGCGTGTTGATCGCATCGTATGCGATCGGAGCAACTAGTCGCACTAGTCGCTAGATGCAGCGGAAATTAAAATTTTTAAAACTAAAGATGAAACCACATGATCACGACAACACTTCTCGGATCGTTTCATCAAACCACAAAGTATAAGGAATACCTCTTGAAGCGTGGTTGTGATCGCAAGATCCCAAAGTAGAGATACTCCTGTCTCAAGTCCGATCCACGAAGAACGCACTTGCGGGCACGATGATGAGTCGCGTCCTTCCCGCAATCCTCGATGAAGATCCAAGCAATGTATCTCCTGATTTCATCAAACGAAATCTGTCGTCTTCCTTTAGAGTAAGAAACTCCAAAGAAGAAGGAGATCTTCGAGTCGTCGAAGAAGAAGCCGAGAGTCTCTCCTTTCTCAACACAAGATGGACCATCTTTTGGAGGAGAGAAAGAGAGAGGGCGAGAATATGAGAGAGAGAGAGAGAGAAAGTTGTAACCTTGTACAACTCTTAATCATGTACCTTGGAAGGCTACTCTAGCCCTCCTTTTATATTAGTTTAGGATCCAATGGATCTCAATCCATGGGACACATAGATCCAACGGCCAGGCTTGGTCTATGAAAATCAATGGCTATGATTGTTGTTGGTTAAAACCAACAACATTTATTTATAATTAAATTAAATATATGTTGCAACATTATCAACACAATTTAATTTATCATAAATAAATTAATTAATAGATTTATCAAGATAATAAAGTGGAGATAATGTAGCCTCCTAAAATGGTGGCTTATTATCTCCTTTTTATTATATGATATTATCTCTTAATAATTTGTGATAATTATTATCACATAATTATATACAAAATTAATTCCAAATTAATTTATGAATATTTCAATCATGCCATTGAAAAATATATGAATCAAATTCACAATCCAAACTAATTTGTAAATTACATTTCCAATTAATTACTTAATGTGAATCCAATTCACATTAATAATTAACAAATGCTATTTACATAGTTTCTCTCTCTCTCTTCAATATATGTATATTATAAATCATATTTATAATACACAAATATTATGGATAGTATTATCCACATTCTCTAATCCTTGATAATTAAATCCCATTTAATTATCTTGGATAATAATTCTCACAATATGAATCTCATTCATATTATGCTTGATAATTAAATCTTATTTAATTATCAAGTTCCTCTTGCTTGGATATGAATTTCATCAAATGAATTATTCTCGAACCCCTTCAAGAATAATGTGCTTTCTCCGCAGATACTTGGAGATAAGGACATGGCGATTGTATTATTCCACGTATAGTGACTTGGATGTTGAGATCTCATCTCAAATCCAGATCTTACGGACCTTCCACAGATGCTTGATTAAATCAAGACCGCAAATCTAATCTTCTCATTGAATCTGAATCTCATTCAGACCAATGTCCAACACTTGGACTAAGATCAGATTGCTTCTCTACTGAGAACAGTCATAAAATCCAGACCTGTTTCATCACTCCCTCGGAATGGAAACGTCATGGATATACAATCGTTTATGATCACATCACCCTCAGGTATTCCCAATACCTGTACATCCTGCATACTGGAAGACCCATGGTCAACCCGAAGATCAAGATCAATTTTACACTGTCTTCTTCAAAGTTTGATCACTAAGTTTCTCATTTGATCATTGGGATTTGGTATCGATCATATACTTTCCAAAAGCATTTATCATACCTAGGTCTTGATCATATACTTTCCAAAAGTATATATCAAACCTACAAATTCAGTCAAGCTTCCAAAGCGAGACGACCGTGCACGGAATTTGATTCTTCCCAATATCTCATGAGTGAGCTCATGTCTTCCGGTTCAATAGTGAACCTGTATGATCCCTTTGAGAGATCGTATTACTCATATGTCCTTACATGCACACCAACGCGCCGGTGTATAGACCTTGGTTATGTCATCAACCTATTGGTCTGCCAAATGTACATACTCAGACATATAATAACACATCTGTCTTCGGTCAGAGGATGCATGCCTATGTTGTGACAACATTCAACATAGGACTTAGGTTATCTCGATCTCATTAAGTCAACTCTTTGACCTAACTAATCTGACACCTCCGAATCTGTATTCCTATGCAGAGGACCTGCATCAAGAGGTCAGTCAGATATGAGCCTATGTGAGACAGGATTGCCATCTCCTACTCAGGCTGGAGATCACATCTTAACAATCATTTGATGGTGCTTGATGAGTCCTCAATCTAACTCTTTAGATATTCATCCAAGCACCAGCCTCTATGATTTAATAATTGAATCAACAGCTGTATGATCATTAAGATAGCCATGGTACATAACCCTAATTGTACAAAGGGACCTATTATGTAAATTATTTATTCTTCATTTCAGATCAGGGAATGATATTTGCAATAACATTTATTGCATAATGGCTCGCCGTGGGCTCACATGTCCAACACAGGGCTATGAGTATATTCTGCTTGCTGTCGATTATGTAAGTTACTGAGTAGAGGCTATTCCTGCCCGAGCCACCGACAGTAAGACTGTCTGTCCATTCTTGAGAGATCACATCATAGCACGGTTCAGGATTCCCAAGATTCTCATATCAGACGGGGGTAGTCATTTCATAAACAGAGAGGTAAAGAAGCTGACCCAAGAATTCTGCATTGAACATCGTGTTGCTTCACCATACCACCCGCAATCCAATGGCTTAGATGAATGTTCAAATAGGGAGATTAAGATAATTCTACAAAAGATTGTGCATCCGGATCGCAAGAACCGATCGCAGCTGCTTGATTCCGTTCTTTGGGCTTACAGAATAATGTACAAGCCACCCTTGGGAATGTCTCCCTACCGCCTTGTGTATGGCAAACCATGTCATCTGCCCGTTGAATTAATTCACAAATCTTATGGGCCATTAACATCTGTAATTTGGACTCTGAGAAAGCAGGAAAGAACAGAAAATTGGATCTGAACAGATTATTGGAATTCAGAGATTATGCATATGACAACAGCCTGATGTACAAGGAGAAGGTCAAAACATGGCATGACAAGCATATTTGCAGTAAGTCCTTCGAGCCGGGTCAGAAGGTGTGGTTGTTTGATGCAAAATTAAAGATCTTTCCAGGAAAATTGAAGAGCAAATGGACTGGGCTGTTTATGGTTAGGCAGGTGCATGACAACGGAAGTGTATTGATATCTAATGTGTTAGCTGACGCACAACTATTTGTAGTCAATGGACAGCTTCTGAAGCCTTACCTTGAACATGATACATTCATATCTGTCGTTGACCCTATTCAAGTAATCTACATGGATGAGCCGAATACTTCCAAAATCTCAGAGGCAGGCAAAGCAGAGAAAAATGTTTTTGAATGACTTTTCTTCTTTTCTTCTGTTCTTCTTTTCCTTCCATTCTATCTTATTCTACCAACATGATGTCATCCCTTTCATCACTGCTACATTTAGGATGTACTTTATCCTAAGTATAGGGGGGATGAGCATCCCGAGTTGTTCATATCCACTTTCATCTATTTTCTTCTTTTCTTCTTCTATCTTCTTTATCTACCGAAAAGGTGCCTCCCCTTTTTGTCAGTCTTCTATACTTAGGACGTACTTTGTCCTAAGTATAGGGGAGGGGGGTGCATCCCGAGTGCTGCTATTCTTTGATCCTCTCCATTGTCTCCTCTTCCTGTCTATACCTAGGGATATCTTACCCTAAGTATAGGGGGAGACAATCTGAGTACGATCTGTTCATTCCCACCCTTGACCCTCCCTGCTTTGTGTACAGTCTGCTATACTAAGGATTATTTGATCCTAAGTATAGGGGGGACGATCCACTTCTCATTCGTTCATCCATTCCCTTATTTATTTATTCTTTAGACTTGCATATACTTAGTACGAGTTATGTCTTCTCTTTTCTCTCCGATCTATGTGGACATAGCTCAAGCTAAGTATAGAGGGGTCGTATATATTGCGTATATACTTTAGCCATAACTCGTACTTGCGTATTTTCTTAATACTATGGCTAATTATTCTTGTACAATTCATTAAAAACCTTTATAAAAAGATGTTATCATTCCTCAAATTCTTTTTGTATATACTGATTAATAAATCAGGTGAAAATGTTTTTTGCAAAATGTTTGAAAAATAGTTTGAAAATCTGTGTGAAAATCTTTTGAAAACTATTTTGAAAACGTTTTGTTACATGTTTTCAACCTTTGTTAAAACATTTTATTTTGAAAATTTCATTTTCTTTGTATGAAATAAAATGTTTGAAAAATAATTTACAAATGGTTTGAAAATGGTTGCAAAAATATTTTGAAAAAAAATCTATCTATACTGTTTGAAAACCTTTGCAAAATGATTTTCAAATGTGTGTACATGTTTGTAAAATTGTTTGTAAAAATTATTTTGGACTATAGTTTTCAAAATTGTTTAAAAAATCTTTGTCAAATAAGTTTGAGGAATACATACATCACACCAAAAATTCATTATATACATTTATAAAAGTGACCACTTATTCTTGTAAATTCTTAAAATCCACTTCTTGTAAATATAAGAAGCATCCCCGTGTAAATATTTGCACCTAATTTTTAGCCAAAATATTTTGTTTTCAAAAATCCCAAGAACATTTGCAAAAATTAAAATCCAAAAATATTTGAAAAATATTTTTGAAAAAAATGCATACGCATCACCATCATCATCATCTTTTCAAAAAACCATAAAAAGTTCAAAATCTTATGGAAAATTGCATCACAAAAATATTTATTGCATAGCATTTGCATAACATGAGCATTTTTCGGATTGAGTTTGATAATTGAACAAGTCTAAGTAAAATCCGAAGATTGGAGCTTGGTTGGACCTTAAATCTACCTTATTAACAGGAACCTTATAGGAGCTGGAATTGAGGTACTTCAGGTTTAGTTGACTTAATTCTTTGAGGATCACAAGACTTGGTTCAATGGATTCTTGACGGCCTAAGTAGAGTATTTCGGAGCACACACACGACTCTCGTTGATAATGACCTAACTTGGACACCTGCACTTTTCACTTGGCTGAACTCGGTTGGAGTGGTGAGGGGGTTGAATTTGCCGGTATGAGACGCACACATGTGGAAACACTTGTCCTCCTCTAGGGAGGGAAGTGCGCCCCAACCCATCCAGTGATGATGAGTTTCGAGGATAGTAGATCATGGGTAGCAATAAAGCTTCAAAAGAGGGATAGTCTACTGACTCAAGAGGAAAAACTCCCTATGTAAATGCTGTTGTATATAGTATTAAAAAAAAGGGAGCAAAAATCAAAAACTCCAAAAAAGTGAACAGGCCTGTATAAAAATAAAAATTCTTGTCGGAGTGTACAATGTGTAAAGTCAAATAAGAAAGCTTGAGCTTCAAAGTCAAACTATGTGAGCCTACAGCTGGGTAACTTGACTACACTGGTCTTGCATCCTAGGATAGCTAGCTACACTGGCTACCATCCATTCTTCTCTTCACCCCCTCCTCTTGGGCTAGTTGCCACTTGAACTTAGAAGGGAATACCCTGCTCCTTGAGGGTTGAGTTGTTGGATTGGGGAATCATTGGATTGTCATATTGGAGAAGTCAGTCTCTTTAAAATTTCAGTTGGGGAGAGACACCATCACTTACACTGTAGGAGTCAGATTCATAGTCGTAAGGGTTGGCGTATGAGTTGAAATATTTCTGACCTGGCTATTGAGGAGATTTGAGCAGAGTTTTGGAATTCTCAGAGACTGTTGGATTTCAAATCCGATTCTCATAAAGGTTCTGCCCGCACTAAAATTTCAAAGGTCTGACTTGAGCTCCAAACTTTGATTTTATGAAGACAAGTTTGATTGTTAAACTTAATCCAATTTTCTTCTTTTTCTTTTCTTTGTTTTTCTTTTCTGCACTTTTTGCATAAGTGTTTGCCAGGGACTAGCAAAGGCAAGTATAGGGGAATGATGAATCTACATTTCATCATCTTTATTCTATCATTTTGGCCTTAAAAACCCTGGTAACTGCTTGTAAATAACATTAATTCATGCATTTTATCATTCATGCATTATTGTGTAAATATTGTATAAAATGCGGTTTTTAAAGCCAAAATTATAGAATAAAGAAAAGAAAAGAAAAGAAAAAGAATAAAATATTGTAAATATTTTATGACCCGAAACCTCGAGACCTAGGCATCTCGACGACTAGGTAGACAAGGAATAAAGTAGGGGGAGACAAAGGCCAAAATACAATAAAAACACCTGTTATTTCATTCATTCATTACTCATTTTGGGACCTATTTTTGGTTCTGCTTTTTATACCTCAAATAAAGAAATTTTGTTTATGAAAGCTGTAGATAATTAAATAAAGAAAAATACAAAATTTATTTCACACAAAAATAATACACAAATAAAAAGTTATGATCTGAGTAAGATTCCAGAATCTCAACTTCCCAGACCCGTATCTCTCAAATAAAACTCGAAACGCATCAAACTCAACTTTAATTGTATATAATTTTTCATAAGCTATTTAATGGCGGTGTTTCGCGTTTGGCGGAGCTACGGTTTGAAAGTTGAGTTTTGGACCCCTATTGTATACTTGTACAGATTAAAATAATTATTTTATTATTTATTCATTATTTTTACCATTTTATATTTTTATAATTTTGTAAATATTATTTATAATAAATGTGTATATTAAAACCAGAATAAAAGCCTAAATAAAATACAAAATAAAATACTTGTATATAGCATACATAGGTATAATATCAATACACAAACCTGTATAATTTATACTTCTATTTTATTAAGTGTACAAATTACATCAGAAAAATAAAATAAAAAATATATTTCAGTGTATAAAAATACTTTATAAATATATAAATTGATAAACAAAATAAATAAAATTAAATGTACAAAATAAAATAAAACAATAAAATATATATAAATATACCTATATAGGTCTAAAATAGTAACTTGTATTTTTACACCTCATAAAAATAATTAAAAATCATAATAAAATACCTTATGAAATAATAATCATTTTTATTTAATAATCAAAAATTAATGAAAAATCATTTACTAATTTAAAATGATTTTTTAGACATTTTTTAGAGGTTTTTCCTGGTTGGTCCACGTGGACCAACCAGGTGAGTCTGACAGTTGACCGTGGATCAATTGTCTGACTCCCCTCTGGGCCGTGTTAGAGCTTAGTTTTTCGCCATGTTGACCCTTTTTTAGAGGGCTGACCTTTCACCAAACCATGTCGACGCCTTCTGCAATTTTGTGGCTCGTATACCTGATGAACCGCTAAATCGGCCCTTTAAGAGAGTGTTTTTAGCACTCGGAATCATCATCGTAGTCGGGCCGATTTTGGTCATCAAAGAGACCACCTCATTGATATATGTCAAATAAGAATGCGATGGTCGTTATTTTTATTTTACTTGGCAAGAAACCAAGGTCGAACTCAGGGGCACGAGCCTCTCTCGTATTAATAGGATTTAAGTTTATTTAACTAAGTGTTGAGTTAGAGCACCTATAGGTCAAATTATGCAAGGAGACAACAATGCCTTAAAATAAACATGCAAATTTTTTTATCGTTTTTATCATGCAAATGAATGCCATGTAATGCAATTAAAATATGCCCTAGGTGAGATTAATGAGCAAAAATAAATAAGAGTTAATTTCGAGTACAATTAAAAAGGCAGATGTGATGAACAATGTTAAGCAAGGCATCAGTGCAAGTTCAGATAGACACATGACTATAAAATAATTCATAAGACTCATTGTGTCCAAGACAACAACTAAGCATGCCATTAGAAAGTAAATCGAACAAGCTCTCAAACGAAACTGAAATCAACTAAAACAGAGGTACGATGCTCAAGATATGCATAAAAGAAACCAGAGGCATAGATGCAATAAAAACATGAAAAGATAATTGCAAACAGATCCCTGGGAGGGGCCTAAATGTAATAAAAATTAATTGCGAGACCTTCCCTGTAATTAAACCATATGCGCGAGGGCATACTTACAATTATTTAAACCCACAAGGGTATGAATGCAAATATCCCCAGGCACGCAGGTGCTGCACGTGCGTCAGGACCTGTTTGCAAATCTGGAGAAGATACGGGCGTCTCTGCAAAATTCCTAGATAACACGTGCATAGCACGTGCTATCAAGGCTCGGACGGAGGCTCGGGCAAGGCAGAGGGTCGGACTGCTTCGGCGTAGCTTCGGACGTTTGGCTCGGAATTCACGAAGCGCTGATGAGGCTTGGAGCAGGCTCGGAAAAAGCGAGCCTCCAGGCTTGGGCTCGGAGGTTCGGTGAAGATACGTGGCTGAAGAAGAACCATCAGATCAACATGATCCGATGGCTTGGATGAAATCCGTTGTAGGCGACGTGGCCTCTTCCTGGCCGTCAGATGTGCACCGGATGAAATCATCCGACGGTAGCTGTGTCTCCTTCTTCAGGCAAAAGTAGCGGCACATTTGGGTATCCGGCGATGGTGGCCCTTCTCCGCCGCTCATGATTAGCTGATAACGATCTCCCCAGAGCTCCTTAGATAGACGTCGGAGAAGCTGGGAGCTCAAGGGAGGTCCAGGAGTCTCTGGATCTGTGCGTCGGAGCTCGAGCCGTTGATGCTGAAGTGACGAAGATGGCTCCGGCGTGCACTCCGACCATTGAAGGCTCGTGAAGACCTGCAGGTTAATGACACATAGCCAAAGCATATAGGTGCGTGCGTGAGGCGATGTGAGGTGAGAGATCGTAGGGGGCGGAGAATGTGGTGAGCTCGGAGCTCCTCCGCCGTGAGGGAGGAGGAGGTGGGTCGAAGGTGGCTGAGTGTCTGGAGGAAGGGAAGAGGTGAACGGAGATCGTCGCGTGGAAGAGTGGAGTGTGGCGGAGTGCGGAGGGTGTTCAATGGAGCATGGGGGTGCGTTAAGAAGCCTAGAAAATTAATGGAAATTAAAGAAAATTACAGAGGAAGAAGAAGAGGACTTACCGACGATGGGGCGGAGCGGAGGCTTGGGCTGGACATCGGGAACGATGCCCGGGTCTTCGCTGAACACCTTTAGCCACCTGGTGCAGCTCGGGCGGTCGCCAAGAGGCGCCGCAGCTCCGCCGTTAGTGGCGGAGGGTCTCACCGGGGGCTGAGTCGTCTTCGCTCGATCTTCTCGCCTCCCCCTATCACAGGGAGGCGGAGGAGGGCTGGGCCCCTCCCGCGTAAAGATGGACACCGGTGAACGGTGGGAGGGCGGGGTATTTGAAGGGTGGAGATGGCGGAAGTGATGATGATTGACGTGGGTTTGGAGGAGAATATGGGGCGACTGGAAGGGAGTCGTGGGTCTTGGAGGAGTGCGCGAGGGAGAGGGAAGAGTGGGGAAGACCGAGAGGTGGTTAGCGATGGACGGAGTCGACTGAGGTGACGGAGAAAAAGGAAAGGGCGAACGGTTGACGCGAGGTGGAGAACGTGGGGAAGTGGGCTGCTGGAGGTTGACGACGACGCTCCGCCGTTGGATCTGGAGATCCAACGGTGGAGAATTGGGCGCGGAGCGACGGCCATGATGAGATCGATGGCGACACGATCAGAGGGACCAAGTGGTCGCCACGTGTTGGGCTGGGGGCGAAGCGCCATCGGGCGGTTTGGATGAGATCGAAGGTCTGATCGAATGGTTAGGATCTGAGCGCGGGTCGAGCGGCATGGATGAGAAATCTGGGGCACAATCAAAGGGCACACAGCGCGTCACGTGGCACGCTCAGCTTAAGGCGCAATTGAGTGGTCCGGATTGAAGGAAGGGGAATATCAGATGGCTGGGGACAATGGGCGTGTGTGGAGAAGACTTAGCCGTTGGATCAAGAGATGATCCAATGGTCCTGGTCAAGGCGGATAGGACAAAGGGAGCCGGGCCACGTGGCGCCCCCAGAATGGGCCACGTGGCCCAATCAGATTATTCCGAAAGTATTTTTGTTTTTTGGAAGTTAATATGGCCGAATTTGAGAAAACTCAAAACATGAAAGTTGTAGATTTTGACGAGATCTACAAGTTTCATGTTGACCAAAACTGGAAAAGAGATCAAACAAAGACCGGAATATTTTTGAGGGTATTTTTAAGTCTAAAAATACCACTAATTTCATTTTGTCATTTTTTTGTGATTTTTAATTTATTTAGGACTCTGTTAATTACAATACTTTAACTGGGTTTTATTGACAAAACTTTAAGCAAGGGGGTTAATTATAGACAATAAAGATGATGAAACTGAGGTTCATCACCCCCTATACTTAAACTATGCTCGTCCTCGAGCATTAAAAAGAATGACTAAGTTAGATTAACCCCCTTGTGCATGTGAATACATGATCCAATCTGATCAAGTCGACTCGACTTTAGAGATCCAAAATTTCTAGAGTTCAACCCAGCCTTAATCAAGAGGCTTCCAATTCCTCTACTTCTCTAGACTCTCTCTGATGTACGTATAAGCTAAAGGATATGAAATTTAGTGTTGACTGCAATTCTGAGAGTAGAGTCAATTCGTCACCCAAAATCTTGGTCCGAGAAAATCTCCTAAGGACCCAATCCTCAGCACTAGGGAATAAATCAAATCTTGCATTCAGTCCACCGTCTCTTTAGTTGTCAGACTTAGAAAATGTGGATGACAGGCCAGAAATGGAGGGCATGGGATTGTGTCAATTCTTCTCTCCCTCTCATTGGAACAAAGATTCTCTCTAGTACCTTTTTACGCAACACATTTTTTTGATGTTGATCAGTGCGTCCATCAAGAGAAGTTGAAGCCGTCTGCACTTGTTTTCATGGGAGTACACCGGGGTGTGTCTCTTTTGAGTACCTATCGTACCTTCGACACCCAGACTTGTAGCATTTACGATGCAGAGCCCTTTTTTGGTGCAACCCCGACTCCTGGTCCTAATAGCGGTGGTCCAAGTGGACACTTTGAAAAGTTTGGGAGCGCTCGCCTTTGGTGGAAGCTCTTTTATAATTGACTTTGTATGGAATGAGAGCTTGTTTTTGAAATTTCATTGCTTTGTAGTATTTTTGGCTAGCTCCACTGCTTTTACCAAGAGTTGGTGCACACTGATCAACAATTTTTTTATTTATATCACACCCAGGCACTTAGGTAAATATCAAGAGATTAGTATAAGAACCAAGTTCTCATACTGGCTAATTTGCTGACACTCAGGTTTCCTGAAGCCTTCAAAGATTTTATCCCATCCTCGAGCATCATTAGATCAAATCCAGACTCGAGTCCCTCATCCCAATCCCTCAGGTGAGAAGTCAACTCATCTCAATCAAAACCGCAGTCGTGCATGTGATGTGCTGATCATATTCTCTTTGTCTGAGACTAAGCATGGAATATAGCATGCAAATCAAGAGACCTAGGGGAATGTGGATGATTAAGTCTAAGACCCTGATGGTTAAGGCTGGTTAACCGCAAATCTCAAAGACCTCATAAATCAAGCTTCCTTGAACATTTCAGATCCTGGGTGAAAGTGTAAGAGAAGAGGTTTAATCCAACTCCTTCATTCAAAAACTTTTTTTTTGAATTTTGCAATTTTTATGGATTTTAGTTTTTAAAGTTAAAACACAGGTTAGACTCAACTTTCCTTGATAAAAGATTTTGAAAACCATGTCACACAAATAAAAGATTTTCAAAACATTTTTCAAAAAGATTTTTCAAAACAAGAAAAACTCATTTTTCAAATCATTTTCGAAACTATTTTTATCAAAATAGTGTAACATAGTATAGAAAAGCTGTGAAATCATTTGAGTTCTCTTAGTCCAAAGAATTTTACTTTAGCCAAAAAGTTTTAAATTTTTCAAATTTTTCAGAATATAGCTAAAGTAAGTAAAGTGTACATACGGTATACCCCCCTATACTTAAACTTTGCTATGTCCTCATAGCACTAGATGTTACGAGTCCATAGGTCCATTTAATTATATAGGAATATATGGGAACTAAGAGGGGGCTCCCCCTATACTTAGGTTAGAAATAACCTAAGTATGAAGGCAAGAAAAGATGAGTAGAGAAATCACAGAGACTTGGGTCCCCCCTATACTTAGGCTGAGATTAGCCTAAGTATAAAGATGGAAATTGATGTTGGAAGAGACCCAAGGTGAACGAAGAAGAAGGATGGATATACAAGTGAGCGGTTGAATCTTCGGAGATGAAATGGAGTGTCTTCGGTTTTGGGGTGCGTGTCGCATCAAACAAGGCTCAATCAAGCAAGCAAACCCTTAGGTTCACCAACTCACACATGAAACCAACCAAGGTTGGTTTATTATCTTGTCTGTTTTATTGGTGATAAAACATTTGATTTTTACGCAAATAAAAGATGTGAAGTGAAAATCATTGCGTAAGCGAGGGTATTGCTCTCCCAAAACCGAATTTTACTCCATTCTTGCTTGACTTGCAATTAACATTCCCAATTTTATTTTAGGTTTTCACTGATTATGGTTAGCACAAAATCAAGAAGTCATCGTCTACCGGTCATTCACTTTTTCCATTTAACCTAGGTGATCAAGCTAGGAAAACGAAATCGAGAAAAACATGTATTCGATAAAAACCGTGATCTAGGCTAAGCGAGAGATCATGCAGTGATTTGACAAAAACACGTGAAAAACTGGGGCTGTTTTGAAAACCAAATCCAACATGTATGCAAGTCGAAAAAGCCGCACCTAATCATACATCTATTAGCGGTGATTGATTTTCATTAATTTTAGCTAAGTGATGCGAGATTATGTGCGTCTATAATTTAAAGTGTGTCCTAACCTACGATCCAACACATAAGAATATGAAAAATAAAATGAGCTCGGAGAGCCGCGTGACTAGTCCTAGGTCGACACTCAAGTGGGGACGATCCCCACACAACCACATTCGTTCGATTACACTCGCGAGTCTTCAATCGAAGACCGCTGTAAACGACGAATTTATTATAAGTTCATGCAAACATAAAATGCGAGACATTTTTTCTTTCTTCCTTATTTGCTCCAAGCATGCTCCTGCGGCTCCTCGCAGCGGGAAGCATCGGCTTCTCGCCTCCTTGAACACCAAGGGCCCTGCCACAGAATACACGGATTAGAGGTCAATAAAGAAGAAAATTTTACGATGCAAAATGAATTGACAAGTTGACCTATAAAAAGATACACTTAATTGAATAAACAAAATTCCAAAAAAAAAAATGAAAATGAGTCGTGTCCCCGGCAACGGCGCCATTTGATGAACCGCTAAATCGGCCCTTTAAGAGAGTGTTTTTAGCACTCGGAATCATCATCATAGTCGGGCCGATTTTGGTCATCAAAGAGACCACCTCATTGATATATGTCAAATAAGAATGCGATGGTCGTTATTTTTATTTTACTTGGCAAGAAACCAAGGTCGAACTCAGGGACACGAGCCTCTCTCGTATTAATCGGATTTAAGTTTATTTAACTAAGTGTTGAGTTAGAGCACCTATAGGTCAAATTATGCAAGGAGACAACAATGCCTTAAAATAAACATGCAAATTTTTTTATCGTTTTTATCATGCAAATGAATGCCATGTAATGCAATTAAAATATGCCCTAGGTGAGATTAATGAGCAAAAATAAATAGGAGTTAATTTCGAGTTCAATTAAAAAGGCAGATGTGATGAACAATGTTAAGCAAGGCATAAGTGCAAGTTCAGATAGACACATGACTATAAAATAATTCATAAGACTCGTTGTGTCCAAGACAACAACTAAGCATGCCATTAGAAAGTAAATCGAACAAGCTCTCAAACGAAACTGAAATCAACTAAAACAGAGGTACGGTGCTCAAGATATGCATAAAAGAAACCAGGGGCATAGATGAAATAAAAACATGAAAAGATAATTGCAAACAGATCCCTGGGAGGGGCCTAAATGTAATAAAAATTAATTGCGAGACCTTCCCTGTAATTAAACCATACGCGCGGGGGCATATTTGCAATTATTTAAACCCGCAAGGGTATGAATGCAAATATCCCCAGGCGCGCAGGTGCTGCACGTGCGTCAGGACCTGTTTGCAAATCTGGAGAAGATACGGGCGTCTCTGCAAAATTCCCAGATAACACGTGCATAGCACGTGCTATCAAGGCTCGGACGGAGGCTCGAGCAGGGCAAAGGGTCGGACTGCTTCGGCGTAGCTTCGGACGTTTGGCTCGGAATTCACGAAGCGCTGATGAGGCTTGGAGCAGGCTCGGAAAAGCGAGCCTCCAGGCTTGGGCTCGGAGGTTCGGTGAAGACACGTGGCTGAAGAAGAACCATCAGATCAACATGATCCGATGGCTTGGATGAACTCCGTTGTAGGCGACGTGGCCTCTTCCTGGCCATCAGATGTGCACCGGATGAAATCATCCGACGGTGGCTGTGTCTCCTTCTTCAGGCGAAAGTAGCGGCGCATTTGGGTATCCGACGACGGTGGCCCTTCTCCGCCGCTCGTGATCAGCTCATAGCGACCTCCGCAGAGCTCCTTAGATAGGGTCAGAGAAGCTGGGAGCTCAAGGGAGGTCCAGGAGTCTCTGGATCTGTGCGTCGGAGCTCGAGCCGTTGATGCTGAAAGTGACGAAGATGGCTCCGGTGTGCGCTCCGACCATTGAAGGCTCGTGAAGACCTGTAGGTTAATGACACATAGCCAAAGCATATAGGTGCGTGCGTGAGGCGACGTGAGGTGAGAGCTCGTAGGGGGCAGAGAATGTGGTGATCTCGGAGCTCCTCCGCCGTGATGGCGGAGGAGGTGGGTCGAAGGTGGCTGAGGGTCAGGAGGAAGGGAAGAGGTGAACGGAGATCGTCGCGTGGAAGAGTGGAGTGTGGCGGAGTGCGGAGGGTGTTCAATGGAGCATGGGGGTGCATTAAGAAGCCTAGAAAATTAATGGAAATTAAAGAAAATTACAGAGGAAGAAGAAGAGGACTTACCGGCGATGGGGCGGAGCGGAGGCTTGGGCTGGACATCAGGAACGATGCCCGGGTCTTCGCTGAACACCTTTAGCCACCTGGTGCAGCTCGGGCGGTCGCCAAGAGGCGCCGCAGCTCCGCCGTTAGTGGCGGAGGGTCTCACCGGGGGCTGAGTCGTCTTCGCTCGATCCTCTCGCCTCCCCCTATCACAGGGAGGCGGAGGAGGGCTGGGCCCCTCCCCGCGTAAAGATGGACACCGGTGAACGGTGGGAGGGGCGGGGTATTTGAAGGGCGGAGATGGCGGAAGTGATGATGATCGACGTGGGTTTGGAGGAGAATATGGGGCGACTGGAAGGGAGTCGTGGGTCTTGGAGGAGTGCGCGAGGGAGAGGGAAGAGTGGGGAAGACCGAGAGGTGGTTAGCGATGGGCGGAGTCGACTGAGGTGACGGAGAAAAAGGAAAGGGCGAACGGTTGACGCGAGGTGGAGAACGTGGGGAAGTGGGCTGCTGGATGTTGACGACGACGCTCCGCCGTTGGATCTGGAGATCCAACGGTGGAGAATTGGGCGCGGAGCGACGGCCACGATGAGATCGATGGCGGCACGATCAGAGGGCCCAAGTGGTCGCCACGTGTCGGGCTGGGGGTGAAGCGCCGTCGGGCAGTTTGGATGAGATCGAAGGTCTGATTGAACGGTTAGGATCTGAGCACGGGTCGAGCGGCATGGATGAGAAATCTGGGGCACAATCAAAGGGCGCACAGCGCGCCACGTGGCGCGCTCAGCTTAAGGCGCAAATGAGTGGTCCGGATTGAAGGAAGGGGAATATCAGACGGCTGGGGACAATGGGCATGCGTGGGGAAGACTTAGCCGTTGGATCAAGAGATGATCCAATGGTCCTGGTCAAGGCGGATAGGACAAAGGGAGCCGGGCCACGTGGCGCCCCCAGAATGGGCCACGTGGCCCAATCAGATTATTTCGAAAGTATTTTTGATTTTTGGAAGTTAAGATGGCCGAATTTGAGAAAACTCAAAACATGAAAGTTGTAGATTTTGACGAGGTCTACAAGTTTCATGTTGACCAAAACTGGAAAAGAGATCAAACAAAGACCCGAAATATTTTTGAGGGTATTTTTAAGTCTAAAAATACCACTAATTTCATTTTGTCATTTTTTGTGATTTTTAATTTATTTAGGACTCTGTTAATTACAACACTTTAACTGGGTTTTATTGACAAAACTTTAAGCAAGGGGGTTAATTATAGACAATAAAGATGATGAAACTGAGGTTCATCAATACCCATGATTCACGCCCGACGTTAGTTTTGGGCTTTGGATCATCGCAGCGCCTCGTGCACCTCGTTCTTTGGAGCTGGTCGGCCAAGCAGTCAAACCTTTAAATTTTCCCCCCGACCTTCCTCTCTCTTTTGATCACTCTTCCTCCACTCTAACCTCAACCTAAGACGTCAAAGCTCTTCTTGGTGACAGCAGGGAGTGTTTGCACACATCTGGGAGGTCGGAGCGGCGTCGAATCGAGCGCATCCCTTTGTATGAGGTCACGCTGGAGCTCGCCTCCAGCACCACCTTGGTGAGGCCCTTTCTCCCTTCTCTTCTCTCTATTGTATTAGCCCTTTAATCACCACTCCCGTAGCAACCTTTCGCCACCCTTCACTTAATTCGTCGCCCCTCGAATCGCTCTCCACGAGCACCACGCCAGAGCGTACCTCCGGCCACCGCCTCGCGACATCATCCTCCGCTATCCACCCCCCACGGAGTCGGAGCATTTTGCCCCCGACTTCTCACGCTCTCCTTGCAGGTCTACAACCAAACAACGCGTATCTGGAGCAGGTCTAATCCCCGCCGGAGGTGCCTGGAGTGTAACCAC
Organism: Ottelia alismoides; assembly: GCA_037367405.1. Lineage (NCBI taxonomy): Eukaryota > Viridiplantae > Streptophyta > Magnoliopsida > Alismatales > Hydrocharitaceae > Ottelia > Ottelia alismoides. Next base: position 195,148 of record JAZKJV010010414.1, on the reverse strand, counting down.
TCCACCGCCCTCTCATGCCGCCTCCGCCGAGCCTCATCGAATTTTTCCACCTCTATCTGCTTAAGGAAGACCACAGGAGCATCCCCGACCATTTTGGAGAGCAAAAACATGTCAGAGGAGGGAGCAGGAGGCCGGGAAAGCTCGCCTCGCCGCGAGTTCTTCATCGACCTCTTTCAGCCGTCAGATCAGGTCGGAGGCCCAGTTTGCACAGCTACAGCTGGATCTCGTGAAGTCCTCGCCGTTCGATCGTTGAATCCCATCTGATCGGGACCGTAGCAGCTAAACCGTCATCGCGCCACCAAGGAGCGCCACGTGTCAAGTGAAGCCATCTCAGCCGTCCGCTCCCGCGCTAGCTTGGGTATTTTGCGTTTCAACCCAAGCCCCTTCTTGTTTTTATTTTATATCTCTTAAACTATTGTCTGTAGTTAAAATTTTTTGTAATATTTCAGAACTAGCCCCCGTACTTCTGCTATTTGCTGTTAGGTCCCTCGCCACGTCACCTCACGTGCCTGTGCGCGTGAGGGGACGTGCATTTTGCAAAAGGGCCCTTGTAGGTTTAAGTATTTCTCTCCAACCCACGAATGTTTCATTGCAGTATAATATTTTTGGGATATTTTGCGTGAGAGACCCTGGATTATTGTAATATTACTGTTATACCCTTGTAAGGTCATGTGTTCACACGCGTGAGCTCAGCAATTTTGCAGCTACCCACTCCGGGATTGGGTATTTGTATTAAATCCAGGAACGTGTATTTAGTTCTACATTTTGTGTGAAAATTGCACTTTGGCCCATGGAACTTTGCTTATTTACATATATGCACTTGCTAGTAGTATAGTTTCTCTTTGTGGTCTCTATTTATTTCATGTGTTTATAAATTTCTAAAAATCACCAAAAAATAAAGTTAAGCTCTTGATTGATTTCTCTTCCTCGCCATATTTTTATCTTGCATATTTATTGCATTTTAATATTTATAAAAATTTAAAAATACATATTTTCAACATTGTTTGCATTATAAAATCTATAAAAAATCTAAAATCACCTCAGAAAATTCCCAAAAAAATATATTTTGCTTAGTTTAGTGTGTTTTAACTTACCAAAAATCACTAAAAAAATACAAAAGAAAATTCCTAAAAATTGCAAAACCCCTAAAATCTTCATAAAAATATTAAAAATTACAAAAAATCCTAAAAATACAATTTTAGTTCCGGTATTTTCCCTATTTTATTTTCTTTCAATTAAAATTAATTTGAGTAATTTTGGACACTGATTGATATTTTTCATCCTCAATTTAATTTCGTCCAGCAACCTAGGTCAATGTTTTCTAGTATTTTTATCTTTAAAAATACCAAAAGAATTAGGAAAAATCTAGAAAAATCACAGAAACATTAGAAAAATATAGAAATCACAAAAATATTTTATTTTCTGATTTTTGCTTACTTTTACTTATTTTTATAAATACATCATCTTTTCCTTTCTTACTTTATGTATATTCTATTTAAACAAAAAGAAAAATATAAAAAATATAAAATGTAAAAAGAAAATATAAAATCAGAAAATCAAAAACCAAAGTATAAAAATCAAAAATTAAAAAAAAATTATAAAATAAAAAACCCACAAAAAATCCATATCGGCTAAGTAGTTCATTAGGCACAGGACTTGACTTTTCGTCTGCTTACTTTACTCTGTGCTTCCTGTGTTCGACCCCTACTTGCTTGCCACTGTACATTTTTAGTAGGGCATAATAAATTTTAATCCTTGCTCTTGATTGCTTGATTGACTGTGTGGGTTAATTGTTGATTAACGTGAAGGCTTGAGTAGTCGCCTCAGCGACAGTGAGTCTGATCTGTCAGACCATCATTTAGCGACTCTCGCTTTTCCGTTTTTCAAAGAAGATGCTACTTTCATCGCTAATTTCTAGTATAAAAAATTATTTAAAGATGAATAATATTAGTCATTATATATTTAACAATAGACAGTTTAATGATGGATTTAAAATAAATATCACTAAACTCGGTTTATTTTAGTGATTTTTTATATAAAATATATTATTGTATTTTTAATTTAAAGACAATATGGTACTTTCAAACCATGGGGGGGGAGGGCTTTGTCTAGTAAGGTAAACACCTTAATTTTTTAAACCCTAACTTGTCAAAGATAAATCCAAGCAAATTTGGAATAAAACATGCTAGAACCATAAAAAATAAATACTAAATACAGCTACGCAGTTTTAAAATTCTACAATATCACATAAATTGAAGCTATATAATACATGCTTGCCATAAAATTTTAATTTAAAAATAATATAAAAATATGCAATTATAATTAAATAAACAAGTTATATGATTCATGTAACATTTCTAAATGTTATTGAATCAGGCGTACTTAGATAACTCGAATTCTACTAACACAAGTTGGATAAAATATATTTACCAAAAGAGAATTGTTATATTAGTTTTCTATTAGATATTAGTTATAAAAATCGAACAGTAATGAGGTAATGCAATTCTTTAATTGAAAATCATAGGTTTTTAATTGAGTAGATTATTGTTTTTTTCTTGTCGATTATTAAAAATAGAGGAAATGTTAATTTTCAAATGAGATTGGAAATTTTGAATTTTGGAAAAGAGGCATTTTTGGCAGGATTAAATTTCTAAAGATGATTAGACTTACCTTATGTATTTCTTGTAAGGTGGAGACTTTAGCCTTTCATATCTTGAATTTTCTCACTCCCTTTCACACCCACATAATCCCCCATCTCCCATCTCTGGATTGAAAGTTTGAGGCATGTGTAGAGGCTCAATGGTTGTTAGATCCGCTGGAGTGCTCAAAAATAAGATGAATGCTCTGTATTCTTTCTTTTGTTCCTCTTATTTTGACATGTTTCAAGCCTTGTAATTCTTATTTGAGATAACCTATTTTTGATCAACAAGCTATTCCATGGCTTTTATTTGATGCAACTTGGATTTCGATTGTATGGATTAAATTACTCAATTGCTAAATTATTATTGGATTGTTAGATCTTTAATGTGCTTTATATATTTAGATCTATCTTAAGTGGATTCATTTTGGATGGGGAAAATAGATTTGAAGTGTACCAATGCATATAGAATCTCAAATATTATAATCCGATTGATTATACGTAGATCATATTCAAAATGACTTGGATCAGGTTATCATAAAGAGGTGGGAATCAGATTATAAGTTTAATTATTTTAATTGTCAAATTCACAATCTGAGAGTAGATAATATTATATTATAGATTTTTGAACTACATTCAAAATTTGAGATGAATCGAATATGATTTGGTTGGATTGGGATGATGGGGAAGAAAATAGCATCATATTAGGTGTTTTTAATGTTCGTAAATTTATTTTGGAAGACCCGACTGTTGGAATTAAAATTTGAGATCTTGTTGCGTAGATCACCGAATCATTAAGCTACAACCTAAGTTATATATCAATGAGACATCATTTGATAGGTCAAATTAATTTTCTCGTAAAACTACGCAAAATCGAACAAAGGCGAATTTGGGGAGACCATGCTCCTGACCCAGCCATCCACCCACATGGATGGCCTAATCAGGGAGTACTACGTGGCACCCATGCACACATGGCTGGAGAGGAGAGTTTAGGCGGTGTGTGAATTCTTCTTTTTGGTATTTATAGCAATATCACTCCTCCTCTTCCTATTTATACTTAGATTACTCTCTATTAGACAATAAATAAAAGGTAGGATTTAATGGAGAATTTGTTGTCATATCCAGAAGGATAAGAGATTTAGAAAAAATAATAAATGTACCCAAGTGACTTTTGTAAAGGGAATAGGCAGTAGTTAATTACCTTGTTATCTATGTAAAATTGCATATAGGTGCCTAGAATTCCACTTTTATTTAAATGAGTGTTTTGGGATTTTATAAATTACAAAAATATTATAATATCATAAAATTATATTTTTGACTTTTTAAACTTTAGATAATTTCTCAAAATTGTGAAAAACTAGGAAAAAAACCTTGTGCTCCTAATGTGCATATTTACGTTGCAATGAGCATTCTATTATGAAATGGAGCATGTATTGAGTCATAAATTGTGTCTTAATAGTATTTTTGTACGAATATTGTTGAGAAATTATTAAACTACATTGCAGTGTTTGCACCTCAAAATTTATTATTATTATTATTATTATTATTGGATACTAGTTTTCTTTATGAATGTTATGCATTGCTCAAACTTTGTGATTATGGTGATAAAATTAACGATGGATAAAAGCTAGCATGTTTTTCATAATTGATAATCATGATAAAATTAGTGAATATAAAGTGTTTAGAGTGCTTTGTTATCCTCTTACTAGAACTTTTTTGTTTTTTTGCTTGTTAAGTATTGGAGTTGCATGGTGACCCTCCTTTCTATTAACTTCAGACTACTACATGAACAATGTGTGTTTAGTTAATTGTTTTGACTTAAATGCAATCATTCAAACAAAGTTATAAGTAGAGACATGAACATAGATGCATTGGGATACTGATGAATCCCTGATTTTCACTCTTTATTCTTTTATTTAAGCTATTTATATTGGCAAATCATCATGTAAGTAGGTCTAAATACAATAAGTTAGCATTCAACATGCATGTGTTAACATTGTATAATTAGCATGTATTTGTGCAAAAATAAAAGAATAAAGAAAAAGGAAGGAGGTATTTAGAATAAACACAGAGTGACCCGAACCCCAAGAGAAGGTCAAGCCTTGACCTGATCGCCAAATAAAATAAGTAGAGAGAGATAGGGCTGACTCTATGTTGTACATATTACCTATATATGTAAATAATTATTTTTGATAAAATAAAAAATAAAATATTCTTTCTACCTCCTTGTATATATTTCTAAAAATAAAATAAAAATAAAAAATGAAATAGAAATAAAAATAAAATTCCTCTATCATATACAAAGCACATGTATATATACCACATCCCCTATTTATTTTACATTTATAAATAACCCATAAAAATAAAATAAAATTTTTTTATACTTAAAAAAATGTGTTGAAAATAAATAAAATATAAAATTGGGGATAGTTATGTAAAAATACTAAAATAAAAATACTTGTACAAAATACACATGTATATTATCCTTGTATATAATAATATATAATGTATATAGGCTAATTTATTTTTCACAAAAATAATTAAAAAAAACAAAAAATAGTTTGAAAAATAATAAACATTTTCTATTTTATACACTTTTTATTTTGAATTCATTTATTATTTTTTTATTGATTTTATAATTTGTAAACTCTTTTTTTATTGGTCTAGCCAGTTATTGACCACCGGTCATCCCCTCTTCCAGGGCTGACCCGACCCGACTTCTTTCGCTGGAGCGTTTTCTCCCTTTTTTCCCGGTCAGGTTTAGGTCTCCTCTCGATCCGAATCTTCGCTTGAGCCTTCTCCTAGGATCCTTCACCTTCACGGATCCATAGGAAGGCGTGGATCTTTGACGAGTCCGATATTCGCTGCGTTAATAAGATGTATTTACGATCATGCGTAAAAATTATTTGTTTATGTGTCGTTTCGTTGTGGGCAGCAATCGGAATAGGTCAAGAAAATAACCACACAAAATATTTGTCGATTTTAGTGAATGCGGTTTTATGTTTAGTTTACTTGGGCAAGTCCCAAGGTCGAACACAAGGAGGCAAAGGAACAACCTAAAATTATGTCTATCAAAATTCGTACGCAGTTTTTGAGGCGATCTTTTTTTTTGTAATTTTTAATAAAGGATGCAAAATGCAATTTTGGCCTATTTTAGGTACTAAAATGTCAATTATGTTCAGACGATGTCCGAAAAATATGAAACTTGGCCACGATGCAAAATATGATGAAATGAATGCACTGTAATTTTTTTTATAATTTCTGGATGCAATATGAAATTTTTATGAATTTTTAAATGAAAACAAAATGAATTTCAATATTTAATTATAATTAATATTAAACCTAAATATTTTCAAGGAATAAAATTATCTAAGATCTATCACTAGGTGATTGATCTCAAAAAATCCTAAACCTTGAAAATACTAGTTTCAATTCCTATTAAAAATCAAACACTAAAATATGTAAAATGATTTTTACATGGCAATGTATGCATGCAAATGTGATTCTTTTTGGGCATGATGTAAAGCACAATTAATTCTACAATATGTGATTTTTTGGGAATTTTTAGAGCAATGGTTAATCAAATATAAATTTGAGATCAAGAAATGGGCAAATTATGCAATTTTCAACAAAACAATTAATTATTAATTAACCAATGATCACAAATATATCCACAATGTGTCAAAATGTAGAGAATTATTTGAAGAACAAAATGCTAATTTTTATTAAATAAAATTATGCAATATAATTGGTCAAAATAAAGGGGAAAGATAGGGGTACAGATGCAATAAAATAAATATGAATAAAATGTAGGGGTACCTAGATTTAATTACCACAGAAATATTAAGGGGGGGGAGGGTTCTTGCAAAACTCCCAGGCGGCAGTGACAGGGCCACGAGCTTCCTCCTCCGATGGAATCCGAGAAGCCCCCCTCCGGCCCTCGTTGCAGCGGCGTCATCCGCCTTTCTGCCCCAGCTCCGAGGATCAACCGTCGAGCCACCGCCATCAACGCCTGACTTCAACCACCTTGCTGCTCCGCCTCGATCAACAACGTCAACAACCACCGCCTCTAACTCCGCATTATGACTTCCACCGCCATTCACGCCAACGTTTCCAGTCACCCCCAGCTCCATCACCGCCACCGGAACAGAGCCCCGCCGTGGAGCAACAGAACCACCAGCGGCTGACCGCCGGGCGTGAGGCCGGAGGCCCTCCCGCGTGAGGAGCACGTGCGGGAGGGAAGTACGTCAGTGCCTCCGTCAGATCAGGTCACGTGCTTTGCACGTGACCGTGGGCAATTTACCAGAAGGCCCTTGGAGAATTCCCATTTTACGCACAGGCCCCACCGACCAGAGGGTACGTGTGCAGTCGACGGATGGGGGTTTAGGCTGAGGGAGAGGAGCTTAAATAGGGCAAGGGATAGGTCACCGGAGAAGGAAAGGTGTGGTTGGGAGATTTGATTGGCGGTTTAGTGATTGGAATGTCAGGATTGATAGGACAATCGAAGATGAAAGGGGAAGGTTGGCGATGCGAGATTCCGGGGATTTGAGGCAGCGACGAGATACATGGCGGCGACGAGATTCGGGGGCACTGTCACCCCCGATGGAAAGTGGAAGATGCTGGGGAAGAAGGACGGTGGCCATCAGATCTCGGTCGATCAGACGACCACGAAGGCGATGCGTGGCGAGCAGGGGGAGAGGGCGGCATGGCACGTGCGTGGCACGTGCCTGGGAGGCACGTGCGACGCACGTGCGGGATATTTATTATTTTTTAAATTTTTCTAAATGAATAATAAAAATGCCAAAAATGGCTGACACATGGCGGCTCTAGGAGCTGCCACGTATTAGCACCACAAAAATCTACAAATAAAAGTTTTTTAAAATCTAAAATAAATAGTAAACGATCTCGGATCGGAAAAATTTCTTCACAAAAACTGCTTGTCTCGATGAGATCTACAACTTTCATGAAGACATCAAAACCAAAATCGATCAAATGCATAAAGTAAATTTTTGGGGTATCCCATGTACATAGAATACCTTGATTTTTGGGTTTTATAATTTTTTGTCATTTTTAAACTAGATAAAAATTCGAAAAAAATATGTAAAATAAAAAATAAATATTTACATATTAATCTTTTTTTTGGATTTTTATTAATTAAGAAAAAGAAGAAATAAAATAAAATAAGAAAAAGACCAATTGTACAAGTGGTTAATGAAGACTCGGACTCAATTTGTTTCTTTGATTTCAAGCTTAATTTGGATTTTTGTGCATTTTAATAAGACTTTCATAAAAGAACATAAATTAAAAATAAATAATCTAAAATAGGTTAAATATGTACATAAAATACTAGGTCAAAAACTGTTAAAATACAAACTGTACAAAAGAGGTCCGAAACCCAACTTTCACATATGAGCTCCGATTCACTTGAACCTTGTTTTGAAGATAATTGAATGTCAAAAGTGAGTAGGATTAAAATGGACACTGGATGAGGAAGATATGAGGGTTTTAGTCCGAAAATCCTAAAAATAGGGTTTGGGTTTTTGGTCCACTTATTTGGGTTATTTATTTTTTTGTATTTTTCATTTATTCTTGTTAGTGATATGTACACAGTGGAGTGATTTTGGGTTATTCGGAGTTAGCATGAATGATTTAAAAATATGGGAAGTTAGGCTATTTACATATCATTTTTGGCTTCTTATTTTGTGCATAAATAAGTGTTGTTCTTATGAAAACATGCATGAGTGCTGATTATGCAGTATAAATGAGGTATTGATGATGATTTTGAGGGATTTGAGCTTAATTAATGAGATTTAGAGTGATGAATCTGAGATTCATCAATCTTCCTAGGGTTACGCTCTCTCTCCTGATTCTTCCACCCTCCTGAGAAGCCTATAAATCATCTCTTCCGCCTCCACAGCAGCTCAGCTCGCTCCTCGCTCCCACTTCGACTCTTAGCCACTCTAGCTGAGTGGCAGCTACTCGGAGAGTCCCTTGGAGCTCGTTTTGGTGTAGTGACGATGCAGCTCACCCTTCGAGGCCGGAGATTCACCGCGAGCAGCCTCCCCGTCTACCACAACACAGTTGAGGCCACAACCCCGACTCCCATCTTCACCGGAAGTTCCTGAGTTCATCCAGACCCTCAAGTACTGCCCACTTTACCCCCTTTTCTAGTTCGAATCCATTCATTCCATCTAGCACCGTCGAACACACCTTAGCTTCGACCATCAGGTCTGGAGCTCTATCATCCACATCCATCCGTTCAGATCGCCTCATCGTATCACCCGTCATCTTCTCACACAACCAGTTCACCCTATAGCTCAACTATCGGGTTGAGATTAGGTCTGGTCTCCCTCTCTTGCGTTCGCCAAAGACCCCAACCCCATTCCACATTGCTTCTCCTCTTTCTGTATGAAAAAGGCCTTCGTCGGAGCTCCACCTTCGAGCGTTGTATCCTTTGCAGATGTTGATTCGTGTGAAGACTCTTATTTGACCCACCAGCTGACTAATGAGCCGAGAATACCATAAGACCCGAGTAGGAATAAAATCAATCAAGGGTCGTTGCGACCCGAATCTCGCAGATCGGACTCAACAAGAAAAAGAGACTGCCAAATAAAAAATAATCAGAACTGAAATCCGAATAAGCTATCCTCGCTATTTATTTAACCTGGTATAGCGACCAGGGTCGAACACAAGGAGCACAGATTGGCTGGATCGACCTATGAAGTAGTCAATAGGAATAAAAAGAATAAAATAATTTTTTGGTGGATTTTGTGTAATTTTAATTTTTTTTATATTTTTAATTCTAAAGAAAATATAAGAAAAAGCTAAAAAGGACGCATTCAAATATTTATTAAACACATCAAATCAACCCAGAAAATTCAAGTAAAATTATTTTTATGTTTTTTATATTTTAAAGTGTTTTTGGTGAATTTTTCAGATTTTTCTAATTTTTAATTGATTTTATAAAAATCGAAAAAGGGAAAAACAGTGAATCAATGTGCAACAAGACTTGAAAGGCTAATTAAAATTATATAATTAGCCTCTAAAAATCTGAAGATAATTTTTATGAAAACTAGATATAAAAATCGAGCTACAGAAAGAGAGTTTGCATTTTTTGTATTTTATAGAATTTTAATAATTTTTGTAAATTTTTTATGGTTTTGTGATTTTTAGGAGTTTTATAAATCCAAATAGGCTAAAAATGGGATAAAAGCTGAAAAACAACAAAACAAGCAAGTCCTAATTTTGTTAGAATTTTTAGAAATTTTTTTATATTTTTAATTGATTTTCTATTCCAAACAGTAGCAAAAATGAAGGTTTTTGATTTTTAAAAACAGCAATAAGCAAAAAAATGTCCCAAAAAATTGATGACATTTTTACACAGTGGCAGGAGCCACATATCCAAATTTCACTTGATTTGGAGTTTATTTGGTATTTATTTAACTAATACAAGACGCACAGCACACAAGGACCAAAGTGCAAGAAAACATAGTTCCAAGGACCAAGAATATAACACTTATAAAAATCACAGTGCCTATATTGCAAAAGCCCAAATATGCACACACAACGCACGTGATGAGCACACAGATGGGTATTTCTGTAATTCCTATTTATAAAATACCAATCAATAACAACCAGAAAGTTCAGATCCCTTGTATGCTATTTACCCAAAACTCACGTGTCGAAGCACGTGTTCCATACACACAGGGACTAAATAGCAATATCTAAAAACACTACGATCCTACATGCAAATTGCCCAAAGTAAAAACAGCTATATAAAATATTTATAGGACTAAACTTAAATATAAAAAGAACAGGGGCCTACAGGAAATTTACCCCTTTATTAATATCCACGGCTGAGGTGGCACCACGTGTAAGATCTGATGGCTGAGAACAGTGAACACCCCTTCGGCGATGAGCGGCACAGACTTGATCCTTAGATGGATCAACGGTCAGACTCAGCCCTCAAATGGACGGATGAGATCTAATCTGGTGGGAGAGCTCGATCTGACGGCGTTGGAGGATCCTCGAAGAACAGCTCGCCAACGAGGTTCGTCGGCCCAATAAGCGTGCTATGGTCCTCCTCCGGTGCTGCTCTGAGAGGGGAAATGAAGCTCGAGGTGCTCCGCAGCGATCAGTAGTCTCCAATGGGGCCGAGAGCGTCCGGAGAGCTCCGACGACGAGATGCTCCTCGAGCTCCTGTGCCTAAACGTTTGGATCCCCAGATGGGGTCCTTCTGCGATGAAACCTGCATAGAAAGAAAACTGGGTCGAGGGCAAAGTGCCTCGACCCGGTTATGTGCGAAGATGATGCATGGGCGAGTCGGGGTGGCGCTCTCCGGCGAAGCGACGGTGGAGGAAAGTGAAGGTCCTGCTCCGGGGCAAGTCAGGGGGAATGGCTGGGCGGAGAAGGTGGATAGAGGTCTGGAGAAGGTGCTGGTGTGGTCGGATTGCTAAATGGAAGGTCGGGGAGGAGTGGGTTGGCCGACGAAGTTCGGCAGCGTGAAATTGAAAAATCTAAAATTAGAAGAAACTAGAGAGCATCTGACCTAAAGGGTGGCTGAGGTCATCTAGGATGGAGGTCGGAACCTCCGGGGTCGTCGCCTCGATGGTTCGACAGGACCAGAGGCTCCATCTCGCCTGGTGGCAGAGCACGACGGTGTGGCCGCCGGATCAGTGGTTCCTGGCTTCTCGGTCCTCTCTTCGACTCTCCCGCACACAGCTGTCACTCATGTGATGAAGAAGAGATCATCGGAGGCGAGGGAGAAGGCCAAAGATGGAGTGAAATGTGCGGCGGAGGTGAGACTATATAGTGCCGTGGTCGACAGAGATGGAGTCGAGTAGCGAATCTTGGAGCTCGGATCCCTAAGAAAGATGGCGGGCGTGGATCCTGGATATGACGATGACAATCGGGGCCCGGAGTGTGAGGGAATGGTGGTCGGATCACGCTTGGAAAAATAGGAGAAGATCGGGTCGTCATGCGGATCCGGGTGCAGAGTGGTCCAGGGGAAGAGTTGACCGGGGGTCAACATCCCGTATGGACCAATCAGATTATTCCTTTTATTAATTATTTATAAATTCATTTTAAAATAGAAAATGACTTTATTTGAAAATATTTTCAACATGAAAAATGTTTATTTATTTTCAAAGTATTTTTTAGTTATTTTTATTTATTTTTTTGAAAAATAAATTACGTATTTTAATTATATTATTATTATATACATATTTGTATACCTATGTATTTTAGAATTTTATTTTTATTATTTTATTTATGTACAATTATTCCCATTTTATATTTTATTTGTTTATATCATAAAATAAGGAATATAAAAAGATTTTTATTGGATTTTTATTAAGTAATTACAAAGGTGAAATAAATACATCTTTTATTGTATGTACATGGTACATATACACTGAATAGAGAGAAAGTATTTATTTTTATTTTTCTTTTATTTTTCCCATTTTTTATTTTATTTTTACAAATATATAAAAATAAAGGAGACACATAAATATTTTTATTTTTAGAAAATAAAATATTTACACAAAGAGGGGTATTTACACCATGTTGAGTTACCCTATCTCTCTCTACTTATTTTATTTTGCGGTCAGGCCCATGCTGAGCCCTCCCTTGGGTTCAGGTCACTCAATATTTATTTTAAATATTTCCCTCTTTTTCTTTATTTCTTTATTCCTTTATTTTTGTGTGAAAACATGCTAATTTTGGTTATTTACATGATGCATACATTTTGACAAATTATTGTATTTACAAATATTTAGATGGTCTTTTACCAAGGTTTCTAGCTAAAATAAAGGAATAAAGAGTGATGAATGGGGATTCATCACCCATATACTTTACTTTTGCTAGTTCCTTAGCAAACACTTATTTGAAAAAGAAGTGCAAAAGAGAAAGAAAAAGAAAAAGAGGAAAAATCAAGGTTGATTATTAAACTTTCCTTCATTAAATTGAAATATGCAGCTCAGTCAGACCTTTGGATTATTAATTTGTCGGAACCTTATTTGGACTTAAGCTTAAAACTTAACAGCCTCTAAGTTCCACCAATATATGGTCAAGACTCCTCAATAAACCAATCAGAACAAGTCTACATACACAAACTCTAATGACCATGAATCTTTCCTTGTATTGTGTAAGTGATATGTAGCTCCCCACCTCAGAAGTGACAAAGAAACAACCTCCCTCAACCGGGTAACTCTAATGCCTCGATCTAGCAACTCTTTCCTCGAGGAGTGGGGTATTCCCTTCTAAGTTCAAGTACAACCGACTCAAGAAGAGGGGGAAGAAGAGAATGGACCATGACCAGTGTAGCCATGTATCCTTGGGAGCTCTAACCAGTGTAGCTGAGTCTCCCGCTGCAACCTTCATGAGATGGTCATGTGTAACATAAGATTTGCTTTCTTTGACTATATACACTCTGGTGGTATTATTAAATTTTCAATCCGACCCACCACTTTTTTGGAGTTTTTTTGCACATTTTCTTTGATGTGCATATGTACAACATATCTACATGGTGCAGCATATATACATAAGGAGTTTTTCCTCTTGAGACAATAGACTATCCCTCTTTTGAAGCTTTATTGCAACCCACAACTCCTGTCGTTAGACTTCATAACCACCATACCAAGTTGAGACACACTTCCTTCACTATAAGAAGAAGAGAGGTTCCGCCTAGAAGTACTACCCTCATATGCTACCCCAAGCCAAAGGAAACTTCCTCCTCGCCACCTCATCCGTGGAGAGCTATGTGTAAAGTGTTGGTGCAAGTAAAGTCATTGTCCCTGAGAGTCATGCGTGTGTTGTTAAGTGCTCTACTCAGGCTCATCAAGATGACATATGCTCATAGCCTAGTGGACCCAAAGAATTAATTCCCAATGGACCTGAAAAGTCTTAATCCTAAGCCCTATAAGGTTCCTCTTATAACTAGGTGGATTAAGGTCTTAACCATGCTCCATTTTCCAATTTAATTTCAGGCCAGTTTAAATGTCAACTATGATTTGGAAAAACTGTACAAATATTTACAAAGATGCAATTTTACAAAATTTTACACCTGTACAAAATTTTTGAAAAATGTTTGAAAACATGGATGTATGCATGAATGCAAGTTTTGCAAAATATTTACAAGGTTTTTGCAAACTTTTGATTTTCAAAACATTTTACAAAAATTTTTTACTATATACATAATTTTGATATGAAAATATTTACAAGCTATCTACACAAATCATTTTTACAATCATTTTTACAAAAATAATTTTTATAAATAAATAGGAATGTCAAGAAGAATTTTATGTATAAGGGAAATTTTAAATTTTATGGATTTTTAGCCATTTTATTTATTAACACACTCATACAAAGTACGAGTTATGGCTAAAGTATATATGAAATATATACGACACCCCCTATACTTAGCTCGAACGATGTCCTCAAAGTGATCAAGAGCGATGAAGAAGACATAACTCGTGCTTAGTATAGGGAAGTGAAAAGGAATGGTATATACAAAGATGAATCAAAGAATGAAGAGGACTCGATGTTCCCCCTATACTTAGGATTAAGTAATCCTAAGTATAGTAAGTTGTACATGAAGGGAAATCTGAGGGGAAGGATGTACAGGGTCTACCTCCCCTATACTTAGGGTAGAATGTCCCTAAGTATAGGTAGCAAAACAGAGGTAGAAAGAGATGAAGAAGACAAATATATACAAGATGGGAGGACATCACTCCCCCTATACTTAAGACGAAGGATCCCTAAGTATAGGCAACGACATGAGTAATGAAACAGAACGATATGAACAACTCGGTGTTTCCACCCCCCTATACTTAGGATGAGTTATATCCTAAGTATAGCAAAGATAATCCTATACGAGACCTAGGGTGAAAACAAATACGGAAGAAAGAATGATCAAACCAAGATGAAACACGTATTATACAAAAGGGTACAATGTTGAGGTGCCTCTCAACAAGTGCTAGATTTTTGCTGGGCGCAAAAGCTAGGATAAGGATGTATCAAGGATTAGGACGACATCTGTAAGGTGAATGTTGTACTGTCGTCGTAGTCGTGGTGTGAGAACAGCAACGAAATCAACAGTGTAAAGAAAGACACCCAGGTAGGCAATCAGGCAGGTGTCTTCTACCGGCCAAGGATATGGGAAGATGTGATCGGGATCCAATAGCACAAAAGAAATCGTCGGCTCAGGATTAGACTGGATTGGAAGTATAAAGCCGAAGAAATCAAACGTGGAGAAGGATGGATCAGTCATGGAATCCTCCACGTCCATCAGTGTCTCAAAGAGGTATGGAAAGTGAAGATCCGGAGGATCTCTAAGAAAACTGATATCCGATGCATATAATGGAGACAAATTAGACAGATCATCGAATATCTCAAGGATCGGCTCATCCTCGCGAGGGTCGTCGAGGTGATATAACTCAGAATCAGAATAATCGGAAGACTCGGTTTCATGATCCGTCAAATCGGATACACTCTCAGAAGGTGAAACCGAGTACTCATCATGTCTGGAATTCTCCTGCAGATAACCTTCAGGGAGGGATGTAAGATCATCGGTGAGAAATAGAGGATCATGATCTAAAAGAGCATCTGCGTTGCTATCAAGCACCCACTCTGTGCACCAGGATGCATCATCATCTGAAGTCTGGCTCTCAGCAATCTGGAAGCAGGAGAAGGTATTGGTCATCATCGCGGAGGCTGGTAATGTGACTGCAGATGATCCTCGCTCTGCGACAATGCTGGCTGTCATCTGGTCCCCAGCAAGTGTATCTGTGGCGTCAAAGTGGAGGACAAAAGGCTCGAATACAGGACTCTCTATATCTGGCCTCTCAAAGTGGTGTCCCATATCGAGCTGTGGCTGCTGGGCTGAGTCATGGTATCTGTTTGAATCTGAGAAGTGTCTCTATAGAAAATAAGCTGAATCATCCGGTAGTAGAATCTGGAATGGCTGGATCGATGGTTGTAGTAGCAGGGGGCTCCTCCGTCTCCTGGAATATCAGAAGGTCCGATATCCAAGAATCGTCAACTGAAAACTCTAGGGCTGACTCGAACTCTAGTTGGAAAACCAACGAGTACTTGAGTAGTCTCTGGGTCAGAACCTCCACTGTAGCAGTCATGTCCTCTGCACTATGTGGTGCTGCAGAATCCAAGTCCTCGGGCTGGTGTGTAGAAATTGTATCCTCATGTAGTGCGACACACCTTACTGGTATTGCAACATCCTCATGTGTTGTCCCGACTACGACATCTCGTGAAGATGGTCCCTGTGAAAGTATCCTCGAGATGGTATCTAGTAAGTCAATGTTAGAACTGCAGTGTGAACTGTCACATGAGGTAATCACCGGTGCTATCTGATCCACGGTCATCCCCCGCATAGAGATCTCGATAAGGTCGGTCGGTGAAAGTCTGTACTCAGGAAATCTCGTCAAAGGTCAAGAAACCTCATCCATGCCTCATGCAGTGACTCCTGGGGGTCTACTGAAAACTCTGTAATCAAGGACCGCATCATCTCTGCTCTACGTTGGGGAAAGTATCTCTGTAGAAACTCAAACCGTAAGTCTCCCCACGTAGCAAATCTCCTTCCCAATCGTCGGTGCCATCTCATGGCTCTATCTTGAAGTGTGAATGGGAAGGTCTTCAGCATCATCTCCTCTGCAGTGATATCTGAATAAATCTGCGTCCTGCAAAACTCCTCGAACTCGGACAAGTGAAGATAAGGCTCCTCGTGCACCTCTCCTGAAAATGTCGACAGTCTCTGAATAAGCTCCAAATCCAGAATGAATGGACCTAATGTAGAAGCTGACTGAGCTCCCTCTCCTATCTGCTCATCCATCATGCTGGCATAAGAGGTATCAGATACTCGTGTCTGCTCTCTATGATCGCGTGCGAAGTGCACTCTCAACTCAGCAATGGCATCGTCCGGGCCTCGCATCTGCTCCATATGATCTCCACGGACGTGTAGTGCAGCATGCCCAGAGTAATGAATGGGATGGGAGGGAGGGAACGGAAGGTTGGTTGGAGATCCGACCTCCCTCGAAGGTGGACTGGAATGATGGTCAGAAGATGGAGAAGCCGCAAAAGTCGGCAAGAAGTGAAGGGGATCCATCATCCAGGGATACAAAAGAGGAAGAGAAAAGTGAAGGGAGGGTGGGAGGGAGAAAGATAGATGAATAGATGGAGGATAAGATAGATGTGAATAAGGCCAAAGGGATCTGAAACACACAGATGAGAAAGCAAACCCCCGATTCACCTACTCAACACTGAGCTGAAGACCGTAAGGGATCTGTCAATTATCTTGTCAATTTTATTTAGGTGATCAAGTCAGTCTATCAGAGCGATTACGTGAGCTGATAGGAATCCAATATTCTTAACATACTGTCCCGAATAAAAGGCTGGTAGTCTGTCAAGAAATCGGATATGGCTCTAACCTAGGATGCGGGTCACTCTCTCGCTCATCCAAACCAAACAAGGAGGGGGTTACTCTCCCAAGACCGATTTTTAAGTGATGTGTCTTTTAGGGTCAAGTGTGATTAGCAGTCCCGATTTTATTCTTTTTGTTTTTAGGTATTTTTCAAAAATCATCTAACGAATTTTTTGGTTCTCCTGATTATTTAAGTCCAAAAACAGGGGAGAAGATGAAAAGCCAATGCGCGATAAAATTAATGATGCATGCAGAGTAAGTAATGCGTACCTGACTCTAGTTGTCTACATGCAAAGTGATCCACGCATAAAAATAAAGAAAGTAATAAAACTACCTATATGATGTACGAGGAAAACGACCTTAGACAGAGCAATTCTACACGTGAAGAACACTAGCCGGGTACTCAAACCTAAGTCCGGAGTCCTATCTTGGGAGCCACTCAGTGTCCGCCACAACGGATCCTGCACGCGTTATATGTGACTCCTCAAGGCACGTGGACTAGAGTCTAATAATTCGACCTTTTCTTGTGATTTAATTAATTAGGTCCAATTAACGATCTATAGGTGCAGGCAGATAATTAGGGATTGTGCCTTAATTAATTATGTCACAATCAATATAAAATCCTAAGTTAAGGCTAAATCCGTGCAAATCAGATAGCAGTAAGAGAAATGTGAAAAATCAAAAACCAGCTAAAAACCGCGGTGAGGTCCCCCGAGCACACCGGTGCTCGGCGAAACAGACCCCAATAAATCACCAAGAGAGTCCAAGTGTCTATCTGTGTATTATTACAATAATATGTCTGCTGAAAAAAACTAAGCTAACTACGGCTATCTACGGTTATTTTTGCGGCTATTCCGCGGCTCTCGCACTCCTGCTCGGCTCCATGCGCTCTCCTGCGGCTCTATGCAGAAAAGAGCCACCTCCGACTCCCGCGGTTGCTTCGGCTTCTGAAGAAGCCGCCTCGGTCCTCGGGCCCTCGCAAAAAGTCAAACAGAAATATGTCAGACCAGAAAAATATATAAAGAAATCAGATAAAAAATATCTACAAATATTTACAAAAAAGCTGCAAATGAAAATCGTGAAAAATCTAAACTGACTACTGAGTCGTGCTCCCCAGCAACGGTGCCATTCTGATGAGCCTAGAATCCCACAAGACCCGAGTAGGAATAAAATCAATCAAGGGTCGTTGCAAACCGGATCTCGCAGATCGGACTCAACAAGAAAAAGAGACCACCAAATCAAAAATAATCAGAACTAAAATCTGAATAAGCGGTTCTCGCTATTTGTTTAACCTGGTATAGCAACCAGGGTCGAACACAAGGAGCACAGATTGGATAGATCGGCCTACGAAGTAGTCAACAGGAATAAAAAGAATAAAATAATTTTTTGGTGGATTTTATGTAATTTTAATTTTTTTGTATTTTCAATTCTAAAGAAAATATAAGAAAAAGCTAAAAAGGATACATTCAACAATTTATTAAACACATCAAAGCAACCCAGAAAATTCAAATAATTTTTTTTTGTATTTTTTATATTTGTAAGTGTTTTTGGTGAATTTTTTCAAAATTTTCTAATTTTTAATTGATTTTATAAAAATTAAAAAAGGGAAAAACAGTGAATCAACATACAACCAAACTTGAAAGGTTAATTAAAATTATATAATTAGCTCTAAAAATCTGGAGACAATTTTTATGAAAACTAGATATAAAAATTAAGCTACAGAAAGAGAGTGTGCATTTTTTATATTTTATAAAATTTTTTAAAAATTTTTGTAAGGTTTTTTAGGGTTTTGTGATTTTTAGGAGTTTTATAAATCCAAATAGGCTAAAAATTGAACAGAAGCTAAAAAAACTAAACAAGCAAGTCCTATTTTTTTAAAATTTTTAGAAAAGTTTTTATATTTTTAGTTGATTTTCTATTCCAAACAGTAGCAAAAATGAAGATTTTTGATTTTTTAAAAATAGCAAAAGCAACAAAAATGTCCCAAAAAATTAGTGACGTGTCCAAATTTCACTTGATTTGGAGTTTATTTGATATTTTATTCAACCAATACAAGACGCATAACACACGAGGACCAAAGTGCAAGAAAAACATAGTTCCAGGGACCTAGAAGATAACACTTATAAAAATCACATGCCCTATATTGCAAGAAGCCCAAATATGCACGCATGACGCACGTTATGAGCACACAGAGGGGTATTTCTGTAATTCCTATGGATAAAATACCAATCAATAACCAGAAAGTTCAGACCCCTTGCATGTAATTTACCCAAAACTCATGTGTTGAAGCACGTGTTCCATACACATAGGGACTAAATAGCAATATCTAAAAATACTAAGGTCCTACATGCAAATTGCCCAAAGTAAAAAACAACTATATAAAAAATTTACAAGACTAACTTAAATATAAAAAGAAGAACAGGGGCCTACAGGAAATTTACCCCTTTATTAATATCCACGACTGAGGTGGCGCCACATGTAAGATCTGATGGCTGAAAACAGTGGACACCCCTTCAACGATGAGCGGCGTGGATTTGATCCTCAGATGGATCAACGGTCAGACTCAACCCTCAAATGGACGGATGAGATCTAATCTGGCACGAGGGCTTGATCTGACGATGCTGGAGGGTCCTCGAAGAACATCTCACCGGCGAGGTTCGCTGGTCCGATACGCGTGCTATGATCCTCCTCCGGTGCTGCTCTGAGAGGGGAAATGAAGCTCGAGATGCTCCACAGCGATCAGTAGGCTCCAATGGGGCCGAGAGCATCTAGAGGGCTCCGGCGACGAGATGCTCCTGGAGCTCCTGTGCCGAAACGTTTGGACCCCTAGATGGGGTCCTTCTGCGATGAAACCTGCACAGAAAGAAAACTGGGTCGAGGGCAAAGTGCCTCGACCCGGTTACGTGCGAAGAGGATGCATGGACGAGTCGGGGCAACGCTCTCCGATGAAGCGACGACAGAGGAAAGCGAAGGTCCTGCTCTGGGGCGAGTCAGGGGGAATGGATGGGCGGAGAAGGTGGAGAGAGGTCTGGCAAAGGTGCTGGTGCAGTCGTATGGCTAAATGGAAGGTCGGGGCGGAGTGGGTTGGTCGGCGAAGGCCAGCGACGGGAAATTGAAAAATCTAAAATTAGAAGAAACTAGAGAGCATCTAACCTAAAGGGTGGCTGAGGTCGTCTAGGATGGAGGTCGGGAACCTCCGGGGTTGTCGCCTCCATGGTTCGACAGGACCAGAGGCTCCAGCTCGCCTGGTGGCGGAGCACGGCGGTGTGGCCGCCGGATCAGTGGTTCCCGGCTTCTCGGTCCTCTCTTCGACTCTCCCACACGCAGCTGTCACTCAGGTGATGAAGAGGAGATCATCGGAGGCGAGGGGGAAGGCCAAAGATGGAGTGAAATGTGCGGCGAAGGTTAGACTATATAGTGTAGGGGTCCGGCAGAGATGGAGTTGGGTAGCGAATCTTGGAGCTCGGATCCCTAAGAAAGATGGTGGGCGTGGATCCTGGATATGACGATGACAATCGGGGCTCGGGGTTCGAGGGAATGGTGGTCGGATCGCGTTTGGAAAAATAGGAGAAGATCGGGTCGTCACTGATGAATACCCATTCATCACTCTTTATTCTTATATTTTAGCTACAAAAACCTTTGCAAATGCATGTATATTCATGTAAATACAAATAATTATCAAAAGCATGCATTGTATAAAGTTTAATAATTAGCATGTTTTTTGTGCAAAAATAAAAGAATAAAGAGTAAAAAGAAAAGGAGGGAAATATTTAGAATAAATATTGAGCAACCTAATCCAAGGGAGGGCTCAGCATGGGCCTGACCGCATAAAAACCAAAGTTGAGGGAGATAGGAGCTCATGTGTGTAAATATTTATGTAAATAAAATAAAAGTATTTTCCTCACAAAAATAGACTCAAATTGGATTGTAAATATTTGTATATATTTATAAACATAAAATCAAGATAAAAATATAAAAATTAAAAAGAAAACAAACAAAAACATCACCTTGTATATATTCATCATGTATATAAGACATCCATCTTTATATTTATTTAGCCTTATAATAGATAAAATTAATTTCCAAAATTTTTGTAAATATTCCATCCTTTATGTTGTAAATAAATTAAATCAAAACAATTAAAATAAAAACAAAATAAAAAGAACAAATTAAAAAAAACACAAAAATACTTTGTAAATATACCATGCGTATATATGTACATATCTATTTATTTCACCTATGTATATAAATAATAAAAATAAAATAAAAATATCTTTTTATTCCTAATTTTATGATATAAATAAATAAAATATAAAATGGGAATAAAAATGCACAAAAATAACAAATTAAAAATCAAAAATTAAAAATACATATTGTACATATACCTATGTATAGCTATATATTGTAAATACCTTATTTTTATTTTGAAAAATTAATTACAAATCACCAAAAAAATAGAAAAAAATTAAAACAAAATCTTTCATGTTTTGACTTTTTATAATTCTGCCATTTTCTATTTATAAGTGATTTTTCAAATCATTTCCACGTGGCAGCTTCTCATTGGTCCACGGAGATGTTGACCTCCGGTCAACTCCCTCTGCGGACCTTCTTCTCCAGCGGATCTCGCGCCCGACCCGACTTCTCCTCTTTTTCCCGCGCTCGATCCGCTCGTCGTCTCCGCAAACCCCGGGTCCTGCTTCTTCTCCTTGCATCCGACATCCTCGCCGGAGCCCTTGGCCTCGGGATCCGCGCCTTCCATTGCCCTACCCGACCAACCCTAGTCGGACCTGCACCCATATATATGCCGAGCTCCGCCGCCTTCATTCCCATCTTTGGCCACTCGATTCCACCTCCCGTGAGCTCCATTGCGTAGGCGAGAGTGACAGCTTGGCCCCCGTGGTGTCAAAGCGAGGAGAGGACGCGAGATCACTGATCCGGCGAAGCTTCGTCGCCTTGCTCCGCCACCAGCAGGAGCTCGAGCCTCAGAGGGAGAAGCTCCTCGAGGCGAAGACCCAAAGCATCCTTAGCTCGTCCCCAGTCTCACCATCCACCCAGGTAGCCCCGTCGTCCCTTCTTTTTCTTAATTTTCCATTTCGCCCAATTCGCTGCTCCGCCGTCCCCCGCCGATTCCAATCGATTCCGACCACCTACCGACCATCGGGCTTCACCATAGCCATCGCCTTCTTCCCGCGCACCTTCTCCATAGCTCCATCCAACCCAGCTCGCACAGGAGCTGGGATTCGAGCTCCACCGTCCCCCCCTTCGCCGGAGCTCGTCCACCTCGACCCTCCGTTCACCGTCAGCCTGCCTAACCGGATCGAGGCAGTTTGCCCTCGACCCGCGAGTCTTCTGGTCATCTTTGCAGGTACTACCCAGCCCATCTGAGGGCTTGGGTCATTCGGGCCAGGAGCCTCGCCTCCGCCGACCTCGCCGGAGTTCACCAGAGCTCGGTTGGGGCCATCGGAGGCCACCAGCAGCTGCGGAGCACCACGTCGGAGCTTCTCCGATCTTCAGGCGCAGCAGGGGAGGTCAGGAGCGCACGCACTGGGCCGGCAACTTCGCCGGCCACCTGTTCTTCTTTGACCTTCAGCCACCGTCCGATCAACCCTTGATGTGGTAAAAAAAGAATCGAGTTTCGCGGCTTTCTTTTATTTGATGAAGAAAGTGGTCGATGTAGCAAAAGCCGCGAAATAAATTTTGATTCTTTTAAAACCTATCAAACAAATTACGGTTTTCTATCGGAAAACCGTTCACTAATATTTAACCAGGCAAGTGTTCCTGGGTCGAACTCAAGGAGGCAGAATATATTCCCTAGATTTCTCTTCTCGTAATTTTATTTTAATCCTTCTCTAAGTCAAAACGCTTTTTCTGGTGATTTTTATTTTTATTATTTTTATTTGATTTTATTCTTTTCAAATTTTTATTTAATTTTCAAAAAGGATATTTTTCAAAAGATTTATTTATTATATAGTAGGTGGATAGAATATAGGTGATATTATATAGTAAGGGTGAACGAGGTTCGAGCCACGTACTCGAACTACACAAGAAAACAAAACAAAATGAAGCGGTTTTCGAGAAAATCAAAACACGTCAAAAACTCGTCGAAAAGCCGCGAAAACTTTATACTAAGTAGTTGGGGGTAGTTGTGTAACTACCCTCCAAGAATCGTCGAAATCCGAGGTCACAAGAACAAGAAACAACCCCTACAGCCCAGGGGCATAAGCGCAAGAAAACTATTTAAAATGTTCTCAAATTGGTCCTTGAGGACTGTTCTGCAAGAAAACTAAACAAACTCTTACTTTTAGGTCCCTGCGGAGGGACCTAAATGTAATTACACAAAACTTTTGAGGCGGGTTGCAATTCTGGAAATCGGCTGGACTTATGAAGCAATTTTTCCACCTGTTTGCATTTAACGGCCAAGATTAAGACGTTCCGCGCGCGATCTGAAGGCTACGGGCGTGCCACGTGTCAGCAGCCTGTACTTCCTCTGTTCTTGAATCTGTTGAGCGGCTGACGGACGCGCCTTCTTCCCCGATTTATCCCAGCCGGCCGGCGAGGACTCTGACGCTCCGGCGGGGCCAGAGGGGTGGCTCCTCCACCCCTCGAGCTCGCCCGCGGTAGGGTAGGCTGTGGCGGCGCTCCGAGCGGCGGCTACAGGTTGAAGAAGATGGTGGTCTCGACCACCTGGTGACTGAGCTGCGCGGAGGTCCAACTTTGGAGAAGAAGATCGGCAATGATCGAAGGCTCAAAGACCGATGCAAATGACTCGCGATGCTCCTTGATCTGCAATGAATAAAGATCTATGCTCGATTTTTATGAAATCGGCCAACAAAGATAAGAATTCGAATTCCAAAATTGGTGAAAAATACAACTCAAGCTCCAGCAACTACCAGAATGCGTGAAGATGGTGATGGTTTGATGAATGATTTGAATCGAATGGAAAGTTAATCAAAGGAGTTTTTGATTGCGCGTTACAGATGGTTGATTAACCTATCTAAAACGTAGATTAGCCACGCTAATCGTGGCTCGAAGATCGAGAAATAAAATCGCAAAAGGTGAAGGAACTGACCTGGGAACTGGAGGTGTATGACCTCCTGATAGTAGCTCGACGAGCGGTCTTCTCGGAGCTGCACGCAACACGAGGCGGCGATTCAAGGCGTTGCTCCGCCTTGGAACTCTTCTCCGACGATCCTTCTTCCTCGCGATCTCCTCCCTTGGCGCTGTCACCGCTCGAGTTGGTTGGAACAAGGCTTGGAAGTTAGGTAGTCGGTACAACCTGGAGCTGGAGCTTTGAAGGTTGGAAAAGTTGTTCAGCCATGGCGACTTGGAGAGCTTTTATAGGGGATTTGGCTTGGGCTCCATGTCTGATCGAAGGGAGGCGAGGTAGAGGGTTGTTAGGAGGAGGGATCTGAGGGTTTAGGATGGTCGGAGGTGTTAGAGGTTGAGCGGGAAAAAGAGAGGAAGTTGGCCGGTTGGCGCAACTTCTTCTTGAAGAAGAAGACTCCAGGTGCTGACACGTGTCAGCACCTGGTTCGCCCAGATCTATTAAATACTTATAAATTAAATATAAAATAGATAGTTACATTATTTCAAATAGGTATAAATACAAGAAAGTTAGATAAATTTATTTTCTAAATTATGGTATAATTACTTTTAATAAATAATAAATATTATTTAAAATATAAATATTTTATTAATAAATATGTATTTATAAATAGGTTTTGAATTTTTAATTTAATAAATAATTAAGTAAAAATTAATTTTATATTTTATTAATTATTAGTGTATTAAATAAGGCTTGTACGAATTTTTATGGATTTTTATGAATTAATTTACATATTTTAATAAATAGAGTAAGTATCTATATAGGTCAATTATACCTATATTTTAAGGTATTTGATTTTAAAAAAATAATAAATAGTCTCCAAAAATTATGAAATAATTTATGGTGAAAGTACAAGATCATGAAATAATTTAAAAATTATAAAATTAAGAAAATAATAAATAGTGTGTGTTACATAAAATACATAGCCCAGAAACCCCTTTGTCTTTTGGTCCCAAAACCGACTTTTTGCAAACGGACTCCGAATTCAATGAAACCACCTTTATTAATTAGAGAATATTATTTTAATGAACTTTAAAGGTGAGTAGAGTGAAATTGGAGTTCGTATGAAGAAGTTATGATGTTTGGAAGTTGAGATTTTGACAATTTGTAAGCTAGATTTCTTGGCATCTTTACAGGTTAATATTTTTAACTTATTTTTATATTTTTATTTACATTTTTATGAATAATTAGGAGAAAGATTTGATGAAGAATAAGTTAAGATGAAATAATTAAAATTCTTTGAAGTTTTGTATTTATTTATAAATAGTGAAAGGTGTATATACATGAGATAGATTATTTTTATTTGGTTTTCTTTCCTTATCTCCCCCTACTTATTGGTTTGTCGACCAATCCATGCTGACTTGGTCTCGGGGGTTGGGCTATAAATATATCTTACAGTTATATTTATAGTTTAAGTCATATTACATATATATACATATATTCCATATGCCTTTATCTTTCTTTTCTGATTCTTTATTTATTTATTTGAGTTTAATGGTTAAAAGTGAATATTTACACATGAATGGAGTTTTGTTAAAGTATGAGAATTAATGAGTATTTGTATGTCTTTGTTAAGGGTTTTAAGACAAAATGCGACAGAAAAGTTAATGAATCATGGATTCATCAACCCCCTATACTTAAACTTTGCTAGTCCCTTAGCAAACACTTATTTTGAAAAAGTAAGTGAAAAAGAAAGAAAGTTAGAAAGAATTTGTTTTCCTAAACCAATTCATGAGAACAGACAAAGGACAGAGCTCGATCGGGCCTAAAACAAGCATTTTGTCGAAACCTTAACTAGGATTAGGATTTTATCCTCAACAGTCCTCAAGTTCCATAATCCTTACTCAAGATCACTTCATCGGCTAATTCAGACTCATTCATTCATATCGCAAACTCTATCATCCTTGAAGTCAACTTGTACAGTGTGTGAATTGATTTAGCTCTTCCTGCTTAGAGAACCGCAGAAACCGTCCATCCTGGCTATACACTCCTATGGCTTCCTCATCTCGCTACTCTTTCCTCGGGGAGGGAGGTATTCCCTTCTGAGTTCAGTTCTGCTATGTCCACAATCGAATATAGGGAGAAGTTAGAAGAATGAGAAAAGAAGTGGAGTGCGACTAGTGTGTACGCATCTCCTTGTGAAGCCCAACCGGTGTAGCTGAGTCTCCACTAAGATGTGCAGGCATTTTTGGTGGAAGCTTGGACCATTGTGGTCATTTTTGGTGGAAGCTTGGACCATTGTGGTCTTATTTGGTGGCTTCTGCTTTGCTTTGACTTTGTAATTTGCTTGCACTGCATTCATCTTTTTGTGCCTCGACGGATATAGCATCTTTTTAGTCCGTCCCTTTTTTGAGGTCTTAGAAAAATTGTGTCAGCAGATCCTTCCCTCATCCGAAGCAACTATCGCAACCCCAATCTCTCCCGTCTTTAGACGTCAATGCCGCAAAGATAAGGATAGAAACGCATTACCAAGGTGTACTGCCCTTCGGAACTCCATGCAAGTCGAGCTAAGTGCAGAGTGCATGTGTTCAAGATTGGTTCACTGGTGTAGAGTTGTACGGATGACTCCAAATGGTCTACTTAAGCTCAGATGACTTGATTTCCCGAATATGGTCTTACGGAACCCAAAGATTTAAGTCAAAGACCTGAAGAGTCTAAATTCCAGTTCCTAATCAGGCTCCTTACAATGAACGTTAAAAGCCGTAATCAAGCTCCATCCTTTAGACTAGACTCAGTCCTTAGTTCCAGAAATCAAACTTATTCTGAAAAATGCGAATGCAAATGCAACCATGTTTTTGTGAAGTGTATTTTCTGAATTTTACTCATTTTTATGGATTTTAAGAATTTTGTAATTTTTCTGAATTTTAGGACTTTGTATTTTTTTATGGATTTTATGATTTTTATAAACAAAATTTATTCATAAATTTTACAAGATATATTTTATTTGAGTTAAATATCTAATGTATTTTACAAATTTTATCTACAAAGTATTTTACAAGGCTTGAATGGTTTTTACACATGTTTTAATAAATAGGGTTTTAAATAAGTATTATACAAATTTTAAGTACAAATTTTAAATATAAGTTTTAAATACAAATTTTAATCATATTTTACTTATTTACAAGGATTTTATAAATAAAAGAGTGGATTTTAATTTAACCCGTACCCACTTTTTATGGATTTTATAGATATAGAAAATACATAAAAGTACGAGTTATGGCCGAAAGTATATATACAATATATACGCACCCCCCTATACTTAGCTTGTGCTATGTCCTCATAGCGTCAAAAGAGAAAAAGGAGGGCATAACTCGTGCTAAGTAAAAGTGGGTGAAAAAGAGATATCGATAACAAGTCAGTCAACCCCCCCTATACTTACGATCAGGTCATCGTAAGTATCACGGGAGAGCAAAAACGGGATGACTGAATAAAAAGGATAAATAACGAAAGTTCAAAAGGAAAAGAATACGAAATCATTGAAATCACTCGGTCCCCCCTATACTTAGGATAAGGCATCCTAAGTATAGAAAAGAATGTAGCCAAAAATTGGGAACCAGTGATTCGTGAGAAAGAATGGCTATACAAAAAAATCAGTACAAAAAATAAAACATAAATCAGCGGGCAATCGGTCCCCCCTATACTTAGGATCTGGTATCCTAAGTATAGAAGACGAGCAAAAACAGGGACGATTGTGGTCTACGAAGAATGTACAAGAGTTTGAATCTCCAGAATGGCTCAAAAGAATTTGTACAGGAAGAAATGAAGGAATGATTATGATTCCTGTACAAAATAGATCACTTCAGTACGGGCCAGATGATCAGTAGTCTCTACGAAAGTGCTTCAGCATCTGCCCGTTAACCACGAACGGTTCTCTGATTACTCAACCAGGATCATACTGAATTTTCTGCTTCTTGTGTGTATATTGATCGCTAGCTGTAACGGTAGAGCCTCTTCTGTAAGTGAACTCTGTACATGGCATAACTCTCTTTTCTGAAATATGCGTCTCTGGAGTCGGACTACAGAAGGTGTCTATATGTGTCAGCATTACACCATCTGACTCTCTACGCTGAATGGACTGTATGATATGTGCAATGTATTCGATGAACTCTTGTGCTGTAATATGTATTCTATCAATCTGCGGCACAGAGATATCTACTGCAGGTGACTGCTCATTTGAATCTGATACGAACTCTGTCTCTGTATGTGAACAATCATCCGAAGAACTAGGTACCAAGTGATCTACCCTATCCTCTTGTAAAATATCTTGGGTATCAAAATAAACACTCTCAAGATCAGGAGACTGTGTCTCATCTATGTTCTGGCAATCTTCCACAAGACTGGTGTCCTCTGAAGTAAATGACAATACTGATCTAGGACTGCTACATTCTATCTCCATCTCAATGTGTATCTCTCCGTTGTCTGTGCGGAATGATACTCTCCGAGCATCATAGTCAAAGAGTGCTCTTGCTGTCTGCAAAAAGGGTCTCCCGAGAATGATTGGAGCAAGGTGTAACTGAGTAGGGCATGTCATGTCTAGGACTGTAAAGTCCACGGGAAACTGCGAGCCCTGAACAGTCACGATAATGTTCCTTAACACACCTCTAGGTCTCTTTATAGATCGATCTGCAAACTGAAGAATCGCCCGTGATTTATAAAGAGGACCTAGCTTGAGCTTATCAAGCAAAGAGGATGGAAGTAAATTGATCGAGGAACCATTATCTAAGAGAGTTCGATGGAATGTAGTGTCTTCAATCTGACAGTTGACATAGTGAGCTCCCAAATCTTTCTTCTTCTTCGGTACCTTGTTCCGAATTGCACATGAAGTGGCCTTGGTCAAAATATGCTTCTCAACTCGTGATCTTTTCTTCCTACGTGTAGTACATTTGTTCCTCAACTGATTCTTGAGCGTAGGAAAATGATCCAAGGCATCGTGCAGTGGAATCTTCAGAAAGATGTGATCTTTCAGTAAACGTTCTGTTTCTGGAGTGACAACATTATTTTTGGTTTTTTTCTTTCCTCTTCCAAACAAAGCATCAGGAAAAGGAACAATCTCAGGAGTTAGAGAATCAGAATTTTTATTCAATGAGGAATTAGCTTGTACATCGAGAGTTTCAGAATTATCTACAAAACTCTCTAAAACAGGGAAAGAGATATTTTTGTCCGGGCTCTCTGCCTGATCTGGCGTGATATCATCGTCTGAGTCGCCAGTATCCATATCTGATGAGTTGGCATTGCTCCCGTCTCTTGATTCTGCATACTGGTCCTCATCCTCTTGCGGTTTCTCCTCCTCGGCTTTTGGATCATGCTCGTGCTCCTCTGGTGCCCTCTCCTTTTCTTCAGCAGGTATTTGCGGTGATCTACCGCTCCTGAGACGAATGAAGTTAGATAAAAATTCAGGAAACGAGATCTTACCTGTAGTATCTACCTGGTCTGGATGCCTCCTCTTGTTATTCGGGTTCATCTGAGGCTGGGCTGAGAGAGTGGTCTTTGGCACGGTTAACTCGTCCAGACGACGGTTAACCTGCTCCATCTCTGTCTTGTGCGCGATCTGGAGCGTACTCAGCATATCCATGATCTGGTTGAGCGCCTGGGCCTGTGAAGACATCTCCGGTTCAGTGTGGTGGCCCTGGCTTGCTCCTCTCTTTTGCCTTGGCGTGAATTGCTGCGAAGTGAAAGGCTGAGAGTAGCGCTGAGGTGTGGAGGAAGACTGCTGCGGCTGCTGAAAAGAATAATTCGATGAAAACTGAGCAGGGTGTTGATATGAATGTTGCGGTCTCTGATGGTAGACATTTGGATGAGACTGCTGCGGCGTGAAGCTCTGGCGGTGCTGGAATTGCGGACGTCCATGCTGCGGATGACCGTACGGCTGCTGCGGCTGCTGGTTCGGTATACTCGACTACTGTATCGGAGTATACCAAATCCCGTTGATCTCGAAAGTGGATTGCGGCTCCACCTCCATCTCTGCGGTACTGGTGATCTGGCCGGGATTGGCATGAGACTGATCCTCATGCCAATCGAGCTGCGGAATCTCGGACTCGCTCTGGATGTAATGGATCTGACGGGTGGGTGGAGCGGGTGCAATCCTCCGTGCTGGCTGTGAAGAAGTCTGGCTCTGCTGGTACTGGAGCTGATGTTCAGCGACCTTCTTTGATAGATCACTCAGCTGCTGAGGTAGAGATGAGAGTTTCTCCAACTCTCGCAGCGGCTGTAGGTTTTGGACCTGCTTGTGAATCACATCCACCAACGTCAATTTTTCGCTAATGAAGCCCATGTTGGTGTTGGATTCAGAGTCTGATATATTCGCCACCTTGTGATGCTCTCGGTGATGTGGTGGCTGTGGGGCTTTCTGAAATGCCCGAGTAGAGTCTACAACTCTCGAGTTCTCGGCCATCCCTTCGAAGATGGCCCAGACTGACTCGACGTCCTTGTTCAAGTAACTGCCGCCACATGCGGCACTCACGAGCCCCTGAACTTCCAGCTGGAGTCCTCCGAAATAATTTTGCACTAGCACCTTCATTGGTATCTCATGATGCGGACATCTCTCCGTCAGGTCCTTGAATCGATCCCATGACTCATGGAATGATTCGTTTGGCAATTGCGTAAAGTTGGAGATCTGACTCCTCATCATGTTCGTCCTTCCTAGAGGAAAATATTTGCACAGGAAGGTGGACTTCAGGTCTTCCCACGTGGAGATTTCTCTTCCCAGATGGCTCAGCCAATAAAGGGCCTTATCGGCTAAGGCAAAAGGGAAGGCTTTGAGGTGCACGGCTTCCTGCGTTACTCCTGGGTAGCAAGCCGTTCCGCATATCATCTCAAACTGCTGCAAAAACGTGAACGGCTCCTCTGCGGCATTCCCATAGTACTTGGGAAGCAAGGAGATGAAGGACGGTCGGAGTTCGTATGGCCCTTGATTCGGCGGTAGCCGAATCCAATGGTGGAGCGTTCTTGCGCCCGGGTCATACTCGTCCCGTAAAGTCGCGGGAACCGCAGGCGGTAACTGGTTCCCGGCCCCTGCTCGCAGCGCGGCTATTTGCCCTTGTAATTCCGTCTGAACTCGGAATTGTTCTCGAATTTGTAGATTCATCTGCTGAAGTGTATCGAGAATCCCAGTAGTAATATCTGCAGCTTCTGATCTTCCGTTATCTTGCTCCTCGGCTGCTGCCCTCTCTTCTGCTGCTGGTGCTTTACCGCGAGCCATCGGCTTTGAGTCGTCTGGAAAAGAAAAGCTCTCGTAAGCACTCAGTGATAGTTTAGCTGGAGATGATTTATTGAGACGAGAGTCTGTCTCAATTTTCTGGCCAGGAGGTGAGGGAGTCTGGGTCTGACTCTCCTCGAGATCTAAGAGGACCGGCTCGGAAAGAGAGTCATCCCGAGCCTGTGAAGACATACGTTCGACGGTGGACTGTCGAAGGCTCACAGAGTCTGAGCTAAAAAGCCGTCGAGACGTCATCTTCGATGTCAAGAGAAAAGTTGGGAGAGCACGTGTACGATTCAAGAGAGAGATAAATGCGAAAGCCGCGGAAACTCACGCCCCGCAAGCAAACACAAAGCAAACCCCGTTTTCACCAACTCAACCCTGATGAAGACCGTAAGAGTTCGGTCTTTTATCTTTTCGGTTTTAGGGTTGTAATTAGCAAACAAATTATTGCGTTTTATCGTGCGCTGTGCGAGCTTGATAGGTGCCCGATGTATCTCCTGCTATACTGTCCCGAGTCCTTACAAAGAACCACTTGCTCTCAGCCCGTATGGTGGCAAGTACACGAACCGATTCCGGACCGCGTTACTTGAGGACGGAGCCTTACACAGTGTCCTCTAAATCCCCCACTCTGCTAAGTAAACTCGGACCGTTGCCGGCTACCCGAGCGTACCCACTGAAAAGCAGTGATTCGGTGTATGAACTAAGTAGTATTTTGAAAGATTTCGGGATATTTATTAAGTGTCGTCTCTCGCTCGCGCACTCTGAAAAATATGCGGGGGTTACTCTCCCCAAATCAATTGAATCGATTTACGGTTTTTGATCAGATATTTTTAGCAGTCCCAATTTTAGTTTTGCGATTTTTATGGTATTTTCAAACAACGTCTATTTTTTTGTCTTTTTGTTTAAAAACCCTAAAGCAAGCACCTAGGTTGCAAGTCCTAAAACTAGCTACGTGGCACAAGCAGATAGAGAAAAAACCTAAAAAATCATCTAGAAAACCGCGGAAAACCGATAAACGATGAAAAAACTGCGGTGGGTGCCCTGATCCACCGGATACACGGTATCCGATGAATCAAGCCCCTAAAAAATATGAATGTTTTATTAAGTACAACTCTCTCCCTTTCTCTCTCTTTTACAAATAAAAGGATACTAGATCTTCGCTCCTCTGCAGTCGACTCGTGAAGAAGAAGCCGACCTCTGCCCTTTCAACTAGCTCGGCCTCCGAAGAAGCCGGTTGATCCTGCAGGCCCTGCAAAGATGATTAGCACAAAAGAATTGATCGAGAAAGCCGAGAAAGCCGTAAAGAAACCAAAAAGAAACTCAGAAAATAAAGCACGAAAAAGCCGTACGAAAAACCGTACGAAAAACAAAACACAGAGAAGAGAAAGAATAAAATCACGAAAAACGAAAAATCCAAGGAATCTAACGCCTCCCCGGCAACGGCGCCATTTTGATGTGGTAAAAAAAGAATCGAGTTTCGCGGCTTTCTTTTATTTGATGAAGAAAGTGGTCGATGTAGCAAAAGCCGCGAAACAAATTTTGATTCTTTTAAAACCTATCAAACAAATTACGGTTTTCTGTCGGAAAACCGTTCACTAATATTTAACCAGGCAAGTGTTCCTGGGTCAAACTCAAGGAGGCAGAATATATTCCCTAGATTTCTCTTCTCGTAATTTTATTTTAATTCTTCTCTAAGTCAAAACGCTTTTTCTAGTGATTTTTATTTTTATTATTTTTATTTGATTTTATTCTTTTCAAATTTTTATTTAATTTTCAAAAAGGGATATTTTTCAAAAGATTTATTTATTATATAGTAGGTGGATAGAATATAGGTGATATTATATAGTAAGGGTGAACGAGGTTCGAGCCACGTACTCGAACTACACAAGAAAACAAAACAAAACGAAGCGGTTTTCGAGAAAATCAAAACACGTCAAAAACTCGTCGAAAAGCCGCGAAAACTTTATACTAAGTAGTTGGGGTAGTTGTGTAACTACCCTCCAAGAATCGTCGAAATCCGAGGTCACAAGAACAAGAAACAACCCCTACTGCCCAGGGGCATAAGTGCAAGAAAACTATTTAAAATGTTCTCAAATTGGTCCTTGAGGACTGTTCTGCAAGAAAACTAAACAAACTCTTACGTTTAGGTCCCTGCGGAGGGACCTAAATGTAATTACACAAAACTTTTGAGGCGGGTTGCAATTCTGGAAATCGGCTGGACTTATGAAGCAATTTTTCCACCTGTTTGCATTTAACGGCCAAGATTAAGACGTTCCGCGCGCGATCTGAAGGCTACGGGCGTGCCACGTGTCAGCAGCCTGTACATCCTCTGTTCTTGAATCTGTTGAGCGGCTGACGGACGCGCCTTCTTCCCCGATTTATCCCAGCCGGCCGGCGAGGACTCTGATGCTCCGGCGGGGCCAGAGGAGTGGCTCCTCCACCCCTCGAGCTCGCCCGCGGTAGGGTAGGCTGTGGCGGCGCTCCGAGCGGCGGCTACAGGTTGAAGAAGATGGTGGTCTCGACCACCTGGTGACTGAGCTGCGCGGAGGTCCAACTTTGGAGAAGAATATCGGCAATGATCGAAGGCTCAAAGACCGATGCAAATGACTCGCGATGCTCCTTGATCTGCAATGAATAAAGATCTATGCTCGATTTTTATGAAATCGGCCAACAAAGATAAGAATTCGAATTCCAAAATTGGTGAAAAATACAACTCAAGCTCCAGCAACTACCAGAATGCGTGAAGATGGTGATGGTTTGATGAATGATTTGAATCGAATGGAAAGTTAATTAAAGGAGTTTTTGATTGCGCGTTACAGATGGTTGATTAACCTATCTAAAACGTGGATTAGCCACGCTAATCATGGCTCGAAGATCGAGAAATAAAATCGCAAAAGGTGAAGGAACTGACCTGGGAACTGGAGGTGTATGACCTCCTGATAGTAGCTCGACGAGCGGTCTTCTCGGAGCTGCACGCAGCACGAGGCGGCGATTCAAGGCGTTGCTCCGCCTTGGAACTCTTCTCCGACGATCCTTCTTCCTCGCGATCTCCTCCCTTGGCGTTGTCACCGCTCGAGTTGGTTGGAACAAGGCTTGGAAGTTAGGTAGTCGGTACAACCTGGAGCTGGAGCTTTGAAGGTTGGAAAAGTTGTTCAGCCATGGCGACTTGGAGAGCTTTTATAGGGGATTTGGCTTGGGCTCCAAGTCTGATCGAAGGGTGGCGAGGTAGAGGGTTGTTAGGAGGAGGGATCTGAGGGTTTAGGATGGTCGGAGGGGTTAGAGGTTGAGCGGGAAAAAGAGAGGAAGTTGGCCGGTTGGCGCAACTTCTTCTTGAAGAAGAAGACTCCAGGTGCTGACACGTGTCAGCACCTGGTTCGCCCAGATCTATTAAATACTTATAAATTAAATATAAAATAGATAATTACATTATTTCAAATAGGTATAAATACAAGAAAGTTAAATAAATTTATTTTCTAAATTATGGTATAATTACTTTTAATAAATAATAAATATTATTTAAAATATAAATATTTTATTAATAAATATGTATTTATAAATAGGTTTTGAATTTTTAGTTTAATAAATAATTAAGTAAAAATTAATTTTATATTTTATTAATTATTAGTGTATTAAATAAGGCTTGTACGAATTTTTATGCATTTTTATGAATTAATTTACATATTTTAATAAATAGAGTAAGTATCTATATAGGTCAATTATACCTATATTTTAAGGTATTTGATTTTATAAAAATAATAAATAGTCTCCAAAAATTATGAAATAATTTATGGTGAAAGTAAAAGATCATGAAATAATTTAAAAATTATAAAATTAAGAAAATAATAAATATTGTGTGTTACATAAAATACATAGCCCAGAAACCCCTTTGTCTTTTGGTCCCAAAACCGACTTTTTGCAAACGGACTCCGAATTCAATGAAACCACCTTTATTAATTAGAGAATATTATTTTAATGAACTTTAAAGGTGAGTAGAGTGAAATTGGAGTTTGTATGAAGAAGTTATGATGTTCGGAAGTTGAGATTTTGACAATTTGTAAGCTGGATTTCTTGGCATATTTACAGGTTAATATTTTTAACTTATTTTTATATTTTTATTTACATTTTTATGAATAATTAGGAGAAAGATTTGATGAAGAATAAGTTAAGATGAAATAATTAAAATTCTTTGAAGTTTTGTATTTATTTATAAATAGTGAAAGGTGTATATACATGAGATAGATTATTTTTATTTGGTTTTCTTTCCTTATCTCCCCCTACTTATTGGTTTGTCGACCAATCCATGCTGACTTGGTCTCGGGGGTTGGGCTATAAATATATCTTACAGCTATATTTATAGTTTAAGTCATATTACATATATATACATATATTTCATATGCCTTTATCTTTCTTTTCTGATTCTTTATTTATTTATTTGAGTTTAATGGTTAAAAGTGAATATTTACACATGAATGGAGTTTTGTTAAAGTATGAGAATTAATGAGTATTTGTATGTCTTTGTTAAGGGTTTTAAGACAAAATGCGACAGAAAAGTTAATGAATCATGGATTCATCAGCCCTCCCGCTCCAGTTGTCATCTGGACCGTCCGTTCCAGGAGCCACATTCACCGTCAGATCTGAGCAGGACCGATCCCAGCCGCCCGATGCGCGAGGGTTTGGCCATTGATGTCCTTGACCGTTAGATCAGACACGTGGCCACGTCCCCGCCGTTGGATTTCCCTCTGGAGCGCAGCGTTGTACCCCCAGTCGCCCACCACCGTCCGATCACACACGTGGCATCCATCCTGCGGTCCGCATTAATAAAGGGTAAACTACGCTTAGGCCCTTCTATTTATTGCATTTCGTAGTTAGTCCTGTAAATACGTAATATAGTTGTTTAGTTTTTGGGATATTTGCATCGAGGACCCTGTGCTTAGTTTTATTTGCAGTTATGCCCCTGTGTATGGTCTGACACGTGCATCGACACGTGAGTTTTTAGCTTATTTGCATATCATACCCCTGTAGTTCTGACTGTTAATGAATAAATGAAAGTTTGTGTTTATTTGCATTTATACCCCTGTGCGTATTTTATTTGAGCATGTGCGGATTTTGTTGGGTTATTTGCAGATAAGCCCCTGGGCTTTTGGTACCTGTTACCAAATAGTCCTCGGGACTTATTTTCATTACATTTGGGTCCCTAAGTGCCCCAGGCATGCGCGTAGCGCGTGTTTTGCTGGGTTAATGGCACCAGACCCCCCAGACTTCCGGGTATTTGCACTTTGGTCCTTGTACACAGTGTCCCCCTCTTTATTTTTGAATAAAATAGCAAATTACCTCCAAATCCAACGAAAATTGGACACATGGCTCCTGGCATAGTGTAAAATTTTCGAGGATTTTTGGAGACATTTCTGAGTTGATTTGATATTTTTAGAAATTTAAAAACCTCTATTTTTGCTACTGTCTAACTTTAAAAACCCCCAAAAAAATTAGCTAGTATCCAAAAATTACAAAAAAATTGTCTACTGTCTATTTTGTTGTGCTTGATTTTCTAGCCAATTTTGGCTACTTTTCATTACTGAAAACCACTAAAAATTGGGAAACACTTAAAAACTTATAAAAATTCTAATAATTATATCAAAAATCCAAAAATAATAATATAGGTGCCTACATTTTCATTGTGTTATCCTCTTTACAGGAAAATTACCTCCCAGCTAATTTGGGCTTCTAGATATTTTATCTAGGTCCTTTTAGCTCGGCTGGACAGTACCACTCATTTCAGTCCTTGTTTGATTTTTAGCAAATTAAATAAACATCAGAAAAATCCCAAAAATTCACCAAAAACACTCAAAATTATAAAACACATAAAAATATTTTTGTTAGAATTTTTGGTTGATTTTTAGTGCTTTTAATAAATTGTTGAAGTGTGTAGTTTCCTTGCTTTTCTTATTTTCTTAATACCTTGATTGACTACTTCGTAGGCCGTGAGGCCAATCCGTGCTCCTTGTGTTCGACCCTGGTCGCTATACCAGGTTAAATAAATAGCAAGACCGCTATTTCGCATTTTGATTGATTTTTATCTCTCTTGGTGGTCTATTTTTCTTGATTGTTTGCACTTGATTGCTTGGGTCGCAATGACTGATTAGCTCCTTATATCCGAGTGGTCATTTTGCGCGGACATCAGAATGGCGCCGTTGCCGGGGAGCACGGCTTAGTAGTTGTTTTTCTGCGATTTTCCTTTACGCGATTTTCTGTACATATTCTTGTATATACATTTGATCTGTTTATATATTCATTTGGTCTGACATTCTTGCTTGTTTTCTTGCGAGGGCTCGGGATCGAGGCGGCTTCTTCGGAAGCCGACGCAACCGCGAGAGTCGGAGGCGGTTCTTTTCTTTACAGAGCCGCAGGAGAGCGCAGGAGAGCGAGCAGGAGTGCGGGAGCCGCGGAATAGCTGCGGATTAGCATAGTTTAGATTAGGATTTATTTCCCGTATATTTGAACTGTTGTAATAATACAGGTACATTCAGAGACAGTTGGACTCTCGGGTTTGTTCCGCCGAGCACCGGTGTGCTCGGGGGACCCTTTAGATTTTTCGCGGTTTTTCGCAGTTTTAGCTTTTTAGCTGCCTTTTACGGTTTTCAGCGGTTTTTCTCGAGCCCCTAGATTTAGGATTTTCTACTTGACTGTGCCGTAATTAGTAGGATCCCCATACTTAATTGATTACCTGTTCCTATAGAGCGATAATTGGACCTACTAATAAATCAATAATAAAAATAGTTTAGTCGCTTTCCTGAGAGCCTACGTACCGCGAGCCTGCCCTGTCAAGCGCTACTCCTGAACTCGACCTGTCGAGAAGAGGAGGGGTGGGTCTAGACCGGACTCTTTGGATCGAGGGCGAGTGACTAGGCTAGACAGTTCTATCGAGTAGAAATTGCCTGCTTAGGACTCGGTTTTCACCGCTGCACCATTTAGGTAGTTTATTTCCTGTCTTTAAATTCTGCGCGGATCACTTTGCATGTAGACTGCTGGAGTCAGGTACGCATTTCTATCTCTGCATGCATCATTGATTTCTCGCGCATCGGCTTTTTCGTCTTCTCCCCCTGTTTTGGATTAAATAACCAGGAGAACCGAAAAATTCGTTAGGCCATTGTTTTCATTGAAAAATATTAAAAAGAAAACCCATAAAATTGGGACTGGCTAAGACTATTGACCCTAAAAGACACTCACCTTAAAAATTTGTCTTGGGGAGAGCAACCCCCTCATTGTTTGGTTTGCTTGCGCGAGAGAGTGACCCGCACCCTAGGTGGAGCCCTTCGGTGCTATTTCTAGCTGACTACCGACTCTTCCGTGCGGGCCAGTCAGTTGGAGTAGCATCGGGTATCCCAACAGGTCACGTAAGAGCTCTGATAGATTGTTTGTTCACCTAATAAAAACTGACAAGATAATCTGACCGAGCCTTCACGGTCTTCAGCTCGTGTTGCGTTGGTGAACAGATGGGTTTGCATTTTGATCATAGTTTCTTCAGATCCCATCCGCACTACTCGACCAGATCACGATGATGGGTAGACGCTCTCTTAGGCAGCCTATGGCTGCAGCGCTTTCGGGCACGTCTACCCAGTCATCTAGGTTGGCCCGCGAGAGCCGAGACCAGTTCTCTGAGCCCGAGTATGATTCCGCCATGTTCCCCCTCGACCCCCTTTCTTTTGGTTCTGAGAGATATGAGCCAGAGGAGAGACTCACAGATTTGACAGCACCTGAGTTTGGCTCGTTTGATTTTGCAGACGCCATGGCCGACAGTTCTGAGGATCACCCCGGAGGTCCACGAGGAGAGCAGCATTTTTTCCTGGACCAGGGTTCGATCAACTCCACCCTGATCGCCTCCCTCGAGTCAGTACAGCAGCAGCTGAGGGATCAGGGAGCTTTCATGATGGACATGAGGCGAGAGTTTGAACAGTTAAGAGCCAACCGCGGAGGAGGAGCAGGAGGAGGCCCCGACGATCCAGCTGCAGGAGGAGGACCTGATGATCCTGCAGCCGGAGGTGGCGGAGCAGGCGGAGCAGGAGGAGCACCACCACCACCACTTAGATCGATGCGAGAGAAACACAATCCCGGGTCGACCTTGACACACCGCTGGGTGGTACTTCCAGCGATCGTGGGGGACTTCAAGTTTCCCCCGAACACCTTGCAGCTTCTTCCCCGATTCCACGGTTTGGCGACAGAGGAGCCTCATCTCCACCTACAGGAGTTTGAGATGATTTGCAGCACTGTTCACGATCGTCAGGTGGACTAGGATACGATCAGGATGATTGCCTTCCCCTTTTCCTTAGCAGACAGAGCAGCCACCTGGCTGAAGCACTTGGGGAAGTTCGTTTACACCTGGGAGCAGCTCCGCACCGAGTACTTGAAAAGTACTATCCACTCGGGCGGACCAATGCGGCAAGAGCCCTCATCAGCAACTTCTCCATGCTCCCCAACGAGCAATTCCATGAGGCATGGGAGAGGTTCCGTGAGCTTACTGACCGATGCCCGCACCATGATATCTCGAAGCCGAACCTTGTGCAGAGCTTCTTCAGCGGGCTGACACCAGAGCTCCAGGGCTTGGTGAATGCTTCTTGTGGCGGGTCCTATTTCGCCAAGGATCACGACCAGGTCTGGGCCATCTACGAGGAGTTGGTCAAGAACTATATGGTGATGTCCCAGACCCGGTTGTATACTCAGGTCAGACCCCAGCAGCAGCCAGGACCCGTGCAGTACCAGAGGATAGCACGGGTCGACGCCGGTCCATCCAGTTCATCTGCAGTTGCAGCAGCACAGGTAGAGTCGTCCACTACGAATATAGGTATTATCAGCGAGAAGTTGGACCGGATGGAGCTGATCGAGAAGAAGCAGTGCCAGGGCATCACGCAGATGGAGCAGATGGCACAGACTCTGAGCGACATGAAGACCCAGCTCATGTGTTTCCAGGAGGCACAGACGGCTTCACAGCCCTGTCTTCAGTCGCGAGGCGATACCAGCGGCAGCAGCAGCTCGTCCCAGCACTCCAGCTCCTTTCAGCAGCCTAGACAGGTTCACCTTGTACAGGCGGAGCCGTACCAGCCGCAACAGCCCTCCTACCAGTCACCACCATCTCCAGACATGCAGATGGTGGTATACCATCCGGATCAGCCTCTGGCAGTACTCCCACCAGCCCAGTACGACGCCGAGCCGTTGATGGATGTCAACGAGATTTGGTATGACCGTCCTCAACCTGGGATCCGACGAGACCATCCCGGATTCAGGTGGGGGAATGGAGGTACCCAGCCCCAGCAGCAGTCATCCGGTTAGGGAGGGCAGTATAGCCAGCAGAGAGATCACCAGCAGCAGCAGCACCCAGCCCACCAGCCATACCAGCAGTCGTCCTTCGTTCCTCGTCCCTATCAGCAGCAGGGACAGTCTTGGAGACGTGAGCAGCAGGCTCACCAGCCACACCAGCAGCAGCATTCTCCCTCCTACCCCTCTCAGCAGCAGCAGCACCAGTTCCAGCAGCCTCAGCCTCAGAGAGGCTACCCGTCGGGCTCCCATGAGAGCCCCGCCTTGGATGACATAGCCCGCCTTCTCACGGACCAGCAGGCTACCTTTAGACGATAGATGGACGAGTTCCGCCAGGAGATGCGGGACCTGATGAGAGGGAAGGCCGCCATCCCTGCACAGATAGAGCCGAATCCCAATAGCCTCAAGAGGAAGTCTGAGCAGGTAGTCTTCACTGAGCATGCCACTCGTAGTGATCCATTTGATGATATGTCTTCAGATCTGTTTGATGCTGATTTTGTTACACTTAGGAGCGGTAGAGCACCAGCAGGCGGCGCCTCATCTGAGCGACGACTCGAGGATCCACCCAGGGCACCAGATGAGGAGGAGGAGAGCGGTACTGAGGCCGCACCCGAGGATGACGGTGGTACTGATGCCACCAAGGATGCTGATTCCACCGGCGGTACTGAGGCCGCCGCTTCACCAGTTCGAGGAGGTGGTACTGACGCCACCAGAGTAGCCGAGCCAGCACGCGGTACTGAGGCCGCGAGACGTCTAGCAGAGCCATCCCGTGGTGGTACTGAGGCCACCGGTGTTTTTCTAGAGAGAGCAGTTGTTTTTCCTTCTGTTGATGTATCTCAGAACACTGCTTTGAATAAAGGAAAAGGTTTAGTTTCTTCTGGTCCCACTGTGGTGATTGATGTATGTGCGGATCCGGCCGTCGAGCCGTCTAGGCCTTTTCCTAGTCCTTCATCTGAGAAGGACCCTGTGATCCCCTTCCCTAGATCCCTTCTGATGGGGAAGGGGAAGAAAAGAGAAAAAGATCCAAAAAAGAGAGAGCAGGAGGAGTTCAGCCAGAGCATGATTGACAGATTTCACATACAGCTGACCCTTCAGGAGTCTTTACAGCACATCCCCCTTCTTCAGCGATCTTTGAGAGACAGGACCACAATCAGGAGGAGGAGGAGGAGGAACCACACTTCAGAGATTCATGTGCTGACGAAAGCCACGTGCTTCGCGATCCAGAACCGTCTGCCGGCCAAGAGGCCAGATTCAGGAGCCTCGTATGTCAGATGTCAGATTAGTGAGCAGAGGTTCGATCGGACTCTATTGGATAGCGGATCGTCTATCAACCTCCTTCCGGCAGCCCTTCTCGACCACTTCGAGTTGGGCACTCTTCGACAGAGCAGGACCGTCCTTCAGTTTGCTGATCGATCTATCAAGAGGCCGAAGGGGTTGTTGCGAGACGTTATCGTCACGATTCAGGGCCTGTAATTCCCCGTGGACTTCGTAGTGTTGGACATGGAGATCCCTGATTCAGTGGTCGATACCCCCATCATCCTCGGTCGTCCGTTCTTGGCCACAGCCAAGGCGGTGACTGATCATGATAGCGGGAAGGTATACTTTCGCGTCGAGGGCGAGAGTGTACAAATAGAGACGGTCGAGGACTACAGAGCCAGAGAGAGAGCATGCTCAGAGACCAGCACAGATACAGAGCAGCTGACAGACGTCGGGCTAGACATCCAACAGGACTGTGATTTTGTGATCACAGATGATGAGGCAGCATGGGCAGACCCTTCCGCACAGGCCATCCTCTAATTTTCAAACACCACTGATGCAGAGATGACAGCAGAGGAGAGCTTGGAGAGCATAACCCTGGTCCAGGATACTACAGAGGCAGCAGAGCCGGTTCTCGACCGTGACACGGTTCTTAGTGATGGTGGTACTGAGGCCACCTTGTGTGATGGTGGTACTTATGCCACCTTGTTTGATGCAGATCCCTCGGATTCAGAGTGTGATTGGGCATATTGTGATGATCAGATGCCAGAACTGAGTCCACCAGAGCCTACAGATGAGGAGGAGGTAGTGGCAGAGCAGATCAGAGACAGCACAGTTGAGCAGCCTTCTCCCGATCCAGTTTGCGAGAGTACACTTTCAGTCTCCCAGACAGATTTGGCAGCATACACGCGTCTTCTTTCGAAGCCAGATTTGCCAGCACCCAGTTGTCTAGAACTGAAGCCGCTTCCTTCGTCGCTGTTGACCGGCCAAATGACAGAGGTAAAGGTACAGAAAATTAGGTCGTTGCGACCTCTCTCACTCAACTAAGTCAATCAAGAAGAAATCAATCACTCAAATCAGATAAAAACAAGCAAGCACAAAATAGAGCGATCTAGCTATAGGATTAACCTGGTATAGCTCCCAGGGTCGAACACAAGGAGCACAGATTGGCCTTGCGGCCTACGATGTAGTCAGAAATCCCAGAGAGTACTTTTAGTGGTTTTTATTTGTTTTTATATTTTTTTAGATTTTTTAAATTATAAAGAAAATGAAAGAAAGGAAAAACAAGGCAACTTCCACAATTTATTAAACACACCAAAAATCAAACAAAAATTCCAGAAAATTGGTTTTTAGGTTTTTTAAGTTTTTTACTGTTTTTGGTGAATTTTTGGAATTTTTCTAATGGGTAAATTATTTATTAAAAATCAAACAATGCGAAAAACAGAGGGTACTGTCCAGCAAGGCTTAAGGCCCAAAAATAAAATACTCTTGGATCTCAAAAAGCCCTAAAGGTAATTTTCCTACAATCTAGAAAGAATAAGGAAAATTTAGGCACCCTAATTATTGTTTTTGGATTTTTAATTTATTTATTATAATTTTTATGGGTTTTTAGG
This sequence comes from Ottelia alismoides, assembly GCA_037367405.1. Taxonomy (NCBI): domain Eukaryota; kingdom Viridiplantae; phylum Streptophyta; class Magnoliopsida; order Alismatales; family Hydrocharitaceae; genus Ottelia; species Ottelia alismoides. The sequence continues at coordinate 151,600 of JAZKJV010010414.1, read as the reverse complement.
GGTTTTTCAATTTTTAGGGTTTTTAAGTGATGGAAAGTAGCCAAAATTGGCTAGAAAATCAAACAACAAGCAAACTACAATACCTAATTTTTTTAGAATTTTTGGTGGAGTTTTTATATTTTTTTTGGTATTTTTAAAGTTAAACAGTAGCTAAAAAGAGTGTTTTTGAATTTTGAAAAATAATAAATGGAAATAAAAATGTCCTCAAAAATCACAGAAATTACTACACCATGGCAGGAGCCATGTGTCGAAATTTCATTAGATTTGGAGGTGGTTTGATATTTATTCAAAAATGAAGAAGAGGGTACTGTGCACAAGGACCAATGTGCAAATACCCGAAGACCTGGGGTCGCTGGTGCAAAATGCCCAGCAAGTCACGCGCGTCGCGCGTGGCTGGGGCACACAGGGACCAAATTGCAAGAAAAACTAAGTCCAAGGGCCTTTTGATAACTCGTATCAAAAGCCCAGGGACGAAGTTGCAAAAAACCCACTAAATAACGCACATGCGCATAAACAATGCTCACAAGGGTATAATTGCAATTACACAAAAAGATTCATGCATTCATTAACACTCCAGATCTACAGGACAATATATGTAAAAAGCCCAAACATACACGTGACGAAGCACGTGGTCACTCACACACAGGGGCATACATGCAATTAAAATAAAGCACAAGGTCCAGATTGCAAATAACCCTACGTGAAAAAGTTTCTAAAAATATTTACAGGACTAAAAAGGAAATGAAAAACTAAGAGGGGGCCCTACGATATTTACCCCTTTATTCGCCGACGGTCGGATGTGCGCCACGTGTTGATCGAACGGTCTGGATGTGCGGGCGCTACTCCTCTCTTCTCCTCTTCGGCTCGATCGACGGCGGAGGGAGGTCCACGTGGATGATCTGACGTCTCCGGTGAATGGAGTCCCTCTCTCTCTGCTCGGACGGTCCAGATAGCTCCTCTGGATGATCGAATGGACGCTGCTCCTCCACAGATGAACGGCTAGGATTAGAACTGGAGCAGAGGGTGCATCGGACGGCTCTGGAAGATGGAGGAAGAACTCGACGCCGGCGAACTTCGCCGACGTCCTGCGTGCGCTCCGGTCCTCCTCAGCTGCTGCAAATGACCCGAACACGCTCCTGGTGCAGCCCCGCAGCTGATGACGATGGCCGATGGCCCAACCGAGCCCTGGAGGGACTCCGGCGAGGCCTAGCGGCGCGAAGCTCCGGTCTGAACTGTAAAGGAGACTCAGACACCCCCTTTGGACCTGCAAAGTAGACAAGAAGCTTCGCGGGTCGAGGGCAAAATGCCTCGACCCAAGAAAGCGGGGTGAAGATGGTCTGTGCTGTGGGGCGAACGAGCTCCGGCGAGGCGGAGACGGTGGAGCTCGACTCCCAGATCCTGTGCGATCTGGGTTGAGTGAGCGGGCGTAGAAGGTGCGCGGGGAGATGGCGGAGATGATGGAATGCTCCGATGATCGAAAGATTGATCGGGATAATCGGAATCAGGGAAGCACGGCGATGGGTCGATTTGGGCGAAATCCTAAATTAGATGAAACTAGAAGGAACTAAGGTTACCTGGTGGCTGCAGTAGACTATGCTGGAGCTGCTCTTGCTCCTGGTCGTAGCCTCGAAGGGCGTCAAGGCCTGAGGCTCGATGCTCGACGCTGGTGGCGGAGCAGCGGCGGCGAAGAACGCCGGATCGATGGTCGGGACACCCTCACCTCACTGCAACAGGGTCAAACGCGAGCTGTCACCTCGGGCTTTGCTCTGGAGGTCACGGGAATAAGGATGGCGATCCAAAGATGGGGCGCGGAGGCGGCGGAGATGATGGAATGCTCCGATGATCGAAAGATTGATCGGGATAATCGGAATCAGGGAAGCACGGCGATGGAAGGCATGGATCGCGCGGCGAAGGATCGGGCGAGGATGACGGATGATCAACGAAGGATCCGGGCGCGGGGTATGCGTGGGTGACAGCCTGGAGACGCGTGGAAAAATCGGAGAAGGCGGGGCGGCGCGCGTCTTCCAGAAAAGGAAGGAGTCCGCGGGGGAGTTGACCGGGGTCAACAATCCCCCGTGGACCAATCAGAAGCTGCCACGTGTGTTCGATTTTTGTTTATTTATTTTAGGGTAGAAATAAGCCGAATTAAAGAAAACTCAAAACATGAAATATTTTTCTTTTATTTTTTTCTATTTTTTGGTGATTTTTAATTAATTTTTGGAAATAAAAATAGGGTAGCTATATATATAGGTATATGTACACTATATGGATTTTTATTTTTGATTTTTTATTTGTTATTTTTATGTATTTTTATGCTCATTTTGTATTTTATTTATTTACACCATAAAATATGGAATAAAATGGTATTTTTATTTTATTTTAATTATTTATACATAAGGGTGAAATAAATAATTGTATACATTTATATACATGGTATTTATACAATGTATTTTTGTATTTTTCATTTTGTAATTTTTATTTGATTTTTGTTTTGTTTCTTGTTATTTTATGTATTTACAATATGTAACATAGAATATTTACAAAAAGTTTAGAAAATACTTTTATTTATCTATAGGGTTAAATAAATACATTGGTGTGGTTTATGTACATGGTGAAGGGAGGGTATTTTTGATCTTTTTGCTTTTCATCTTTTTATTTTGTTTTTAATAGTTTTTACAAAATATATACAAATATTTACAACATATTTTTGGGTGAGGAAAATATATAGTTTTATTTATTTGCAAATATATACACATGAGCTCCTATCTCCCTCTACTTTGGCTTTTATGCGGTCAGGCCCATGCTGAGCCCTCCCTTGGGTTAGGTTGCTCAATATTTATTCTAAATATTTCCCTCTTTTTCTTTTTGCTCTTTATTCTTTTTATTTTTGCACAAAAACATGCTAATTATAGGTTTTTACACAATGCATGCTTTTGGTAATTATTTGTATTTACAGATATCTACATGTATTTGCAAAGGTTTTTGTAACTAAAATAGAAGAATAAAGAGTGATGAATGGGTATTCATCACCCCCCTATGCTTAACTTTGCTAGTCCCTTAGCAAACACTTATTTGAAAAAGAAGTGAAAAAGAAAGAAAAAGAAAAAGAAAAAGAGGATGTACATGGATCAAGGTTGACTTATTAAATTTTCCTTCATTAAATTGGAATATGGAGCTCGATCAGATCTTTGGATTATTAATGTGTCAGAACCTTATTTGGACTTAAGCTTAAAACTCAACAGCCTCCAAGTTCCACCAATCTATGGGCAAGACTCCTCAATAAACCAGATCAGAACAAGTCTACATACACAAACTCTAATGACCATGAATCTTTCCTTGCGGTGTAGGTGATATGTGGCTCCCCACCTCAGAAGTAACAAAGAAACAACCTCCCTCAACCTGGTAACTCTAATGCCTCGGTCTAGCAACTCTTTCCTCGAGAAGCGGGGTATTCCCTTCTAAGTTCAAGTGCAACCGGCTCAAGAAGAGGGGGTAGAAGTATAGAGTTTTGGAAGCTTAGCCAGTGTAGCTAAGTCTCCCGCTGCAAGCTTCATGAGATGTAACATGGATACCATAAGCTTTTGCTTTATACTCCGGTGGGGTTATTAAATTTTCAATCCGACCCGCCACTTTTTTTTTGGAGTTCTTTTTGCATTTTTGCATTTTTTTTCAAGAACTTCTGTACAACATATCTACATGGTGCAGCATATAAGAAATTTCCCCTTGAGCCAGTAGACTATCCCTCTTTTGAAGCTTTATTGCAACCCACAACTTCTGTCTTTAGCTTTCAACACCACTAGACCAAGTTGAGGTGCACTTCCTTCACTATAAGAAGAAGAGAGGTTCCGCCTAGAAGTACTACCCTCATATGCTACCCCAAGCCAAAGGAAACTGCCTCCTCACCACCTCATCCGTGGAGAGCCATGTGTAAAGTGCAGGTGCAAGTGAAGCCATTGTCTCTGAGAGTCATGCGTGTGTTGTTAAGTGCTCTACTTAGGCTCATCAAGATGACATATGCTCATAGCCTAGTGGACTTAAAGAATTAAGCCCTTATGGACCTGAAAAGCCTTAACCCTAAGTCCTACAAGGTTCCTCTTGAAGTTAAGTGGTTTAAGATCTTATTCAAGCTCCATTTCTCAATTTAATTCCAGGCTTAGTTTAAATGTCAACTCTCATCCAGGAAAAACTATATACATATATGTACACAAGATGCTATTTACAAATATTTTACAATCATGCAAAATTTTTGAAAAATGTTTTGAAATCATGAATGAATGATGCATGGAGTGCAAGTTTTGCAAAATGATATTTACAATCTTTTTCACAAGATTTTTGCAAACTTTTGATTTTCAAAACATTTTGGAAAAATTTTGTACTATATACATAATTTTGATACAAAATATTTACACAAGCTTTACACAAAAGATTTTTGAAATCATTTTTACAAAAATACTTTATACACTAGCTATGTATGTGCAAGAATAAAAGATGTTTATGTACATGAAAAATTTTTAAAATTTTGTGATTTTTAGCCATTTTATTTATTAACACACTCACACAAAGTACGAGTTATGGCTAAAGTATATATGAAATATATACACACCCCCCCTATACTTAGCTCGAACGATGTCCTCAGAGTGATCAAGAGCGATGAAGAAGACATAACTCGTGCTTAGTAAAAGGGAAGTGAAAAGGAATGTCTAAGTACAGGAACGAATAAATGAATAAAATGAGAGGAACTCGGTGGTCTCCCCCTATACTTAGGATTAACTAATCCTAAGTATAGAAAACTGTACATGAAGGGAAAGCCGAGTGAAGAATATACAGAATCTGCCCCCCTATACTTAGGGTAAAATATCCCTAAGTATAGGCAGCAAAAACAAGAGCAGAAAGAATGAAAAGAATACTCACAGGTCCGACATCCCCCCTATACTTAGGGTAAAGTACACCCTAAGTATAGCATAATCACAGGATGAGAAACGGAATGTGGGACTAAAGAATAGAATGATATGGACAACTGGATCTATACAGGCGGAGGAACAGTGAAAATCAGGCGTGAGATGTAAAAGATGTGAGTCAAAAGACCACATCTCACGCAAAATGAATAGCGGCAATAATAACGTCCCGCGGCTCATGATCTAGAAATGGTTTGAGCCGCTGGCCGTTCACTCGGAAGGTACTCTCAGAAGATAACTCAGATATATCAATGCTACCGTTATCGTGTACCTTTCTGACCAAATAGGGTCGTTTCCATTTGCTCTGTAGCTTCCCTGGAAATAATCGTAGCCTTGCATCAAACAGCCATACTTTCTGTCCAATCTCAAAATGATTGTGGCTGATATGAGAATCATGCCACTCTTTGACTTTCTCCTTATAATGTAGGCTGCTTGAGAAAGCTGCATCTCTAAGCTCTTCCAAGGCGGCTAACTCTGCCCTCCTCTGGTCTCCTATACCATTTGGATCCATAAGAATATCTGTGACTGCCCAAAGTGACTTGTGCCTCAGCTCGACAGGTAGATGGCATGGCTTGCCATAAACGAGCCGAAAGGGAGATGTACCCAATGGAGTCTTGAAAGACGTCCTATATGCCCACAAGACCGAGTCCAAAAGCTGTGACCAATTCTTTCGGTCAGGGCGGACGACTTTCTGCACAATATTCTTGATCTCCCTATTCGACACCTCAGCTAGACCATTTGTCTGTGGATGGTATGGTGTAGCAACACGATGGTCTATGCCGAACTCGGTAGCAAGTGCCTTCACCTGGTCGTTGATGAAGTGAGACCCCCCATCAGAAATAAGAACTCGTGGAACCCCGAACCGCGTGATGATATGCTTCTTCAAAAATCTGCAAACTGTCCTCGCATCAGCGGCTCGGGTGGGGATAGCCTCAACCCAACGACTAACATAATCTACGGCCAACAGAATGTACTCAAATCCCTGACTCTTAGGGAATGGACCCATGAAATCGATGCCCCATGCGTCAAAAACCTCACAGAAGTGAATGGGCTGCATCGGCATCATATCACGCTGTCCACAAGTGCCCATCCTCTGACAGTCAGTACACCTCTTCACGAACTCATCAGAGTCCTTGAAGAGTGTAGGCCACCACAAGCCGGATTGGAGCACTTTCTGTGCCGTTCTCCTCCCAGAATGATGTCCTCCTGCCTCAAGCTTGTGGCAGTAAGTGAGGACACTATGATGCTCCTCCTGAGGAATACACCGACGCCAGATGCTATCCCCTCCTTCGTGGTAAAGGATGGGATCCTACCAGTGGTAGGACTTGGCCTTCGCAAGGAAGGACTCAAGCCTCTGCCTGGGCCAATCTTGTGGGATTTTCCCAGCAACGAGAAAGTTCACAATATCAGCATACCACGGGAGTGAGGCGATAGCAAGGATCGCCTCGTCTGGGAAGGTATCACAAATGGGATCAATCTGCTCAGAATCCTCAGGCTGCTCTAGTCGGGAGAGATGATCCGCCACCACATTCTTGACTCCAGGCTTATCCTTGATCTCAATGTCGAACTCCTGGAGTAGAAGGATCCATCTAGTAAGTCTGGCCTTGGCATCTTTTTTTGACATGAGGTACCTGATGGCGGTGTGGTCAGTATACAAAGTCACTCTAGATCCAATGATATATGATCTGAATTTATCTAGGGCAAACACTACTGCTAGCATCTCCTTTTCTGTGACTGTATAATTCCTCTGGGCGGAATCCAATGTGCGGCTAGCATAGTGTATCGCAAATGGAACTCCATCCCTCCTCTGTCCTAGCACTGCCCCTACGGCAAAATCAGAGGCGTCCGTCATGATCTCAAACGGGAGAGACCAATCGGGTGGCTGAAGGACAGGAGCCTCAATAACACATTGCTGGAGAGTTTCAAAGGACGAAAGACACTTGTCATCGACAAGGAACTCGGTGTCTTTCGTCAAGAGGTCAGTCAACGGTCGGGCAATCTTGCTGAAATCATGAATGAATCTCCTATAAAAACCAACGTGCCCCAGAAATGACCGTAGCTGCTTCAAATTAGACGGCGGGGTGAGTTTTTTAATGACATCAACCTTGGCCGGATCAACCTCCATGCCTCTGTTGGAGATGATGTGGCCAAGCACCGTCCCTTGAGTCACCATGAAGTGACTCTTCTCCCAAGACAGAACCAAGTGGGTAGCAATACATCGCTGGAGCACTCGGTCTAGGCAGTCAAGACAGGAATCGAATCCGTCGCCGTAAACCGAGAAGTCGTCCATGAAGACCTCCAAACACTCCCCTACCATGTCCGAAAATATCGACAGCATGCATCTCTGAAAAGTCGCAGGGGCGTTACATAGCCCAAATGGCATGCGTCGAAAAGCGTAAGTACCGAAGGGACAGGTAAAGGTAGTCTTCTCCTGATCCTCAGGAGCGATGGCCACCTGGTTGTAGCCCGAGTACCCATCCAGGAAGCAGTAATGGCTCTTCCCTGCCAGTCTCTCTATGATCTGATCAATAAAAGGCAGGGGGAAATGGTCCTTCTTGGTGGCCTGGTTGAGTTTCCTATAGTCAACACAGACCCGCCAAGAGGTGGGTACTCGTGTAGCAATCTCTTCTCCCGACTCACTGATCACAGTCGTGATGCCCGTCTTCTTGGGCACCACATGCAAGGGGCTAACCCACTTGGAGTCGGAAATGGGATAAATAAAATCTGCACTCCACCATTTTGATATTTCCTTCATAACAACCTCTCTTAGGTTGGGGTTCAGTCGCCGCTGGAACTCACGCGACGGCTTTGCCCCTTCCTCGAGATAGATATGGTGGGAGCACAACGAGGGGCTAATCCCATGGAGATCTGCTACGCTCCATCCAATTGCCTTGCGGTTCTTTTCAAGAACCTCCATCAGACGGGATTCTTGCTCTCCAGTCAGATCGGCAGAGATGATGACTGGGTACATCTCAGACTCTCCCGCAAGGAATCTATACTTCAGCGAAGTAGGGAGCGGCTTTAGCTCTGGACAGCTGGGTGCTGGCAAATCTGGCTTCTGAAGAAGATGTGTATATGCGGACAATTCTGCCAAATCTACCTGGGAAAATGATAAAGAACTCTCACAAACTGGATCTGGAGAAGGCGGGTCCTCTGCATTGTCTCTGATTTGTTCTGCCTCTACCTCCTCCTCATCTATAGGCTCAGGTGGATCCAGATCTGGCATCTGATCATCACAATCTGCCCAATCAGATTCTGAATCCGAGGGATCTGTATCAACTGCGGTGGCATCAGTACCACCGTAGAGCAAGGTGGCCTCAGTACCACCATCACTGAAAATCGTGTCGCGATCAAGGTCCGACTCTGCTGACTCAATAGTATCCTGAACCAGGGCTGTCCTCTCCAGACTATCCTCTGCTATCATCTCTGCATCAGCTGTATCTGAATATGAGAGGATGGTCTGTGCTGCAGGATCTGCCCAAATTGCCTCATCATCTGTGATCACAAAATCACAGTCCTGGTGGATGTCTGGCTCTGCGTCTGTCAGCTGCTCTGAATCTGTACTGCCATGTGAGCGGGATCTATCTCTGGTCCTGTGGTCCTTAACCGTCTCTATTTGTATACTCTCGCCCTGGACGCGAAAGAATACCTTCCCACTGTCATGGTCAGTCACTGCCTTGGCTGTGGCCAAGAACGGGCGACCGAGGATGATGGGGGAATCGGTCAATGAGTCAGGGGTCTCCATGTCCAGCACTACGAAGTCCACGGGGAATTGCAAACCCTGAATCGTGACGACAACGTCTCGCAACAACCCCTTTGGCCTCTTGACAGACCGATCAGCAAACTGAAGGTATGTCCTGCTCTGTGTAAGAGTGCCCAACTCTAAGTGGTCGAGAAGGGCTGCCGGAAGAAGGTTGATCGACGATCCGCTATCTAAGAGAGTACGGTCGAACCTCTGCTCACTAATCTGACATCTGACATACGGGGCCCCTAAATCTGGCCTCTTAGTCGGCAGATGGTTCTGGATCGCGTAACACGTGGCTTTTGTTAGCACATGAATTTCTGCGGTCTTGTTCCTCTTCTTCCTTCTGACTGTGGTCCTATCTCTTAGGGATCGCTGAAGAAGAGGAATGTGCTGCAAAGCCTCATTGAGGGTCAGCTGAATGTGAAATCGGTCTATCATGCCCTGGCTGAACTCCTCCTGCTCTCTCTTTTTTGGATCTTTTTCTTTTTTCTTCCCCTTCCCTAACTCAAGGGCTCTAGGAAAGGGGATCACAGGGTCCTCCTCAGATGAAGGACTAGGAATAGGCCTAGACGGTTCGATGACCGGATCCTCACAAACATCATTCACCACAGTGGGATCAGAAGAAACTAAACCTTTTCCTTTATTCAAATTAGAATTCTGAGATACATTCGTGCGAGGGAAGACAACATTTCTATCAGAATAAATGTTGGTGGCCTCAGTACCACCTCTAGCTGGCTCTACAACTAGACGTCTTGCGGCCTCAGTACCGCGGGCTGGCTCGGCTCTGCTGGTGGCGTCAGTACCACCTCCTCGATGTGGTGAAACGGTGGCCTCAGTACCGCCGGTGGAATCAGCATCTCGGGTGGCATCAGTACCACCGTCATCATGATGTGCGGCTTCAGTACCGCTCTCCTCTTCCTCATCTGGCGCTCTAGATGGATCCTCGTGTTGTCGCTCAGATGAGGCGCCGCCTGCTGGTCTTCTACCGCTCCTAAGTGTAACAAAATCAGCATCAAATATATTCGATGACATATCATCAAATGAGTTACTAGGAGTGGTAGGCTCAGTGTGAACTACCTGCTCAGATTTCCTCTTCAAGCTATTCGGATTAGGCTCGATCTGTGCAGGGATGGCGGCCTTCCCTCTCATCAGGTCCCGCATCTCCTGGCGGAACTCGTCCATCTCCCGTCTAAATGTAGCCTGCTGCTCTGTGAAGAGGCGGGCTAGATCATCCATGGCAGGGCTCTCATGGGAACCCGACGGGTTGCCTCTCTGGTAATGAGGCTGCTGGACCTGGTGCTGCTGCTGTTGAGAGGGGTAAGAGTAAGGATGCTACTGCTGGTGAGCCTGCTGCTCACGTCTCCAATTCTGTCCCTGCTGCTGGTAGGGACGAGGTACGAAGGATGATGGCTGGTGTGGCTGGTATGCTGGGGGCTGCTGGTGATCTCTCTGCTGGGAGTACTGCCCTCCCTGACCGGCTGGCTGTTGTTGGGACTGGTTACCCCCATTCCCCCACCTGAATCCGGGATGGTCTCGTCGGATTCCAGGTTGAGGACGGTCATACCAAATCCCGTTGACATCCATCAACGGCTCAGCATCGAAGGAGTCTGGCGGCAGTGCTGCCAGAGGTTGATCCGGCTGATATACCACCATCTGTAACTCTGGAGATGGTGGTGACTGGTAAGAGGGCTGCTGCTGCTGGTACGGCTCCGCCTGTACAAGGTGAACTTGTCTAGGCTGCTGCAAGGAGCTGGAGCGCTGGGACGAGCTGCGGCTGCCGCCGGAATCGCCTCGCGACAGAAGACGGGGCTGAGGAGCCGTCTGTGCCTCCTGAAGACACAAGAGCTGGGTCTTCATGTCGCTCAGAGTCTGTGCCATTTGCTCCATCTGAGTTATGCCCTGGCACTGCTTCTTCTCTATGATTTCCATGCGGTCCAACTTCTCGCTGATAATCCCCATGTCCGCAGCGGCCGACTCTGCCTGTGCGGCTGCAACTGTGGACGAACTGGATGGACCTGCATCAACCCGTGTTATCCGCTGATACTGCACGGGTCCTGGCGGCTGCTGAGATCTCTGTGTGTACAACCGAGTCTGGGACATCACCATGTAATTTTCTGCCATCTCTTCGTAGATGGCCCAGACTTGGTTGTGGTCCTTGGCAAAGTAGGACCCGCCGCAAGAAGCATTCACCAGACCCTGAAGCTCTGGCGTCATCCCACTAAAGAAGCTTTGAACTAGGTTCGGCTTCGAAATGTCGTGGTGTGGGCATCTATCCAGAAGCTCTCTGAACCTCTCCCATGCCTCGTGAAACTGCTCGTTAGGGAGCATGGAGAAGTTGTTGATCAGGGCCCTTGCTGCATTCGTCCGCCCGAGTGGATAGTACTTGTTCAAGTACTCGGTGCGAAGTTGCTCCCAGGTGTAGACAAACTTCCCTAAATGTTTCAGCCAGGCGGCTGCTCTATCTGCCAGTGAAAAAGGGAAGGCCATCATCCGAATCGTATCTTGGTCCACATGACGGTCGTGGACAGTGCTGCAGATCATCAAAAACTCCTGGAGATGGAGATGGGGTTCCTCAGTGGCAAGTCCGTGAAAATGAGGAAGCATCTGCAGGGTGTTCGGAGGGAACTTGAAATCCCCCACGATAGCAGGTACCACCACCCAATGGTGCATCAGTGTAGATCCGGGGTTGTGTAACTCCCGCATCGTTCTCGGTGGTCCTGCTCCGGCGGCTGCCGCTGCGGCAGCTGCTGCTGCTGCGGCTGCTGCCTCTGCATCAGCGTCAGGAATGTCCTCAGGCTCGCTCGGCTCGTCTCGCTCTCTTCGGAGTCGCTCCATCTCCCTTCTCATCTCGATCATAAAAGCCCCCTGATCGCGTAACTGCTGCTGAACCGTCTCTAATGATGCGATCAGGGTGGAGTTGATCGCCCCTTGGTCAAATACGACATGCTGCTCTCCCTGCTGACCTCCGGGGTAATCTTCTGATCTTGCGGCCATACCGACGTCTGCAAAATCAGATGAGCCCAACTCAGGTTCTGTCAAATCAATTCGTCTTTCCGCGGGCTCATGTCTCTCAGTAGCAAAAGAAAGGGGGTCGAGGGGGAACAGGGTGGAATCGTACTCGGGCCCGGAGAGCTGGTTTTGACTCTCACGGGCCAACCTAGATGATGAAGTAGACGCGCCTGAAAGCGGTGCAGCCAGAGGCTGCCTAAGAGATCGTCTACCCATCATCTTGATCTTGGCGAGTTGGGCGGATGGGATCTGGAGAAAATATGATCGCAAAGCAAACCCCTGGTTCACCAACGCAACACAATCTGAAGACCGTGAAAGCTCGGTCAATTTATCTTGTCAATTTTATTTGGTGAACATACAAAATATCAGAGCGCTTACGTGACCTGTTAGGATACCCGATGCTACTCCAACCGACTGGCCCGCACGGAAGAGTCGGTAGTCAGCTAGAAATAGCACCGGAGGGTTCTACCTAGGGTACGGGTCACTCTCTCGCGCATCCAAACCATACAATGAGGGGGTTGCTCTCCCCAAGACAAATTTTTAATGTGAGTGTCTTTTAGGGTCAATAATGTTATCCAGTCCCAATTTTTTTGTTTTTCTTTTTAATTTTTTTTCAAAATAAATACAAGCGGCCTAACGGTTTTTCCGATTCTCCTGATGATTAAGCCAAAAACAGAGGGAGAAGACGAAAAAGCCGATGCGCGAAGAAATCAATGATGCATGCAGAGAAAGAAATGCGTACCTTGTCTCCAGCACTCTACATGCAAGTGATCCGCGCAGAATTTAAAGACAGAATAAAACTACCTAAATGGTGCAGCGGAAAAATCCGAGTCCTAGATGTGCAACTTCTATTGATCGTGAAGAACAATAGTTAGCTAACCGAATCGAGTCCGGAGTCCGATCTTGGGAGTCACTCGGTGCCCGCCACAACGGGTCCTGCCAGCGCTGTATGTGACTCCTCACGGCACGTGGTCTCAAATCCAATTAAACTAACTTTTTCAGTGAATTTTATTAAGGTCCAATTACGTTCTATAGGAACAGATATTCTATTAGGTGTTGGGCCTTAGAAATTTACGTCACAAGCAAGAGAAATTCCTAAATCTAGGGGCTCGAGAAAAACCGCGTAAACACCGGAAAAGGCAGCTAACTATTAAAAACCACGATAAAAGCCGCGAAAATCCAAATGGGTCCCCCAAGCACACCGGTGCTCGGCGAAACAGACCCGCTAAGTTACAACTGTCCACAAATGTCCAAGTCCTAAATTATTACAAAAATATTGTTCTCTCAAATAAATGACATTCTTCTTCTTCTCCCTGCTCTTCTTCCCGAGCGGGTCCTCAAAAAGTGTACTCCAAGTTCTCCACGCAGTACCTCGCACAAAAATTAGAAAGAGAGAGTGTCAGAAAACAGTTATAATGTAGAGAGACAATATGGAAAAATGACTACAAAGCCGTGCTCCCCGGCAACGGCGCCATTCTGTTGACCGGCCAAATGACAGAGGTAAAGGTACAGAAAATTAGGTCGTTGCGACCTCTCTCACTCAACTAAGTCAATCAAGAAGAAATCAATCACTCAAATCAGATAAAAACAAGCAAGCACAAAATAGAGCGATCTAGCTATAGGATTAACCTGGTATAGCTCCCAGGGTCGAACACAAGGAGCACAGATTGGCCTTGCGGCCTACGATGTAGTCAGAAATCCCAGAGAGTACTTTTTAGTGGTTTTTATTTGTTTTTATATTTTTTTAGATTTTTTAAATTATAAAGAAAATGAAAGAAAGGAAAAACAAGGCAACTTCCACAATTTATTAAACACACCAAAAATCAAACAAAAATTCCAGAAAATTGGTTTTTAGGTTTTTTAAGTTTTTTACTGTTTTTGGTGAATTTTTGGAATTTTTCTAATGGGTAAATTATTTATTAAAAATCAAACAATGCGAAAAACAGAGGGTACTGTCCAGGAAGGCTTAAGGCCCAAAAATAAAATACTCTTGGATCTCAAAAATCCCTAAAGGTAATTTTCCTACAATCTAGAAAGAATAAGGAAAATTTAGGCACCCTAATTATTGTTTTTGGATTTTTAATTTATTTATTATAATTTTTATGGGTTTTTAGGGGTTTTTCAATTTTTAGGGTTTTTAAGTGATGGAAAGTAGCCAAAATTGGCTAGAAAATCAAACAACAAGCAAACTACAATACCTAATTTTTTTAGAATTTTTGGTGGAGTTTTTATATTTTTTTTGGTATTTTTAAAGTTAAACAGTAGCTAAAAAGAGTGTTTTTGAATTTTGAAAAATAATAAATGGAAATAAAAATGTCCTCAAAAATCACAGAAATTACTACACCATGGCAGGAGCCATGTGTCGAAATTTCATTAGATTTGGAGGTGGTTTGATATTTATTCAAAAATGAAGAAGAGGGTACTGTGCACAAGGACCAATGTGCAAATACCCGAAGACCTGGGGTCGCTGGTGCAAAATGCCCAGCAAGTCACGCGCGTCGCGCGTGGCTGGGGCACACAGGGACCAAATTGCAAGAAAAACTAAGTCCAAGGGCCTTTTGATAACTCGTATCAAAAGCCCAGGGACGAAGTTGCAAAAAACCCACTAAATAACGCACATGCGCATAAACAATGCTCACAGGGGTATAATTCCAATTACACAAAAAGATTCATGCATTCATTAACACTCCAGATCTACAGGACAATATATGTAAAAAGCCCAAACATACACGTGACGAAGCACGTGGTCACTCACACACAGGGGCATACATGCAATTAAAATAAAGCACAAGGTCCAGATTGCAAATAACCCTACGTGAAAAAGTTTCTAAAAATATTTACAGGACTAAAAAGGAAATGAAAAACTAAGAGGGGGCCCTACGATATTTACCCCTTTATTCGCCGACGGTCGGATGTGCGCCACGTGTTGATCGAACGGTCTGGATGTGCGGGCGCTACTCCTCTCTTCTCCTCTTCGGCTCGATCGACGGCGGAGGGAGGTCCACGTGGATGATCTGACGTCTCCGGTGAATGGAGTCCCTCTCTCTCTGCTCGGACGATCCAGATAGCTCCTCTGGATGATCGAATGGACGCTGCTCCTCCACAGATGAACGGCTAGGATTAGAACTGGAGCAGAGGGTGCATCGGACGGCTCTGGAAGATGGAGGAAGAACTCGACGCCGGCGAACTTCGCCGACGTCCTGCGTGCGCTCCGGTCCTCCTCAGCTGCTGCAAATGACCCGAACATGCTCCTGGTGCAGCCCCGCAGCTGATGACGATGGCCGATGGCCCAACCGAGCCCTGGAGGGACTCCGGCGAGGCCTAGCGGCGCGAAGCTCCGGTCTGAACTGTAAAGGAGACTCAGACACCCCCTTTGGACCTGCAAAGTAGACAAGAAGCTTCGCGGGTCGAGGGCAAAATGCCTCGACCCAAGAAAGCGGGGTGAAGATGGTCTGTGCTGTGGGGCGAACGAGCTCCGGCGAGGCGGAGACGGTGGAGCTCGACTCCCAGATCCTGTGCGATCTAGGTTGAGTGAGCGGGCGTAGAAGGTGCGCGGGGAGATGGCGGAGATGATGGAATGCTCCGATGATCGAAAGATTGATCGGGATAATCGGAATCAGGGAAGCACGGCGATGGGTCGATTTGGGCGAAATCCTAAATTAGATGAAACTAGAAGGAACTAAGGTTACCTGGTGGCTGCAGTAGACTATGCTGGAGCTGCTCTTGCTCCTGGTCGTAGCCTCGAAGGGCGTCAAGGCCTGAGGCTCGATGCTCGACGCTGGTGGCGGAGCAGCGGCGGCGAAGAACGCCGGATCGATGGTCGGGACACCCTCACCTCACTGCAACAGGGTCAAACGCGAGCTGTCACCTCGGGCTTTGCTCTGGAGGTCACGGGAATAAGGATGGCGATCCAAAGATGGGGCGCGGAGGCGGCGGAGATGATGGAATGCTCCGATGATCGAAAGATTGATCGGGATAATCGGAATCAGGGAAGCACGGCGATGGAAGGCATGGATCGCGCGGCGAAGGATCGGGCGAGGATGACGGATGATCAACGAAGGATCCGGGCGCGGGGTATGCGTGGGTGACAGCCTGGAGATGCGTGGAAAAATCGGAGAAGGCGGGGCGGCGCGCGTCTTCCAGAAAAGGAAGGAGTCCGCGGGGGAGTTGACCGGGGTCAACAATCCCCCGTGGACCAATCAGAAGCTGCCACGTGTGTTCGATTTTTGTTTATTTATTTTAGGGTAGAAATAAGCCGAATTAAAGAAAACTCAAAACATGAAATATTTTTCTTTTATTTTTTTCTATTTTTTGGTGATTTTTAATTAATTTTTGGAAATAAAAATAGGGTAGCTATATATATAGGTATATGTACACTATATGGATTTTTATTTTTGATTTTTTATTTGTTATTTTTATGTATTTTTATGCTCATTTTGTATTTTATTTATTTACACCATAAAATATGGAATAAAATGGTATTTTTATTGTATTTTAATTATTTATACATAAGGGTGAAATAAATAATTGTATACATTTATATACATGGTATTTATACAATGTATTTTTGTATTTTTCATTTTGTAATTTTTATTTGATTTTTGTTTTGTTTCTTGTTATTTTATGTATTTACAATATGTAACATAGAATATTTACAAAAAGTTTAGAAAATACTTTTATTTATCTATAGGGTTAAATAAATACATTGTTGTGGTTTATGTACATGGTGAAGGGAGGGTATTTTTGATCTTTTTGCTTTTCATCTTTTTATTTTGTTTTTAATAGTTTTTACAAAATATATACAAATATTTACAACATATTTTTGGGTGAGGAAAATATATAGTTTTATTTATTTGCAAATATATACACATGAGCTCCTATCTCCCTCTACTTTGGCTTTTATGCGGTCAAGCCCATGCTGAGCCCTCCCTTGGGTTAGGTTGCTCAATATTTATTCTAAATATTTCCCTCTTTTTCTTTTTGCTCTTTATTCTTTTTATTTTTGCACAAAAACATGCTAATTATAGGTTTTTACACAATGCATGCTTTTGGTAATTATTTGTATTTACAGATATCTACATGTATTTGCAAAGGTTTTTGTAACTAAAATAGAAGAATAAAGAGTGATGAATGGGTATTCATCAGTCGCTGAAGTATAGATTCCTTGCGGGTGAGCATGAGATGTACCCAGTCATTATCTCAGCCGATTTGACTGGAGAGCAGGAATCCCGTCTGATGGGGGTTCTTGAACAGAACCGTAAGGCAATAGGATGGAGCGTAGCAGATCTCCATGGGATTAGTCCGGCCCTGTGCTCCCACCATATCTATCTCGAGGATGAGGCGAAGCCGTCGCGTGAGTTCCAGCGGCGGCTGAACCCAAATCTGAGAGAGGTTGTCATGAAGGAAATTTCGAAATGGTGGAGCGCCGATTTTATCTATCCCATCTCCGACTCCAAGTGGGTCAGCCCTTTGCATGTGGTGCCTAAGAAGACGGGCATCACTACAGTGATTAGTGAGTCTGGAGAGGAGATTGCTACACGAGTACCCACTTCTTGGCGGGTTTGTGTTGACTACAGGAGACTCAACCAGGCCACCAAGAAGGATCATTTCCCCCTGCCCTTTATTGATCTGATTATTGAGAGGCTGGAAGGGAAGAGCCATTATTGTTTTCTGGATGGGTACTCGGGCTACAACCAGGTGGCCATCGCTCCTGAGGATCAGGAGAAGACCACCTTTACCTGTCCCTTCGGCACATACGCCTTCCGATGCATGCCATTTGGGCTATGCAACGCCCCTGCGACTTTTCAGAGATGCATGCTGTCGATCTTTTCGGACATGGTAGGGGAGTGCTTAGAGGTCTTCATGGATGATTTCTCGGTTTACGGCGATGGATTCGACTCATGTCTTGACTGCCTAGACCGAGTACTCCAGCGATGTATTGAGGTCCGCTTGGTTCTTTCTTGGGAGAAGAGTCACTTTATGGTGAATCAAGGGACGGTGCTTGGCCACATCATCTCCAACAGGGGCATGGAGGTTGATCCAGCCAAGGTTGATGTCATTAGAAAACTCACACCACCGTCCAATTTGCGGCAGTTACGGTCTTTCCTGGGGCACGTTGGTTTCTATCGGCGGTTCATCCGTGATTTCAGTAGAGTTTCCCGACCGCTGACTGACCTGCTGACGAAAGACACTGAGTTCCTTGTCGATGACAAGTGTCTTTCGTCCTTTGATACTCTCAAGCAGTGTATTGTTGAGGCTCATGTCC
Organism: Ottelia alismoides; assembly: GCA_037367405.1. NCBI lineage: Eukaryota > Viridiplantae > Streptophyta > Magnoliopsida > Alismatales > Hydrocharitaceae > Ottelia > Ottelia alismoides. Next base: position 133,626 of record JAZKJV010010414.1, on the reverse strand, counting down.
TCCAGCCACCAGATTGGTCTCTCCCATTCGAGATCATGACGGACGCCTTCGATTTTGCCGTGGGGGCTGTGCTGGGACAGAGGAGGGATGGAGTTCCATTTACTATCCATTATGCTAGCCGCACCTTTGATTCCGCCCAGCGGAATTATACAGTCACAGAGAAGGAGATGCTAGCAGTAGTGTTCGCCCTAGATAAATTCAGATCTTACATCATTGGATCTAGAGTGACTTTGTATACAGATCATACCGCCATCCGATACCTCATGGCAAAGAAGGATGCCAAGGCCAGACTGACTAGATGGATCCTTCTACTCCAGGAGTTCGACATTGAGATTAAGGATAAGCCTGGAGTCAAGAATGTGGTGGCGGATCATCTCTCCTGTTTAGAGCAGCCTGAGGAGTCTGAGCAGATTGATCCCATTTGTGAGACCTTCCCAGATGAGGCGATCCTTTCTATCGCCTCACTCCTGTGGTATGCCGACATTGTGAACTTTCTTGTTGCTAAGAAAGTCCCACAAGGTTGGCCCAGACAGAGACTTGAGACCTTCCTCGCGAAGGCCAAGTCTTACCATTGGGAGGATCCCATCCTTTACCACAAAGGAGGGGATAGTGTCCGACGTAGGTGCATCCCTCAGGATGAGCACCATAGCGTCCTCACTTACTGCCACAAGCTTGAGGCAGGAGGACATCACTCTGGGAGGAGAACGACACAGAAAGTGCTCCAATCCGGCTTGTGGTGGCCTACCCTCTTCAAGGACTCTGATGAGTTCGTGAAGAGGTATACTGACTGTCAGAGGATGGGCACTTGTGGACAGCGTGATATGATGCCGATGCAGCCCATTCACTTCTGTGAGATTTTTGACGCATGGGGCATCGATTTCATGGGTCCATTCCCTAAGAGCCAGGGGTTTGAGTACATTCTGTTGGCTGTTGACTATGTTAGTCGTTGGGTTGAGGCTATCCCCGCCCGAGCCGCTGATGCGAGGATAGTTTGCAGATTTTTGAGGAAGCATATCATCACACGGTTCAGGGTATCTCGAGTATTGATTTCAGATGGGGGGTCTCATTTCATCAACGACCAGGTGAAGGCACTTGCCAGTGAGTTCGGCATAGACCATCGAGTTGCCACTCCATACCATCCACAGACGAATGGTCTAGCTGAGGTCTCGAACAGGGAGATCAAGACTATTTTGCAGAAAGTCGTCCGCCCTGACCGAAAGGATTGGTCACAGCTTTTGGACTCGGTCTTGTGGGCATATAGGACGTCTTTCAAGACACCATTGGGCACATCTCCCTTTCGCCTAGTTTATGGCAAGCCATGCCATTTACCTGTTGAGTTGAGACACAAGTCACTTTGGGCAGTCACAGATATTCTTTTAGATCCAGAGAGTGTAGGAGACCAGAGAAGGGCAGAGTTAGCTGCCTTGGAGGAGCTTAGAGATACAGCCTTCTCAAACAGCCTACAGTATAAGGAGAGAGTGAAAGAGTGGCATGATTCTCATATCAGCCACAAGCATTTTGAGCCTGGACAGAGAGTATGGTTGTTTGATGCGAGGCTTCGTTTATTTCCAGGGAAGCTACAGAGCAAGTGGAAAGGACCTTATCTTGTGAGAAAGGTATACGACAACGATAGCATTGATATATCCGAGTTGTCTTCTGAGAGTACCTTTCGAGTGAACGGCCAGCGGCTCAAGCCATTTCTAGATCATGAGCCGCGGGTCGTTGATGTTGACCCTACTCACTTTGCGTGAGATGTGGTCTCTTGATTCACATCTATTGCATCTCACGCCTGATTATCACTGTTCTTCCAACTTGTATAGATCCAGTTGTCTATATCACACTATTCTTTAGTCCCACATCCCTTTTCTCATCTTATGATTATGCTATACTTAGGGTGTACTTTACCCTAAGTATAGGGGGGATGTAGGACCTACGGGTATTCTTTTCATTCTTTTTGCTCCTGTTTTGTTGCCTATACTTAGGGATATTTTACCCTAAGTATGGGGGGGCAGACTCTGTTCATTCTTCACTCAGATTTACCTTCATGTACAGCTTGCTATACTTAGGATTAGTTAATCCTAAGTATAGGGGGAAACCACCGAGTTCCTCTCATTCTATTCATTTATTCATTTATGTACTTAGCCATTCCTTTTCACTTCCCTTTTACTAAGCACGAGTTATGTCTTCTTCATCGCTCTTGATCACTCTGAGGACATCGTTCGAGCTAAGTATAGGGGGGTGTGTATATATTTCATATATACTTTAGCCATAACTCGTACTTTGTGTGAGTGTGTTAATAAATAAAACGGCTAAAAACCTTAAAAATCACAAAAATTAAAAAAATTGTTTTCCCTGTAAATAATCATTCTTTTATTGCAAATACATAGCTAGTGTACAAAATTATTTTTGTAAAAATGTTTTCAAAAAGTTTTTGGGTAAAATTTGTGTAAATATTTTCTTATCAAAATTATGTATATAGTACAAAATTTTTCCAAAATGTTTTGAAAATCAAAAGTTTGCAAAAATCTTGTGTAAATGTTTGTAGATACTTTTGCAAAAGTTGCACTTCATGCATCCATCCATTCATGATTTCAAAACATTTTTCAAAAATTTTGCACAAGTGTAAATATTTGTAAATAGCATCTTTGTATATATATATATATAGCTTTTCCTGGATGATAGTTGACATTTAAACTAGCCTGGAATTAAATTGAGAAATGGAGCTTGATTAAGATCTTAATCCACCTAATTCTAAGAAGAACCTTATAGGGCTTAGGGTTAAGGCTTTTCAGGTCCATAAGGACTTAATTCTTTGAGTCCACTAGGCTATGAGCATATGTCATCTTGATGAGCCTAAGTAGAACACTTAACAACACACGCATGACTCTTAGAGACAATGGCTTGACTTGCACCAGCACTTTACACATAGCTCTCCACGGATGAGGTGGTGAGGAGGCAGTTTCCTTTGGCTTGGGGTAGCATATGAGGGTAGTACTTCTAGGCGGAACCTCTCTTCTTCTTCTAGTGAAGGAAGTGCGTCTCAACTTGGTCTAGTGGTGAGGAAGGCTAAAGACAGAAGCCGTGGGTTGCAATAAAGCTTCAAAAGAGGGATAGTCTACTGGCTCAAGAGGAAATTTCTTGTATATATGCTGCACCATGTAGATATGTTGTACAGAGTCATTTAAAAAAAATGCAAAATGCAAAAAGAACTCCAAAAAAGTGGTGGGTTGGATTGAAAATTTAATAACCCCACCGGAGTGTATATAGTCAAATAAAGCAAAAGCTTATGGTATCCATGTTACATCTCATGAAGCTTGCAGCGGGAGACTTGGCTACACTGGCTGAGCTTCCAAAAGTCTATACTTCTTCCCCCTCTTCTTGAGCCGGTTGCACTTGAACTTAGAAGGGAATACCCCGCTTCTCAAGGAAAGAGTTGCTAGACCGAGGCATTAGAGTTACCAGGTTGAGGGAGGTTGTTTCTTTGTTACTTCTGAGGTGGGGAGCTACATATCACTTACACTGCATGGAAAGATTCATGGTCATTAGAGTTTGTGTATGTAGACTTGTTCTGATCTGGTTTATTGAGGAGTCTTGTCCATAGATTGGTGGAACTTAGAGGCTGTTGAGTTTTAAGCTTAAGTCCAAATAAGGTTCCGACACATTAATAATCCAAAGATCTGATCGAGCTCCATATTTCAATTTAATGAAGGAAAGTTTAATATTCAACCTTGATCCATGTACATTCCCCTCTTTTTCTTTTTCTTTCTTTCTTTTTCACTTCTTTTTCAAATAAAGTGTTTGCTAAGGGACTAGCAAAAGTTAAGTATAGGGGGGTGATGAATATTCATTCATCACTCTTTATTCTTATATTTTAGCTACAAAAACCTTTGCAAATGCATGTATATTCATGTAAATACAAATAATTATCAAAAGCATGCATTGTATAAAGTTTAATAATTAGCATGTTTTTGTGCAAAAATAAAAGAATAAAGAGTAAAAAGAAAAAGAGGGAAATATTTAGAATAAATATTGAGCAACCTAACCCAAGGGAGGGCTCAGCATGGGCCTGACCGCATAAAAACCAAAGTAGAGGGAGATAGGAGCTCATGTGTGTAAATATTTATATAAATAAAATAAAAGTATTTTCCTCACAAAAATAGACTCAAATTGGATTGTAAATATTTGTATATATTTATAAACATAAAATCAAGATAAAAATATAAAAATTAAAAAGAAAACAAGCAAAAACATCACCTTGTATATATTCATCATGTATATAAGACATCCATCTTCATATTTATTTAGCCTTATAAATAGATAAAATTAATTTCCAAAATTTTTGTAAATATTCCATCCTTTATGTTGTAAATAAATTAAATCAAAACAATTAAAATAAAAACAAAATAAAAAGAACAAATTAAAAAAACACAAAAATACTTTGTAAATATACCATGTGTATATATGTACATATCTATTTATTTCACCTATGTATATAAATAATAAAAATAAAATAAAAATATCTTTTTATTCCTAATTTTATGATATAAATAAATAAAATATAAAATGGGAATAAAAATGCACAAAAATAACAAATTAAAAATCAAAAATTAAAAATACATATTGTACATATACCTATGTATAGCTATATATTGTAAATATCTTATTTTTATTTTGAAAAATTAATTATAAATCACCAAAAAATAGAAAAAATTAAAACAAAAATCTTTCATGTTTTGAATTTTTAATAATTCTACCATTTCTATTTATAAATGATTTTTCAAATCATTTACACGTGGCAGCTTCTCATTAGTCCACGGAGATGTTGACATCCGGTCAACTCCCTCCGCGGACCTTCTTCTCCAGCGGATCTCGCGCCCGACCCGACTTCTCCTCTTTTTTCGCGCTCGATCCGCTCGCCATCTCCACAAACCCCGGGTCCTGCTTCTTCTCCTTGCATCTGACATCCTCGTCGGAGCCCTTACCTCGGGATCCGCGCCTTCCATTGCCCTACCCGACCAACCCTAGTCGGACCTGCACCCATATATATGTCAAGCTCCGCCACCTTCATTCCCATCTTTGGCCACTCGATTCCACCTCCCGTGAGCTCCATTGCGTAGGGAGAGTGACAGCTTGGCCCCCGTGGTGTCGAAGCGAGGAGAGGACGCGAGACCACTGATCCGGCGAAGCTTCGCTGCCTTGCTCCGCCACCAGCAGGAGCTCGAGACTCGGAGGGAGACGCTCCTCGAGGCGAAGACCCAGAGCATCCTTAGCTCGTCCCCAGTCTCACCATCCACCCAGGTAGCCCCGTCGTCCCTTCTTTTTCTTGAATTTTCCATTTCGCCCAATTCGCTGCTCCGCCGTCCCCCGCCGATTCCAATCGATTCCGACCACCTACCGACCATCGGGCTTCACCATAGCCATCGCCTTATTCCCGCGCACCTTCTCCATAGCTCCATCCAACCCAGCTCGCACAGGAGCTGGGATTCGAGCTCCACCGTCCCCCCCTTCGCCGGAGCTCGTCCACCTCGACCCTCCGTTCACCGTCAGCCCGCCTAACCGGGTCGAGGCAGTTTGCCCTCGACCCGCGAGTCTTCTGGTCATCTTTGCAGGTACTACCCAGCCCATCTGAGGGCTTGGGTCATTCGGGCCAGGAGCCTCGCCTCCGCCGACCTCGCCGGAGTTCACCAGAGCTCGGTTGTTCCATCGGAGGCCACCAGCAGCTGCGGAGCACCACGTCGGAGCTTCTCCGATCTTCAGGCGCAGCAGGGGAGGTCAGGAGCGCACGCACTGGGCCGGCGAACTTCGCCGGCCACCTGTTCTTCTTCGACCTTCAGCCACCGTCCGATCAGCCCTCCCGCTCCAGTTGTCATCTGGACCGTCCGTTCCAGGAGCCGCATTCACCGTCAGATCTGAGCAGGACCGATCCCAGCCGCCCGATGCGCGAGGGTTTGGCCACTGACGTCCTTGACCGTTAGATCAGACACGTGGCCACGTCCCCGCCGTTGGATTTCCCTCTGGAGCGCAGCGTTGGACCCCCAGTCGCCCACCACCGTCCGATCACACACGTGGCATCTATCCTGCAGTCCGCATTAATAAAGGGTAAACTATGCTTAGGCCCTTCTATTTATTGCATTTCGTAGTTAGTCCTGTAAATACGTAATATAGTTGTTTAGGTTTTGGGATATTTGCATCGAGGACCCTGTGCTTAGTTTTATTTGCAGTTATGCCCCTGTGTATGGTCTGACACGTCCATCGACACGTGAGTTTTTAGCTTATTTGCATATCGTACCCCTGTAGTTCTGACTGTTAATGAATGAATGAAAGTTTGTGTTTATTTGCATTTATACCCCTGTGCGTATTTTATTTGAGCATGTGCGGATTTTGTTGGGTTATTTGCAGATAAGCCCCTAGGCTTTTGGTACCTGTTACCAAATAGTCCTCGGGACTTATTTTCATTACATTTGGGTCCCTAAGTGCCCCAGGCACGCGCGTAGCGCGTGTTTTGCTGGGTTAATTGCACCAGACCCCCCAGACTTCCGGGTATTTGCACTTTGGTCCTTGTGCACAGTGTCCCCCTCTTTATTTTTGAATAAAATAGCAAATTACCTCCAAATCCAACGAAAATTGGACACATGGCTCCTGGCATAGTGTAAACTTTTCGAGGATTTTTGGATACATTTCTGAGTTGATTTGATATTTTTAGAAATTCAAAAACCTCCATTTTTGCTACTGTCTAACTTTAAAAACCCCAAATAAATATTATTAGTGTCCAAAAATTACAAAAAAATTGTCTATTGTCTATTTTGTTGTGCTTGATTTTCTAGCCAATTTTGGCTACTTTTCATTACTGAAAACCACTAAATATTGGAAAACACTTAAAAACTTATAAAAATTCTAATAATTATACCAAAAATCCAAAAATAATAATATAGGTGCCTAAATTTTCCTTGTGTTATCCTCTTTAGAGGAAAATTACATCCCAGCTAATCTGGGTTTTCTAGATATTTTATCTAGGTCTTTTAGCTCGGCTAGACAGTACCTCTCATTTCAGTCCTTGTTTGATTTTTAGCAAATTAAATAAACATCAGAAAAATCCCAAAAATTCACCAAAAACACTAAAAATTATAAAACACATAAAAATATTTTTGTTAGAATTTTTGGTTGATTTTAGTGCTTTTAATAAATTGTTGAAATGTGTAGTTTCCTTGCTTTTCTTATTTTCTTAATATCTTGAAAATTCAAAAAAATTTATAAAAACCCTTAAAAACCACCAAAAATATCTTCTCTTCTCTGATTGACTAATTCGTAGGCCGTGAGGCCAATCCGTGCTCCTTGTGTTCGACCCTGGTCGCTATACCAGGTTAAATAAATAGCAAGACCGCTATTTCGCATTTTGATTGATTTTTATCTCTCTTGGTGGTCTATTTTTCTTGATTGTTTGCACTTGATTGCTTGGGTCGCAACGACCGATTAGCACCTTATATCCAAGTGGCCAGTGGTCATTTTGTGCGGACATCAGTCACGTGGATCCGGGTGCAGAGTGGTCCAGGGGGAGAGTTGACCGGGGGTCAACATCCCCCGTGGACAAATCAGATTATTCCTTTTATTAATTATTTTTAAATTCATTTTAAAATAGAAAATAATTTTATTTGAAAATATTTTCAACATGAAAAATGTTTATTTATTTTTAAAGTATTTTTTATAGATATTTATTTATTTTTTTTAAAAATTAAATTATGTATTTTCATTATATTATTATTATATACATGTTTGTATCCTATGTATTTTTGAATTTTATTTTCTTTATCTTATTTATGTATAATTATTCCCATTTTATTTTTTCTTTATTTATATCATAAAATAGGGAATTTAAAAAGATTTTTATTGGATTTTTATTAAGTAATTACAAAGGTAAAATAAATACATCTTTTATTGTATGTACATGGTACATATACACTGAAGAGAGAGAAAGTATTTATTTTTATTTTTCTTTTATTTTCCCATTTTTATTTTATTTTTATAAATATATACAAAATAAAGGGGACACATAAATATTTTTATTTTTAGAAAATAAAATATTTACACAAAGAGGGTATGTACACCATGTTGAGTTACCTCTCTCTACTTATTTTATTTTGCGATCAGGCCCATGCTGAGCCCTCCCTTGGGTTCAGGTCACTCAATATTTATTTTAAATATTTCCCTATTTTTATTTATTTCTTTATTCCTTTATTTTTGTGTGAAAACATGCTAATTATGGTTATTTACATGATGCGTGTATTTTGACATATTATTATATTTACAAATAATTACATGGTCTTTTACCGTGGTTTCTAGCTAAAATAAAGGAATAAAGAGTGATGAATGGGGATTCATCACTGACCCGACGGAGCAGCTCCAGGTGGAGCACCATCGCCCTGCTCCTGCAACCGTTCGCCATCCCATCAGAGATCACCATTAGAAGTGGAGTACTTCCACGATACAACCGGGCCTCTCCGATCGTTCATCGGAGCATCAGAGTCCATCTGGTGCTTGATAGAAGGTCATCCGTGTCTAGTTCTTCCAGTACCTTCAGCTGCCATTGGATTACCCCCTGTCGCCTAGATCACATCTTCACCTTCCATCCGTCCCCTTTTGTCAGAGGCGTCAGATAAACGATTAACGACCATCAAGTCCAACATTCCCTGTGACATCTGATCCGGTCAGAGGACATCAGACTCGTACGTCTGCTCCACACACCTGAGCCGTCTGATCTAGAGCAGATCACCACCGTCAGCATCCGCCTTCACGAGAGCTTGCCACACATCCCCGTGTGCCTTGCATGCCTACAAAGGGTACATTTCCCTTTTGTCATTGTCTCTTTCCATATTTCCCTTTAGTCTAGAAAATACAAAGTGTAGTTTAAACATTTGCATCTTGGACCTTGTAGTGTGGCATATTTGTACTTTAGTCCTGTTTGGCTGAAATCACGTGTTGTCTCGCGTGTGTAGCTGGAGTATTTGATGAAAGATCCCCATGATTTTTACTGTTATTCTTTGAATAGAAGTTCTTGGATATTGCAGTTATACCCCTATGCATGTGAATATTACGCACATGCGTCTTTGATTGGACTTTTTGCATAATGGCCCCGAAACTTTTTATATGAGTTACTATTTGGCCTGAAACTTTCTTATAATTGTGTTTAAGTCCTTGCTCGCTATGTGCTTTGTTTTTTATCAAATAATTATCAAACTAAATCCAAAAATTCCATTAAAATTGCAATTAGCTCCTACTAACACGTAGTATTTATGGTGATTTTTGTGAATTAATTTGATTTCATTTGATATTTATTAAAAATAAAAAACCCATAAAAATTACTTTGTCTATTTGATAAAATACATAAAAATTTGAAAAATTGTTTTAAAAAATCCATAAAAATTTCTATGCATGTGCCTTTCTATGTTTTGTCTTCATTAGAATTTTTATTTGAAAATTTATCATAAAACTCTAAAAATTACAAAAGACTCAAAAACTTATAAAAAACATTAAAAATTCTAGGAAAAATATAAAAAAAATAGAATTCCACTTTCTACATGTTGTATTTTATCTAAAGTTTATCATAAAATTGCTAACGAGGACATTAAGATACTTTAAATATTTTTAACTTGTATATGTGTATGTGTGTGTGTGTGTCACTCATGTGTTGTCTTTCATGTGACAAGGGTTGTTTATTATGTCATCGTGTGTTGTCTCATAGTGACAAGCAATACCTTATAATCACATTCGTGTAGCCTTAGTATGGAACACGTTCGAGAGTAGCCACTTAATCATGTGTAATAAGCTGAATACCTTTTAGATGATTGTTCCAATATGAATATGGTGGTATGTCATTGATGGAGAGGTTTTGCATCTGTTTACTAATCAAACACAATTAACAATCGTTGTAGTGATGAAGTGTCTCTTAATCCACGAAATGGATTTTGCACGCAAGTGCTCCAAATGTTGACGATCGACAAGGACCTACAGTTCTTCAAACAGAATGCTCGAGGTATTTTTCTCGACCGATAATTATGAAACAAGGGATGAATGGCAATCCTTTGTGAAATGGATGAACTTTATTGGATCTCAGAATCGGATTAGATTTGAACAAGGATGCATAGAAATGGATAAGGATTAAAATGAGATGGAATCAGAAGTTGATTGGTTGGATTTGTGCATTAATTAGAGAACATACAAAGAAATTGGAGGGATTGCGAAGAGGAGAGAGACAGAGAGATAGGATGGGAAGAGAATGGAAATGGATGACCTAACCTAAATTAAATGGATGCAGCTGCCTGTGGAGTCGGAGCTCTTGTCCGATGATGATCTTCGCCTCTACGGTGCGGTGAAATCGGAGATTGTACGTGGCGGAGATGATCTCAATGCTAACTGACGGAACCATGCCTCACCTCTTTAGTCCTCGCCGGAACTCCTTCAGACGATTAGCTCTTATCACAAACAAGAAAGAAGTAGGAGCTCACTAGAAGTTTGAGGAAAAAGGGCTGATGCGGGACTCGACAGGGAATAGGGTCCTATATATAGGGAACGAATCTTGGAGCCCATGAAAGGAGGTGCGAGCACTAGCAGCGAGGTACGGTCATTGGAGATCGGTTGGGTCACCGATCTAACAGCCAGGCTGTTAAGGTGGTTAGCGATCGGAGGAGAGGAAGAAGGTGGAGTCGCAGCACATACATGGGAAGAAGAAGAGGAGGGTGTGCAGGAGAGAGGTGCATGAAGAGGAGAGGCGCGGAGAGAGAAAATAGAAATGATAAAAAAATTAAATTAATGACTATTAATTAATAAATTAAATACTTTATGACTAAATTTATGGATCATTAATTTAAATAAATTAATTTAAAAGTAATTAATTATTTAATTAGGTACATAATAAAGTAATTAAATAATTAAATATATAATTTATAATTAAATAACTTAATAAATAATAATTAAATAATAAATAAATAAATGGATAAATAGATATATAAATAAATTTATTTTTTTATTTTTTTATTTTAATAATAGAACATTAATAAAGTATATAAATATGATTGATAATATATATTAAATAAGATATAATTAAGGTGCATTGTATATTATATACCAATTTTGTCCCAAAACTCACTTTTTGCATATAAACTTCGATTTAAGCGACATCAGTGTCATTTGGTAGATAATTCAATAAAACAAACTTTAAAAGTGACTATGCCTAATTCGGAGTTCATATGGCCTAGTTATGAGGTCAAGAAATTTATATCACTGCTTCGTGGCTTCAAATTTATTAGCATTTTAACTTAAGTTATATTTTTATATTTTCTATTGATTGTTAGAAACTCATTGAAAAAATAATTAAGTAAAATGGAGTTAAAATAATTAACTAGAAAATCGAGAAGTTTCTACATATAGTAGATATAGACAAAGGGCTTGAAACACCGGAACTCACTCGTTTTATTCTAATATTTTTTGATGTTTTTAATAAATAATACTAATTACCAAACGAAGTCTAAAAGTAAGTTTGGTTAATTTAGAGTTTTCTATAAATAATTATGAACCTTGGAAATTGATTTTTACGGCTTTTTCGGTTCATCATAATTAATTATTTTTACATTAAGTAACTTGTATGATATTTTCATACATTATATATATATATAAACAAATTTCGTGAAGAAAATATTTTGATTTGAGTTGATCTTGATGATAAATAGAATAGATGAAATATTTATAATGTGAAAAATGAATATATATATATATATGAACTATATTTTCTGACATTTTTATAAATCAAGATCCTTATCTGCCCATATTTATTTATTTTATCGACCACGTCAATATTTATATGGTCTCAGGATTAGGACCAGTCTGTATATATTTTATATACATCCTTCATTTTCTTTTATTTTTCATTTTTATCTTTATTATTTTATTCTATATAAAATAAGTGTTAAACATATAATATTAATAAATGTAGTTAAAATATTAATTAGTGAGAATTAGTGAGTATTTATATGCATTTTACCAAGGATTTTAGTCAAAAATGAAAGAATAAAGGCGATGAATCATAGATTCATCACCTTCAGATAATGTGTTATTAAGTAACACCATCATATCTTGGTTTTTTAAATATATAAATATTTTTTTATGTATTTGTATTCTTTCTTAACCATTTATTCTTTTAAATATTTTATTCTCAACCTACATTCCAATAACTTTTTTGCCACACTTCATTGACGTCATTAACTTGATCCCAGAGCTTCATGCTATTAGTACAAGCTTGTCTTTAAATGCCTTATCGACTCCTCCACATTAATGAGTTCTATTATTTGAGGTGAAAATTTTTAATATGTGTTTTTATTGCACCTTTATTATGTATATATAATTGAATGCTAAAGCTTACTAAAGTATAATTGTAAATAATGTTATCAACAATTCACCTTTAAGATTATAATATAGAATAAGATTCAAAATCTAAGATATAAAGGGAAGTACTATGAAATACTTTATACATATGGATGCGAATAAAAATAATACATGTGTATACGTTCCTCTATCATATTCGTATCTATTTTATGTATTTCGATATATGCATGCTTATCCAATTTAGATACTTTCCCATAGATTTATTACGAAATATGTATATTTAACGTATTTTTATAATGTATAAACCATCCCATACAAATATATTTAAGCAAATCTATAAAATATTTCTTATATTAGCCTTTTCTGATTTGTAAGTTGTTTTATAAAGAACTATTTTTAAGGATATTGTAACACAACTTTCATATCTTTCAACATATATCTATCCACATCTATATTCACGTTTAAATTAGATCAAGAGATAATTATTACTTATATTTGTATATATTCATTTGGAACTAGGGATGCAAACGTATGTGAATGTAACTGCATAGAGTCTGCCACTATCCATTTTATGCATATCCTAACATCGGTATCCGTATCCATTTTAAAATGGACATGAGTATGAATATCACATTGATATCCGCAAACACATGTATCTATATCTATATCCATATAATTTTTTTCATATATAAATAATGCTGTAAATTTATTTTTAAACATATAACAAATTTTATACCTCTTTTCATTGTATTTGGCATAATCTTAATGATACCAGTACATTTTTTATATTTATATCATGTGTCTTCTATTCAATGCATCTACATTTATGTTAATCTATGAGATATTCCTAATCTTCCCCATGTACAAAGCATCCATTTCATCCTTGTTCTAATTTTTAAGGATAGTATAGTTTTAATATTCATAAATATTCATATTCATATATAAAAACGGATAAGGATATGGTAACAATTATATCTGTATCCATCCATTTGCATCTCCATTTGGAACACTTTGTGTGCCTTACTTGTTGAGTGCAATTTTTCTCTATATAATAAATTTTGATTATTATTTTAATAATCTTACTTTATAAATATATTGATATAGGTTGAAATTATTTTGTATTTTTAAAATAAATAAGGTCCACTAAATACGACATCTTGATGTTATATTTTTTCAATGCAAAACATATAAAATAAAACTATTATTCGAGACTTGGGGAACTAAGCACCAATCCGCCCCACCTTTTCTCTGTCACTTTCTTCCATAATTAAATATATAACAACAAATAATATCCTTACTCGATTCTTTAAAACATATTCGTTCCTATATTCTTAACAACAAACATTTAACAATCGTTATCCATTGACTTTTCTTTTTTTTTGAGAAGAAAGAGGGTGGAGTCCCAAGGTGGAACCCACCACAAAAATGGTTATATTAAAAAGATCAAAAGAAATACATTATCTTGCAGACCACAGACGATAGAGTGAGAGACACAAGGCTATTACATTTTCAGAATAAAATCTCTAGTTGTTAAATACTAAGTCATTTCTTCCTCCCCAAATGGCCCATAATGCCGCAAATGGAAGAGCGCAGTCATCCATCGAGTTTCCCCAACCGTACTTATCAGCCTTCAGAAATCAGACTCACCACTGAGAGAGGCCCATGGTGCCACAACCTCCTTCCACACCTGCATCGAAAAGGGGCACGGAAAGAATACATGTTCAGCGTCCTCAAGAAGCTCACTACACCTATCACAACTTTTGTCAGCAATCCCAAGTAGTTTGCCTCTCCTCGGTTTATCACAAATCCTACCCTTCCTGAGGCACTAGAGGAAGACCTTCACTCTTCTAGGGACTTTGCTAGCCTACAAAATCTTCAAATCTTGAATCAAATCTGGATCTAAGGCATCTGGGCTCCCCCTGAACAACTCGTAGGCCTTCTTCACCGAGAATCTGTCCCCCTCCCACCGAAAATGATCTCTCCCCTGCATGATACAGGTTGGGGATGGCAACTCCGCCTGAAGTATGGCTAAATCCTCCAATCTCCGATACAACAGAAATAAACTGAGGGTTCCAGGAACCAGAGTCGCAAGAATCCGCCACCGAACAACCTTTGTCTACCGCCAAAGCAAAAAGTCTAGGGAACGTAGTGCTAAGGATCCCCTCACCAGTCCAATCATCCTGCCAGAATTGAAAATCCTCCCCGGACCCCACCTTAGGCACCAATCTCTGTCGCAATGTTGGAAGGATGTCATGCACCCTGACCCAAAGCGAGGATTCAAACCATAATCTCCTAGCCTCAAGCGAGCCCATGACTCCATAAATGTTGCGAAGTAACTTAATGGCCAAACTCTCATTGCTGCCCCATATCTGCACTACCCACTTGGCCTGGAGAGCTTTATTCATACTGCAAATATCTCTAACTCCCAACCCTCCTTTGCATTTCCTCCACGTGATCTCCTCCCACTGCACAAGGTGAATACCCGACCTCTGCTGCCTTCCATCCGACCAGAAAAACCTTCTCATCATCAGCTTTATCTTTTTTCTAACTCCAACGGGCATTAATCGCGTTGAGATGAAAAAAATTGGTATCGACGACAAAACATGCTTCAAAAGGGTCAGCTTCCCGCCTTTCGAAAGTGTAACCGCCTTCCATCCCTCCAATCTCTGGTCAATCTTTCTGAGAACCACGTCTCAATCTGCCTTTTTTAATCTGCCTGCCACTAAAGGGAGATCCAGGTAAGTAATGGATAAACTCTCCAAGGGATAAGCCAGCTGTGCCGCTCTACTGCCGCCCTCCCCCTCGTCCATCCCAAACTGAATGACAACCTATTTGTTTCTATTTATGTTGAGACCATATATAATACTGAAGATATCAACCAATTGCCTGGCCCTTCTGTCCATCTCCTTCGAGCCCCCTAAGAATAAGACTGTATCATCAACATATTGCAGTAAAGGAACCGAAAAAGAGCCTACCATGAATCCTTCGCACCATCCACGCTCAACAGCTCTCTTGAACATGACCGCCAAAGCGTCTGCCACCAAAACAAAGAGCATTGGCGCTAGCGGGCAACCTTGCCTCACCCCCCCCCCCCCTCTGAGGTTGAAAGAAACCATCTTCGGGCTTCCCATTTACCAAAATCGTGAAGGAAGAAGTTGTGACACATCTTTTAATCCAAGCAATCCAAAGTTCATGAAAATCGCGACATCGGAGAGACGCCCACAAAAACCTCCAGTCGACGCGATCATATGCTTTCTCAAAATCGATCTTCCATGGTAGACCTTTTTTGCCTTTCCTACGCCACTGTAGACAGATCTCCAAAGCCATAACTAGCCCGTCCGCCATCTGACAACCAGGGATAAAAGCCGACTGATTCTGCAGAATAAACATATCCATCACCCGCTTCATCCTGTTTGCAAGAACCTTAGCAACACTAAGATAAATCGTATTGCACACTGCAATCGGTATATAGTGTTCAATTCTTAACGATGAATCCTTCTTAGGAAGAAGGAAAAGCAGTGCCCGATTAATCTTCTCGAAGCCCCTGTTGCCATCTCTAAACTCGTTAAGCACTCCCAAGACATCATCCTTCAGCATGCCCCAAAACTCCTTGTAGAAGCAAACAGGAAAACCATCCAACCCTGGGGCGCTGTCCGAGTTCAGCCCCAAGACTGTCTATCTCACCTCATCCTCCTCAAACTCCGACTCCAGCTCCTGCGCATGCGCCATCAAAAGAGACTCCACCCCCATCCCCCCGACCCCCACCCAGAACCATGCACCCTCCTCGACATCCTCACAAAATGATCCCTGAGAGCGCGCCCTAAAAAGGCATCCCCTACCACCCTCTCACCTCCCACCACGAGGCTTTGAATGAAATTCCTTCTTCTTCTACCTGAAGCCACTGAGTGAAAGAACTTTGTATTAGCATCCCCTTCCTGCAACCACTTTGTCTAGATCTCTGCTTCCACTCCACTTCCTCCTTCGTGTCTTGCAAAATAATATGTAGCAGTTTTCTTGTAATCCTTGTAAAGTTTAACGACTATTAATATGAATTTTAACACATGGGTCAAACATATAAAGCGATGGTATGTGAGCATACAGCAATGAATATGTCATCCGTTACTAATTATAAGAACACTAGCTAACTTTATAACAAATAATATTATTCGACCTAGCAAGCTACGATGTCCATCGTAATTAACAGTAAGTACGCGAAGGAAAGAAATCTAACAATAATTAGTCAGAGCACGGGAGAATCCTGAAACAATAATAACATATCACAGGAGACTAATGCCAATGTATATTCGATAACTATTTAAGATATATAGAGCATTTTCGGCAATCGTCTCATTTAGGAATCACATGTCCAACGTAATTAATCCCGAGATGCCAATGGAATCGAATCACTGCCACACCATTTCTCCATCAAAACTCGTTGTATCCTCCAAGATCGATTGATTTATACAAATATAGCATTTCTTCATCCACGTCCAGCAGGCCATGCATGCATGCACGTACCTACCATTAACAGGGACGGGAACGATTAATTCCTATATAAACCCTAAACCAGACACCTGAAACCCAACAACATTGCTAGAGCTTTCCCCTGGACACTGGCAATGGCAGATTCACTACCTTCTTTTGTCCTATGCCTCTCCCTCCTCCTCCTCGTCGGCCGGTCGATGGCCGACGCTAATTTCATCAACTTAGTATGCATCGACAGCAGCATTCGCAGCCTCTGTGAAAGCATGCTCTCTTCAAACCCCAAAGCTCAGAGTTGCATCGACCGGCCTTGCCTCGCGCATTGCGGCCTTGAGCAAGGGATCAAGAAGGCGTCAGACACGCGCAACCAGGTCCTCAAGCTGCTCAACGACAACCCCCCACCGAGCGCAGTGCCGGTAAGGAAGAGGGATGAATGTTGATCCCCCTATCACTTGGGTTTTCAAGAAGTGAATCCCCTGCTGTGGCATGGGCTGCAGCAGACTCTGTTGCATGTCCGGGAGCTGCTCGATCTTGATCGAGCGGTTCCCACGAATTCGCACTTTTTGTGGGCTCAGATCATGTGAATTCGTAAGAATTGCTCAACAGAGTCTGTTGCAGTCCACAACAGAGGATCCACTTCCTTCATTTTCATATCGAGTATTGTTTTGATATACGTAAATATCCGTATTTAGATATTCGTACAAATGCAAATAATTATAAAAAGATCCTTCTGAGCATTTTCCTGCTTAATACTAAAAAAACTCATCCACAATTTATTATTATTAAGTAAATAATTCCATATATTCATGTATACGCATCTCTACATGTACGTATATGCAGGCACTCAACACGTGCGCCGGTGTGTATGCGAACGTGCTGTCATACCTGGATCAGGTGTTGGGGCTGCTGGAAGCGCGCAACTACGGCGGGGCAGACGAGAAGATGGGGGACGTGCGCCACCAGGCACAGCTCTGCGAGCAGGCGTTCGCCGAGCACCCGAACCTGATGACGCAGTACAACAAGGATTGCGAGGACGTACTAGTGGTGGATCATGATCTCGTCGAGCATGCTGTTTGATTCATGCTTAACTCGTGTTTGTGCGTGTTACCCTCAGGTGATGGTGGTGCTAATAATCATGTAATGTTGTTCCTGCATGTTAGGCAAATTAAAATTTGCTGGTTCAGAATATATTCAGCTGTTGTGTTCTGCTGAGGATCTGAAGAATGACAGGCTCTGAACTGTGGCTTCGGTGGGTTAGATAAAAATAATATTGTCATAAATGGGGCAGAGTCGAAATATTATATAGTATTATATCATCAAAAAAACAGTACCGAAACAAAGTAGTAACGAAAGAAGAACCACTAACCATTTCTAGTGAATTTTCCCGTTCCAGAAGATTCACCACCGACTTGCTTCCTTATCAGTCGATCAGATGTTTCAGAAGTTTCCGAATTATTCGGAGATCCAAAAGGAGTACCTGGAGATCCAAAAACGATAAGGAAAGTTACAATGGGTGAGTACATTTTTAGGGTAAAATCTTTGATTTTTGAAGATGAAGTCATTCCTCCCCCAATCTCCCCCCCCCCCAAATAAACAGCTCGAAGTACTGCAAACGGTAATGCGCAATCATCCGCTGAGTTGCCTCCTATCGACCTTACCGACCTCCAGAAATCAACAGCCCCTCCCAACAAAATCCAGGACACCCCAATCTCCTTCCAAACCTATTCTGACTAGGGGCATCTGACGAACAAATTATATGTGTCTTTGATTTATTCATTGCACCTGTCACACTGTATATCATGTATGCCAAACAACCTTCTCCTTCTTGCTTTGTCGCATAATCTGCCCCTTCTCAAGCATCAAAGGAAAATCTTGACTCTACATGGGATCTTACTAGCCCAAACGATCTTCATATCCTAGCAAAGGTCAGGATCCTGGACTGCAGCGGTTTGAAGTCATTGTATGCTTTCTTCGTCAAGAATCTGCCACCCTCCCATTCAAAATGATCCATGCCCTGAGTGAAGCATACTTGCAACAACAACTCCGATCTCATTCTATCAAACTCCTCTAATCGTTGAGTAGAGAGAACATATGCGAACTCAAAATCCCAAGAGCCCGACCCCTTGCTTGTGCCAGTGAGCAATCCTTCACTCCTGCAAGTGCAAACAACCTCGAAAACCGGCTATTGTGTGGCCCGTCCTCCGTCCAGTCATCTCGTCAGAACCTAAACCTTTCCTCGTCTCCTACCTTCGATCTCTATATCGACGCTAATAATGGCAACACATCATGTAAGTCGGGTGTTGGTTTTTCAGATGGCATCGTTGCCAGGGAGGCAGCGTTAGGGCAGATTATAGACCTTATGTTTAGGGTTTTCTTTTCACCATCTTATTTTTTTAACTTCACAGTTTGTTATATCTGATTTGTGCAACACAGATTGAACCGCACAGCTGAGAACCGAGAAACTGCTTTTTTTACTTTCTTGTATCCCTTGAAAAATATAAAAAAATCAAGGGCACTTGTCCGTTTTTCTATTTTTGTAGAAGATGTCCTGTAAGGACATCCCGACTTGTAGCTTCCTCCCTCTTTTTCTCGGGGTCTATATCACTGAGTGTCGTGCAGTTAGGAGAACATGACACCTACCGCGACTTTCTCGCATCATGATTTTTCTCAGCATTTTCCATGTCTTTTCTGAGTCTAGGTGCTTGTTTAGGATTTTTTCTACTTTTCTTTGATTGCGCACCATAGTTAGATTTAGGATGTGTAGCCTAGATGATTGTGTAATCACCTAGGTAAAAAATAAAAAAAACATCAGACATTTTATTAAAAAATATCCAAAAATGTGATAATTAGAAAATGAAAACATGGACTGCTAATTATATTTGACTATAGAATAAACGTAACATATTCACTTGTATTTGGAGAGGAATCCCCAATAAATGACTTGCAGGTACTCTCCAGATTTGTGAGTGAGAGACGACCCTTAAGTTAGAACCAAAGCTCAGGTTTCGTTTGGAATACTACTGATTTTATATAGTTAGTCACTTACTCTTTAGTGGAGACTCTCGAGTAGCCAGAAACAGTATGAATTTCCTTAGCAAAGTGAGAGGTTTAGAGGACTCTGTGTAAGGCCCTATCCTCAAGTAACACGATTTCCGGAAACGGTTCGTACTTACTCCCATACTAGCTGAAAATAGATGATTTTTTTTGTAAGAACTCGGGACAATCTTTTAGGGAAGTTTTTAGCACCTATCAGCTCAAGTAATCAGTGAGAAGACTTGTATTGCCAATTAACCCTGAAATTGAAAAGATAAAAGACTGAACTTTTACGGTCATCATCGGATTGGGTTGGTGAATATGGGGTATTGCTTTGCATTTGATTTGGTGGTGTGAGTCCTATCTTTCAGATCTCAAATCAATCGATCAGGAGTCATCTGTCTAATCACGATGAAAGGTAGATGATCTCTTAGGCCAATTCTTATGACAGCGCTTCCAGGTACACCTACTCGTTCATCTAGGTCAGTTCAAGATGTCTTGTGTTTCAAACCTGAGTCAAGTCCTTTATCCTTCTCTGAATGTGACTCTGACCTCTAAAAATCTTCTCCTTTCATTTCTTTGTCTTCTCCGTATCCTTCTATCCCTCTCTCTTCACTTCCGTCGAGCCAGCCTTCGGTTATACATGTGGTAGCCGAGCAAAGGTATGAGACCCGTGAACCGAGTATTGATCAGATAAAAGATCCAAGTTGATGAGTTACTGAGACGAAATTGCGGATCAAGCAACCTGTATACTCGGCTAGAGCTGAGTCAGTTTCGACATCAAAATTACAGACTTTTCTTATTGATTCGAACTTTGTTTCACTGCTGCTGAAGTTTCATGGAAAGTCGCACAAGGAATCTTATGATCATCTCTTTGAGTTTGAGGAGATTTGCAGTACAAGATTCTACTCAGATAGAACACCTGAGGATACATAGATGAACCCTTTACCTTTACACTCAAGGAAGGAGCTGCGATATGGCTCCGATGTTTGGGAGAGGAGCGAGCTAGCTGGGGCACGCTTCAAGCAGCTTTTCTGAGGAATTTTTCCCTCTTAGCCGAGCCAATTTCATGTGGTAGGTTATCAAAGAATTTTTACATGATCCCCATGAGCCAATTCAGAATATGTGGCTCAGATTTCAGACTCTCTTGAGGATATTTCCAGATCATGGGATCTCCAGAGCTGAATTAGCTCATATATTCTATCGGGGGATGACTACAAAATAACATGTATTAGTCGATGCCTCATGTTGCAGTTCACACCTCAATCTAGATGAGGATTCACTTTGAAATCTCTTCAGAGAGATTTTTGATGTCAAGGTGACACACGAAGGAGATGACAGACTAATTAAATGTGATCCACCTCCCACTGATTTAGGGATCGCACATCCGGTAGTTGATATAGACACTGATGCAGCATCAAGAATGGTCGTTGAGATAGATATGGAAAGTTATCATCTTCATAGATCGAAACATATTCAAATAATTTTTTTGTCGTAGTATGAGTCGGTTTCGTGCTTCCCAGTTCAAGAACCTTGGATACCTATTTCTCAGGTCTTCCAAGATACCGAATGACAGATGATGTTGTCTCGTCGACTTATCAGCCGATTCAGTTTCCATATCATGATCGGTGGCATGAACATCAACCTCAGGAGCAATTCACCTCATACTCAGTTGCTTTATATGAGCGTCTTCAGTAGCCTGAGATGGATGCAGGACATTATTTCGAGAGTCCTGATATAGATGGTCCCACATTCAATCATTTCATCCATTTAACTTATGAGCAGACCGTATACCGTGGAGAACAGATGGACACATTTCGAAATTTCATAGCGAACATTATCGTGGAGCGAGGATCATAGTCTACTTTTCAATAGACTTCTAAGTTGCTGAGTACTTGTGGTCCCAGTTCTCCTGATGATCAGACACAACTTCCAATTGTTGAGACATTTAGGAGCGAGGATCATATAGTAGGCAACGACGTAGGTACATTCAGACTCTGATTCTCAAGTCTCGAGGGCGAAAAATCAAAAAATGGGAAAAAAGAGAAAATACAAAAAAGGAACTAATACAAGACTCCACACTCTTATGATGGATCTCGAGTTTCTGCTCTTTATAGAGCTAGTCCCTATTTTAGAAAAAGATTTTCTTCTCCTTATCCTTCGAGTGTACATATGGCTGAGGAGGATGTATAGATACCCTTCCCAGATGCTTTGAATCCAGGGAAGGGAGAAAAATTAGAAAAATTACAAAAGAACTAGGAATCGACATTTATGAAAGAGATGCTGAACCGATTTCAGATCAAGCTCACTCTTTCAGAGGCATTGATCCACATCCCTCTTCTTAAGAAATATCTAAAGCAGATACCACATCGAGAAAGAAAAAGAGGAGTAATCATTGCTCTGAGGAACAAGTGTTGACCATTGCCACTTGTTGTTCCATTCAGCGCACATCTTCCAAGAAGAAAAAGAAAGACATGGGAGAATCATTTGTCAATTGTCAAATTTCAGACCATGAGTCAAGCAATCCTTATTGGATAGAGGGTCATCAATGAATATTTTACGCTTCCATATTCTCGAGACACTTCATCTAGGGCCTCTCAAGCGAGCTCGAATGATTCTTCAATATCCAGATCGATCGGTCAAGAAACTGAAGCGTATACTTCATGACGTTGTCGTGATGGTACAAGGCACAAAATTCACTATGGATTTTGTTGTCTTAGATTCCGATTTGTCAGTACCATCATAGGATGTTGCCATCATTATTGGTCGGCCTTTTCAACATGCAACCAAAGTCGTTATTTATTATGGGGCGGATAGTGTTTCCTTTCCTTCCAACATCACAGTACTGAGCTCCGAGCCAATAGAGACTTTGCCAGTAGAGGAATGTGTTTCTAGTCACTAGATATAGAGACATATGGGATTATAGCTGAGATATGACATGATCATATCACTTCTGATTCTACAAAGACCCAAGATTTCCTCTCCCAAGAGGAAAACTTGGAGATCACATCATTTGGTGATCCGAGTACACATGTCTGGAGATGTGTTGATGAGATCCATTGTACCAACGCCTTTGAAACTAAACTGCTGGTGGCACGTAGTTTGAAGGTCGACCCGTTTCGATTGTAGATCTTTCATTTGAGCCTTCCGGTCATGAGACTATTGAGCCCTCTTTTCACGGCTTTATTGATGAGGAGATAGATAAGATCGTAGCATAATTTGACCTCTTTACTGCATCTACTTCAGGGATCACGAAGCATCTTTCAAAGGTTCGTTCTAGTCTCTTCGGCCATCTGGGCCACTCCTCACCGATCGACACTGGTTAAGGATCCTCTGATTCAGATATGGATATCTCTGAGGACTGAAAAGGCCGTAAAAGCCGACATCCAAGGTTCATAACTATTTATAGAAAACTCCAAATCGACCAAACCACTCTTAAACTTCATTTAATAACTAATGT
The DNA here is from genome assembly GCA_037367405.1 of Ottelia alismoides. NCBI lineage: Eukaryota > Viridiplantae > Streptophyta > Magnoliopsida > Alismatales > Hydrocharitaceae > Ottelia > Ottelia alismoides. The sequence goes on along the minus strand of JAZKJV010010414.1, from coordinate 110,279 downwards.
TATTTATTAAGATATCAAAAAAATATTAAATAAAACGAGTGAGTTTGGCATTTGGGCCCCGTTGTATTTATGTATTATATGTAGAAACTTCATGATTTTTAATTAATTAACCGTAACTCCATTTAACTTAATTTCTTCTTTAATGCATTTGTAAGATCATTAAAAAATATAAAAATATAACTTAAGTCAAAGAGCTAATAAATCCTGAAGCTGCTACCTAAATTTTCTGAACCTCATAACTCAACCATATGAACTCCGAATTAGGTAAACTCGGTCTTTAATAGTGTTTTATTTAATTATATATCAAATGAAACTGATTTCGCTAAAATCGGAGTTAATATGAAAAATATGGATTTTAGGACCGTATTGGTATAATTGTACAATGTACCGTAATTTATGTTATTATTTAATATATTAATACTCTATTCTTATATTAAAATATTTATTTATTTATGTAATTAATTATATGATTAATTATTTAATAAATTATTTACTTAATTAACTCCTTGATTAATTACTTAATATTTTAATTGATTTATTTAATCTAATTATTAATTTAACTCATTATGAATTATATTATTTATTTATTCATTCATTCTCTCTCTCTCTTCTCTCTCTCTCTCTCCTCTTTTTGACCTTTCTTTCCCGACTCCTTTCTTCTTTCTCACGTAGACCCATCGCCATCCGCGACGTTTCGTACCGTTCAACCAACCGCTTTAACGATCGGTCGTTGGCTGGCCGTTCCTCCAACTGCCCCAGTGCTCGTACCTCTTGGTGTTGACCGAACTCGGCTCCTTAGTCCGCACACCACCTCCTCTATACATAGGACTCCTCTCCCCTTCGAGGAACGTATCTGCCATTTCGCAACCACCTAAAGAGCTCCACTCCCTATTCCGGAGGTAGAGAGAGATCAGAGCAGCGATAGAGCTCCGTAAGGAGAAGCGTGGGAGGTGTCGGTGTGTTCCTCGCTGACATGCAGCTTCCACTCACCTTCGTGCATAGCCTTAGTATCCACCGCACGTAGTGGTCGGGGTCTAGCTTCCCATGCGCATAGCCTCAATATTGACCCGAATCACCAAGCTCGATTAATCAAGAAAAATAATCCCTAAATCAAGTATCAAGCATATGTAAGCGATTTGCTATTTATTTTACCCGGTATAACAACTAGGGTCGATCACAAGGAGCACGAAAATCCTAAGAAGTAGTTAAATCTCAAGAATAAAACAAATCATTTTTTAGTGGTTTTTAGTTTTGTAATTTTTTAATTTTTAATAAGGACACAAAATCAACAATCAAGAAAACAAGGCAACACAATAATCTTTTTGTATTATTTTAAGGCCAAAAATGCTCAAAAATTAAGCTAAAAATATTTTTGGATTTTTGAGGTTTTAAAATAATTCCTTGGAAATTTTTGATGTTTTTGTGATTTTATAAATATCAAACAATGATAAAAAATGCAACAATGCACAACCAGGGCTAAATTACAAGTTAAAATTACTTAAATTGTCATAAATTCCTCGATAGTTATTTTAGGGAAAGTATAAAGAAAAACCTACAAATAGGAATTCAAATTGGATTTTTCTTGGACTTTTTTATACGATTTTTATGAGATTTTAGGTGTTTTGTAATTTTTAGGGTCTTTAGAGAGAATTTTCAAACAAAATTAATAACAAAAACTCACAAATAGACAATAATAGGATTTTTTGAAATTTTAAAAGTTTTTTTATTTTTTATGAATTTTCTGAGGCAAATAGGGAAGATTTCAGAGGTTTTTAATTTATCAAAAATATTAAATGCATGTAAATTAATCCAAGAAAATTAAACTAAATACTACACGCTAACAGGAGTTAGTGGTAATTTTTATGCAATTTTCCGAATTAAACTATTATTTCTTGAGTCCAAAATGCATAAAGTAATTAATAATAATTTACAGGGACCTAAGTGCAAATAGATTAAGTTTCAGGCCCAATCAATAACACCTATTAAAAGTCTAAGGCTGATGATGAACCTTCATTTCGTCATCTTTATTCTATTGTTTTGGACTAAAAACCCTAGTAAATACATATAAATATCCTTAATTCATGCATCTTAGCATTCATGCATGTGTATGTAAATAGTGTACAAATTGCGGTTTTTAAAGCCAAAATTATAGAATAAAGAAAATAAAAAGTAAAATATTGTAAATATTTTATGACCTGAAACCCCGAGACCTAGGCATCTTGATGAATAGGTCGACAAGGAATAAAGTAGGGGGAGATAAGGGCAAAATATAATAAAGATTCCTTTTATTTAATTCATTCTTTATTCATTTTGGGACCTATTTTTAGTTCCACTTTTTATACTCCAAATAAAGAAACTTTGTACATGAAAGTTGTAGATAATTAAATAAAGAAAAATACAAAATTTATTTCATGTAAAAATAGTGCACAGATAAAAAGTTATGATCTGAACAATTTTCCAGAATCCCAAATTGCCAGACTTGTATCTCTCAAATAAAAACTCGAAACATATCAAATCACCTTTAATTGTATATAATTTTCAATAAGCTATTTAATGGAGGTGTTCGTATTTTTCGGAGTTATGGTTTGAAAGTTGAGTTTTGGACCCCTCTTGTATACTTATATAGATTAAAATATTCATTTTATTTATTATTGAAGGATACGAGGAATCCTCAAGTGCATCACGGAAGCGTGTTGATCGCATCTCATGCGATTGGGGCGACTAGACGCACTAGTCGCTTGGTGCAGCGGAATTTAAAATTTTTAAATCAAGAGATGAAACCACATGATCACAAGAACATTTCTTGGATCGTTTCATCAAACCAAAAAGTATTAACGTCTCCTTCTAGAGCAAGAAGCTCCAAAGAATATGGAGATTTACGAGCAATCGAAGTGACAGCACAACGGCGTAGAGGCGATTGCTATTTCCCTCAAAACACTAGGTGGACAGCCACCTTATAGAGAGAGAGATGAAGAGAATGAGAAATGAGAGAGAGAGAGAGAGAGTAGGTGTGTACAATGAATGTATTTCAAAGGTCTAGGGTTGCCCTCTTTATATACTAGTTTGGGAGTTCATGGATTACAATCCATGGCATACACAAAATCAATTGTTAGATTGACATGTGTATTAAATCAATGGCCATGATCATTGTTGCTCAAAAACAACAACATATTGATTTATATCAAATTAAATATATGTTGCATTTTCATCAACATAATTTAATTCAATAAATAAATCAATAATCATAAGATAATGAGATGATAATTAAAAAGATAATTATCCACTCAAATCACATGGGGCGTCACCCATGACCAAGTCATGGGTGACACCACCTCATGTTATTTGGTGGATTATCCTCTTTTTAATTTATATCATTATCTCTTATTTATCTTGAAACATTATCCACTAAATTAATTCCAATTTAATTAGTGTATGTTTATTGCAAAATTATCCACTAAATTAATTCCCAATTAATCACTGAATATTTCAATCATGCCATTGAAAAAATGTGAATCATATTCACAGCCCAAACTAAATTGTAAATTACATTTCCAATTAATTGCTTAATGTGAATCCAATTCACATTAACAATCAACAAATGCTATTTACAAAGGTGCTCTCTCTCTAATATATTATAAATCATATTTATAATATATACTCAGATATTATGGATAGCACTATCCACAATATGCATTTCTTTGATAATTAAATCCCATTTAATTATCTTAGATAATCATTCTCACAATATGAATCTTATTCATATTATTCTTGATAATTAAATCTCATTTAATTATCAACATCTTTTTGCTTGGATACATAATTCATCAAATGAATTATTCTTGAACTCCTTCAAGAATAATGTGCTTTCTCCGCAGATACTTGGAGATAAGGACAGAGAGATTGTATTGTTCCACGTATAGTGACTTGGATGGTGAGATCTCATCTCAAATCTAGATCTTACGTACCTCCCACAGATGCTTGATTAAATCAAGACTGCAAATCTAATCTTCTCATTGCATATGAATCTCGTTCAGACCAATGTCCAATACTTGGACCAAGATCAGATTGCTTCTCTACTGAGAGGAGTCACTAAAATACAAACATGTTTCATCACTCCCTCGGAATGGGAGCGTCATGGTTATACAATCATTTATGATCACATCACCCTCAGGTATTCCCAATACATGTACATCCTGCATACTGGAAGACCTATGATCAAGTTGAAGATGTAGATCAATTTTACACTGTCTTCTTCAGGGTTTGATCACCAAGTTTCTCAATCTTGGTCATTGGGAATCGGTATCGATCATAGGCTTTCCCAAAACATATATCAAACCTTCAAATCCTTGTCATGCTTCCAAAGCACGACGACCATGCACGGAATTTGATCGGTCCCAATACCTCATGAGTGAGCTCTTGTCTTCCTGTTCATAGGTGAACATGTATGATCCCTTTGAGAGATCGTATTACTCATATGCCCTTACATGCACACCAACGCGCCGGTGTATAGACCTTGGTTAAGTCATCAACCTATTGGTCTGCCAAATGTACACACTCGAACATATAGTAACACATTTGTCTCCGGTCAGAGGATGTGTGCCTATGTTATGATAGCATTCAACCAGGACTTAGGTTATCTCGATCTCGTTAAGTCAACCCTTTGACCTAACTAATCTGACACCTCCGAATCACCATTCCCATGCAGAGGACCTGCATCAAGAGGTCGGTCAGATATCAGTCTATGTGAGAAAGGATTTCCATCTCCTACTCAGGCTGGAAATCATCTCTCAATAATCATTTGACGGTGCTTGATGAGTACTCTGTCTAACTCTTTAGATATTCATCCAAACACCAGCCTCTATGATTCATTTAATGAATCAACAGCTATATGATCATTAAGATGGCCTTGGTACATAACCCTAATTGTATAGATGGACCTTATAGTGCATTCGTTCATTTAATTTCAGAAAGGGAGTGAAACATCAATAACTTTTATTGATAAACATATATTTTACAATAACATTTATTGTAAGAATGGTTCACCCGGGGCTCCCATGTCCAACAATTATATAATTTTATATTTTTATAATTTCGTAAACATTATTTATAATATAGGTGTACATTAAAATCAAAATAAAAACCTAAAGAAAATACAAAAATAAAATACTTATATACAACACATAGGTATAATACCTATAAATATACCTATATAGAATATACTCTTATTTATTTTAGTGAACAAAACTCATCATAAAAATGAAATAAAAATATATTTAAGTGTATTAAATTAAGTTATAAATTTATACATTAATGAACAAAAATAATAAAACTAATTATACAAAATAAAAAATAAAATATTAAAATACATAGATGTGTGTACCTATATAGGCCATAAAAGGAAATTTGTGATTTCAAAACCTCTAAAAAATAAATGAAAATCATATTAAAATACCTCAGGAAATAACAAACATTTTTTATTTTATAATCCAAAATTAATAAATTCATTTACTATTTTTAAATGAATTTTCAAATTATTTCTTCAGGATTTTTCCTAGTTGGCGCACGTGGACCAACCAGGAGGGTCTGAGAGTTGACCTCTGACCCGCCCCACGTTCCTCTGTCAGACCTCATTTTTGGCCCCTGTTTGCGGATTTTTCGAGGTCAACTCACTCCTCCTTTCGCGCTACACCCTTCACGACTTTCGTGCCTCGATCATCCCTCTTTCATACCCTCATCTTTCCTAGGGCCGAGGAGCGTCGATTTCGTCAATCACCCTCGATCTTTGGAGCGCCAGAGTCATCCTGTCAACCCTTCTTATTCGACCCTCCGACTTTCGAGTTGATTTTGAACCCCTTTTGCACGAGCTTCACTCCCCCTTTCGCGCCCAATTGTGAGAGGAAGGTGACATCTTCCTCCTCCGCACATCAGGTCGGTCGAGGGAGCTTCGAGGCGGTTCCAACACCTCTGGCAAACCTCGCCATCGAGGTTCCATTCCTCATGTGATTTCACCTTTGAGGCCTCTCTATACCCTCTTCTTTCCCGCATTTTATCGTTACCCGTAGTCGTAGGAATTATTTCCCATCGTTCACCTCACGTTTCACCCGCTTAATCGCTAAATCGATCCCCCTCACCAGAGTTGGCTCCGGCCAACTTCAATCTCATCACCCTCCGCCTTTCCACATCGATGTGGGGTCGAGGCAGTTTGCCCTCGACCCTCTCACCATTTCTTGCAGGTCCAGAAGCCACTAAGGGACCTGGGGCTCATTCTGAACTCTTGTCGAGGTTCGTGGGGCCCCACAACTTTGTCGCGCCCTAGAGAGAGCTTCGATCAACGCCTGAGATTTTTGGAGCCACTAGGAGCGAGAGGAGGACCCCAAGAAGCTTGCCGGCCACTTTTGGAGCTCAAAGCATCGTCGAGAGCCGAGATCGAGGTTGGGGAAGGTCCCTGTTCTTCGTCTGAGGTTCCCTGCCGTTGGATCAAGGCTGGAGCCCAGATCGTACAACTGTCGTTGAATCTTCACGCACCTCCACTGTTTGATCAGCCTTGGAGGATCTAATCGCAGCCGTCAAAGCCGAACCGTTATCAGTCGTTGGATTGTCGACACGTGTCAAGTGAGAGACAATCTGCCGTCGAATCCGCGTAGTGGGGGTAATTTTGCCTAATACCCTCGCCTTTTTTGTATATACTATTTAGCCCTAAAACTTTCATGTGTAGATAAATATTTTGTGTAACATTTGCATAGACACCCCCATACTTTTATTATTTGCACTAGGATCCTCGGCCATGTCACCTCATGTGCCTATACGCGTGAGGGGGTGTGAATTTTGCAAGGGACCCCTTGCAGGTTTTGATATTTCGATTTAGTCCAGGAACTGTTTCATAACGTGTAATATTTTTGGATATTTTGCAAAGTAGCCCCTCAGGATTTTGTTTATTGTGTTTAGGTCTCCGCCAAGCACGTGAGTAACATGTGCGTCGGTGGGATTTTTGCACTTGTACCCCTACGGGTTCTGAAATTTATATCTGGTTCAAGAAATTTTGTATTTTGTTATTTATTTTATGGAAAAAGTGCACGTTGCCCCCTGGACTTTGTGATATTTGCAAAAAAGGCCCTTGCTAGTAGTGTAGTTTCTCTTTGTTGACTCTATTTATTTCATGCATCTATAAAATTTGAAAAAACACCCCAAAAATAAGCATATATTCCTGTTGCATTGTGCTTCCACACTATATTTTTATTTGGCATTGTTATTGCATTATATTATTTATAAAAATTCAAAAACATGCATTTTCAGCATTGTTTGCATTAGAAAATCCATAAAAATTAGAAAATGTTTTTCAAAAATTAAAAAAATATATTTGGTGTGTTTCTGCGTGTTCTAACTCCGATCAAAAATAACTAAAAATTTCAAAATAAAACTCCTAAAAATTAGAAAATCCCTAAAATCTTCATAAAAATCTTAAAAAATCCACAAAAAACCTAAAAATAAAATATTTTTCTTTAAATTTTCTATGTTCTATTATCTTTACTTTAAAATTAATTTGAGGAATTTTGGACTCTGTTCGATGTTTTTCATCCTTATTTTAATCTTAGTCAATAAGTTTGTTCACTGTTTTCTGTATTTTGAACTTTAAAAATACCAAAAAAATAGGAACATTTTAAAAAAACACAAAAACATTGGAAAAATATAAAAAGTACAAAAATATTCTATTTCCTGAATTTTGAGCCTTTTTACCTATATATATGCCTATCTCATCTCTCTTGTGTATATATATCCTATATAATTGTATTACATTATTAAAAGAAAAAGAAAATATAATAATATAAAATTTAAAAAGACAATACAAAATCAGTAAATAAAAAATCAAAATATAAAATTATAAAATCAAATATATATATATATATATATTTAAAAACCCACAAAAATAGCAAACTTGTAGGCATTTGATGACATTTACTCTTGAGCACTTTTTCCAGTCTATCCTGCTTGTTCCCTGCATTCAACACTCTACATTACTTGCACTATACACATATTTTGCAGAGTTATAATAAATTTTAACTCCGTGTTTACTTTCATTGCTTGATTTGATTGTCGTGGGTTAATTGTTGACTGAAGTTCAGATTTTCTTGCGGGTCGCCACAACGACTTTGCCTCCGCCTTGTGTGAAGCATATTTAGACCCGTGGAAAAACCGCTTCATCATCTGTCTCTGCAAAAAGTCCAAGCAAGCAAATGCTACACACATGATCCAGACTCACAGGGGTATAATTGCAAATACTTAAAACCTTTCATTCAATAAAAGTTCAAGCAAGAATATGCAAATATCTCAGAAAACATGTGATCACGCATGTGACTTCAACTTAATAGGACTAAAATGCAAATACCATAAAACTAAAGGTCCAAACTGTAAAAGTTTATAACTACGACATTTATTTATTAGACTAAACAGGAAAATATAAGCATGCAAGTGCAAAAGGGAAATATACCCTTGTAGGCACGTGTTAGGCATGTGGAGACACATGGCGAGCTTTTGTGGAGGCGTCAGCTGATGGCTCTGATCTGATCCACTCCAGAGCTGACAGTGCAGGCACGTGGAGCAGGTGTATGGATCTAATCATGTCTGATGAGATCAGATGGCGTAGGGAATGTTGGTCTTGATTGTCGTTAATCATGCATCTGATGCCTCTAACAACAGGGGGAGAATGGACGGTGGAGATTTTATCTGGACGAGGATGTCTCCATCGAACGACGACTGAGGATGTTGGAAGAACCGGTCCCAGACATGCTTTGATCAAGCATCAGATGAACTCCAATGCTCCGATGGAAGATCGGACATGCCCGACTGTATTATGTAGGTACTTCGCATCTGATGGGGATCTCTTATGGGGTATCGGACGACTAAATGAGCAGCTAGCACCGACCAAGAGCTGCTCCGCCAGAGAAGTTGAGGTTCAAACTGGGGTCTTCCGTGCATGCTAACATCTGCAGAAGGAAGGGTAACTTGGGGACGTAGCTCCGGTCGAGGTTATTACATAAGGATGTAGGGGAAATGACAGGGGAATAGGCGATTGATCTCCGGCATACGGGGAGGAAGGAGATCGGGCCTAATCTCCTCTCATGAGAACAATTCAGGATGATTAAGTTGCGTGGGAAGAGTGAACGTGAGATGTAGCATCGATCAGAAACGGAAGGGAATGGGTAGCATGAAGCTACCAATGAGCTTAGAAGCTCCAAGTGAAGAGGGTGGATGGGTCTTGGCCTCGATCTGCTGTGACGGACGAGAGAGGTTTCACACAAAGGAGGTCTTCGGCTACGTAGCTTCAGCTGCGTCACTGCTACACCAAACCAAGCTCCAAAGAGCGCTCTGGGAAGCTGTCACTCAGCTGGAGGTGGCTAAGAGTCAAAATGAGGGCGAGGAATGAGCTGCCTGTCAGTGGAGGCGGATGAGAGATTTTATAGGCGAAGCAAGGGTCCAGAAACGTCGTGGAGCACGAAACCCTAAGGGGATCCGAATGATGCAAGGGATCCGCGAGAATCTTGATTATACGAGGACTCTCGAGTTGGATCTCGAGGCAAGAGGAGCTCGGAATCGAACGGGAAAAATAAGATAAGAATCTCTGGCGAGCAGGTTTCTACCTGACCCGAGCTGGAAGGGGGCATTGACTGGAGTCAACAAAACCCATGGACCAATCAGAAAATAGAATGTACAAAAAATAGAATTCAATAAAAAATAAAAATGAATTTAAAATAAAAAGTGTATAAAATAAAAAAATTTTTTGTTATTTTTCAAACTATTTTTCTGTGATTTTTATTTATTTTTATGAAAAATAAATTAATGTATATACAATATATAATATTATATATCACTATATAATACCTATGTGTTATATATAAGTATTTTTATATAATTATTTTTACAAACTACCCTTATTTTGTATTTTATTTATTTACAATATAATTTTAATACTATAAAATAATTATTATTTTATTTTTACAAATTATTTAAGGGGACTTAATAAACAGTGGATGTAATATATACTTATATCTTTTATACAATGAATGGAGGATTTCTTTTTATTTTTCTGGCTTTATTTTATTTTTATATTATTTATAGATATATATACAAGTATGAAAAAAAATAATTTCACTTTATTTAGTCGAAAATAAATATATAAAGAATATGTACAATTATATGTAATATGTACAATACATAGTAGATCCAATCTCTCTCTCTCTGTCTCTACTTATTTTATTTTGCGATCAGGTCAAGTCTTGACCTTATCTTGAGGTTTGGGTCACTCTTTATTTATTCTAAATACCTCATTCTTTTCTTTTTCCTTTATTCTTTTATTTAGTAAAAAACATGCTAATTGTGCAATATTAACAACAGCATGTAATTTTCTACGTTATTATACTTACAGGTATTTACATGATTCTTTGACAAGAAAAAGAGCTAAAATAAATGAATAAAGAGTGAGAATCATAGATTCATCACCCCTTATACTTTACCTTAGATAGTTCCTTAGCAAACACTTATTTGAAAAAGAAGTGAAAATCAAAAAGTAAAGAAAAGAAAAAGAATCAAGGATGATTATTAAACTTATCTTCATTAAGTTGAAGTATGGGGCTTCGTCAGACCTTTGGATTATTACTTTGTCGGAATCTTATCGGGAAATAGGTTTAAGACTCAACATCCTCTAAGTTCAACAATGTTATGGTTAAGACTCCTCAATAAACCAGGTCAGAACAAGTCTACATACGCAAACTCTAATGACTCTACATCTTTCCTTATAATGTGTAAGTGATATGTAACTCCCCACCTAAGAAATGACAAATAAACAACCTCCCTCACAAGGTAACTCTAATTCCCTGGTCTAGCAACTCTTTCCTCGAGGAGCGGGGTATTCCCTTCTAAGTTCAAGTTCAACCAACTCAAGAAGAGGGGAAAGAAGAGAATGGACCCTGACCAGTGTAGCTACATATCCCTGGGAGCCTAACTAGTGTACCAAAGTCTCTTGCTACAAGTTTCATGAGATGAGAAGGTGTAATAATAAGCTTTGCTTTATTGACTATATATATTTAGGAATGCATTTTATATTCAATCTGGCATGTCCACTGTTATGGAGATTTTCTTGATTCTGCATTTTTTTGATGTGCATATGTGCAACATATTGATGAGCAACCCGAACGACTAAGGTAAAAAGGTATCACATGTCGTTGCGACCTCAACCACTCGGGTTCGTGCTCAACAAGAAAAAGGAAGACCATCAATGATATAAAATCAAAAAATCAAGCAAAAATACTGGTCTAGCTATTTATTTTACCTAGTATAACTACCAGGATCGAACTCAAGGAGCACGGTATGCCTAGGCTACGAAGTAGTCACAAATACAAAAAGATCACAAATGGTGTATTATATGTTTTTCAAAATTTTTTGTAATATTTCATAATAGGAAAAAGTGTAAAAGGGTTCAAAAAGTCACAAACAAACAATTATTTAACACATAAAAAATACTCAAAAAATTCAAATAAAAATATTTTTGGGTTTTAGAAATATTCAAATGTTTTTATTCATTATCTTGAATTTTTCTGATTTTTAGTTAATTTTCTAAAAATGAAGCAAGATCAAAAATGCTAAACAGTGTACAGATGAGATCTAAAGGAAAGTTAAAAATATTTAAAGTACTATAAAATCCCAACAACAATTTTATGACAAACTATAAATAAAAACCAAACTCCAACAAGTGAAAAAACAATTTTTTTTATTTTTATAGATTTTTCTTGATTTTTCTAATGTTTTTAAGGTTTTTCAATTTCTATGATTTTTATAAACGCAAATGCGACAAAAATTGAATAGAAGCAAAAGCAACTCAAAACAAACAGTTACTATTTTTTAAATTTTTTAGATGGTTTTTAATATTTTTAGTTGATTTTTAAAAACAAACAGTAGCTATTATTGAGTTTTTGAATTTTTAAAAATACTAAATGGAAACAAAATGAAACCTAAAAATCATGGAAATTCTTACAACATGGCAGGAGCCATGTGTCAAAATTTCACGATTTTTGGATAAAATTTGCTATTTATTTAATCGAAAATCAAAGGCACAGCATGCTTGGACCTAAACACAATGAAAACATGTCCTAGTGACTAAAGAATAACACACATAGAAAGCACGAGGTCTTTTCTGCAATTTTTCCACAAATTTTAGCACATGTCAAATAACAACACGCACAGGGGTATGAGTGCAAATACTAAAACTAAAACATCAAAACATAACGTCAATTAAGTCCAAGGCAGTACACGCAAAGATCCAAAAAATACACGTGACGATGCACGTGCAACCATAAAGGACTGACTAAACTGTAAATATCGAAAACTGCAGGGGCATAGATGCAAAATGGTCCACTGTGTACTTTTTATTTTACAGACTAATCGACAAATAAAGTAAATGCAGGGGTAGTGGAGCAAATTACCCCGGCAGCTCGTGCGACTCACGTGGGGTGACAGGTGGCGCGCTCTGATTGGATGGCAACTTACGGCTCTGGCACAGACAGCTGGCGAATCCAACGGCTTGACGAAGAAGCGAATGTGGGGAATACGGAGATCGTTAGATGTCAGATCTAATGGCCTGACAGGCGTAGGCGATGGACGGCTCTGATATGAACTGGCGGAGAGGTGAGATCCAACGGCCAAGGAGGGTACTGGAAGAACTCCGCTTGGGCGAAGTTCACCAGAGCACTGAGGAAGATCGACGACTTCGATGAACGATCGAACGGTGGCAACGAGATCGTGTGGCTCCTCTGCGTCGGGTGAGGGGGTCATATGGGCTAGCCACTGGTCGGATCTCCTGGAAGGTGGGCGTGACCTGGGATAGCTCCGGCGAAGCTAAACTGAGGTGATCTGGGATGTATCCACGCGCGCTACGATCTATTGGGTAAAGCTCCAGCTCGGAGGAGTGCTCCGGCCAAGGTTATTTGACCTAAATTAAAAGAAGACGGCGGCAAATGGAGATGAAAGTTTCGACGATGCGAAAGAGGAACCTGGAGCCTAATCGTGGCTCATGCAACCAAGATTTGGATGATCAGGGTGTGTTAGAAGGGTGACAGTGAACAGGGTATCGATCAGAACGGATAAGGGTGACTGACGAAGCTCCGACCACCGGGTCGGAGCTGGCAGAGCGGAAATGGAAGATTCGAAAAAGAATTGAGCTAGGATCGATGAAGGGTTTACCTAAGGGTCCTAACGAGATCCTGAGCTCCAGGGGATGAAGTCAAACTGGGTCTTCACCTCGACCTAGCTGTAGAAGGCAGGGGAGGCTTGTCGCAGCGGAAGTGCGACCACGAAGCTTAAGCGTTGGCGGCGGCAGCTGATGAGCTGAAAATCCAACTAATCAATCCGGGCTAGGTAAAAATAATCACTCAAGGGTCGATGCGACCCGGATCGAGAAGAGACTCATCTCAATCAAGAAAAAGAAAAGCAGACCACCAATCAAAGATAGAAAATCAAGGAAATCAAAAAATAGTGGTCCTGGCTATGAGATTAGCCTTGTGTAGCACCCAGGGTCGGACTCAGTGAGCACGAATTGGCCTTACAGCTTACGAAGTAGTCAAATCGAAAATAAGGGAAGAAAATTTATTTTTGGTGGATTTTTAATTGATTTTATTTTTTTTTTGGATTTTTTTAATAATGATGAGAAATAATAAAGGGCAAGAAACAAGCACACTCAATGAGTTATTTAAGCACTCAAAAATGCCACGAAAATTCAAACAAAAATATTTTTATGTTTTTTAGATTTTTTAGTATTTTTGGTGAATTTTTGAGATCTTTATAATTTTTATAGAATTTTCTAAAAATCAAACAAGACAAAAACAGTGGCAAACTGTCCAGCCAGACTTCAAAGGGCCATGAAAAATATCAAATGGTCCTGGAATAGCCTGGACGTAATTTTTATGAGAAATAGAGACAACAAGGAAAATTAAGAAAAAGAGTTTATTATTTTTGGAGTTTTCTACAATTTTTTAGAATTTTTATAAGTTTTTAAGGGTTTTTTATTTTTAAGGTTTTTGTGTATCCAAAAATAGCAAAAAATGCACATAAAATCAAACACAACAAAAGCAACAAAACCTAATTTTTTTTAGAATTTTTAAAAGAGTTTTTATATTTTTTATGATTTTCTAAACTGGACAGACACAAAAACAACTATTTTTGAATTTTTAAAATATGAAAAAGCCTAAAAAATGTACCAAATTTTTGATGAAAATTTTTCACAGTGGCAGGAGCCACGTATCCAATTTTCACGCAATTTGGACTTAATTTGCTATTTTATTTAATTAAAATAGAGGCTCACAGTGCACAGGGACCTAGATGTAAAGAAAACAAATTTCAGGGACCAAATAGTAACACATGTAAAAAGTTCAGGGTCCAAACATGCAAAAAGCCCAAACTGCACGCGCAGGGTACGTGGACCAGGCACGGAAGGACTTAAATGCAATTCCTATTTTAAAACATTCAAACAATAACACGCAAGGAATACAGGATGAAATATGCAAAATGCCCAGAATCTCACGTGTCGACGCACGTGGTTACCATATACAGGGACTGATATGTAAATAAAGTAAATCTGAGTTCCTCTATGCAATTTTTTTAAAATAAAAACAATAGTATAAAATATTTACAGGACTAAGATGCAAAAACAAAAGAGGAGGGGCCTAATAGAAATTTACCCCTCTTATTATCGGAGGGTTGAAAGGGGTGCCACGTGTAAGATCAACGGCTGCTGGCAAGGGCACCCCTTCGTAGGATCGAACGGTCGAAGGCGCGCCACGTAGGTGATCTGACGGCTCTGGCGCGTGCACGCCTCTCCTCTGCGATGGACACTCCAGATGAGCTCTTGATAAGGATCCGACAGCTGCAAGCTCCTCGCTGATGGACGGTCGGGATTGGAACTGGGCGAAGGAGCACGATCGGACGGTGACGAAGGATCCTCCAAGAATAGGTCGCCGGTGGAGTTCGCCGGCTCGATACTCACGGTGGAGAGGTCCCCTGAAGCTGCTGAGGTGGGGAAGAGCTTCGCCTTGATGGTCTGCAGCTACTGAGCTCCTCCGATGACGCTGGGAAGCTCCGAGGAGCCCCGGCGATGAAGGTGGAGCTGACCTCCTGTGCCCGAGCTGTAGACCTTCAGATGAGGTCCCTTTGACCTGAAAAATAGCACAGAAAGCACGCAGGTCGAGGGCAAAGTGCCTCGACCCTGTAAGGGGTGAAATGGGTGCTGTGGCGCGTCAGGGCGGAGACCTCCGGCGAGGCGACGGCGGTGGAGGTCGAACTACCAGTTCCTGGGCGAACTGGGTTGGATGGAAGGGTGTAGCAGGTGGAGAGAAGACCGGTGAAGGTGGTAGCGTGGTCGGAACGGCAGAAGGGTGGTCGGAACAGAGTGAATTAGCCGGCGAAGCCGGTGGTGCGATTTGGGGAAACTTGAAATTAAGCTAAACTAAGGACGATCTGACCTAATGGATGGCTGAAGTCGACTGTGCTGGAGCTCAGGGAGCTCCGGGGGTCATGGCCTCAAGGGTTCGTCGCTTCCCGAGGCTGAGCGCACCTCGCGACGGCGTACGACGATGGTCGTCGCCGGATCAGTGGTTCCTGGCTGCCCGGGCCTCGCTGCTACCCTCCTCCGCGCTGTTGTCACTCTGGCGAAGAAGAGGAGGTCACTGGCGTTAAGGGGGAATGCCAAAGATGGAGTGAAAAGCTTGCCGGAGGTGGAACTTTATACAGCTGAGGGTCCGAGAAGATGAGATCGGGCATGGCTCTGTGAAGCTCGGATCCCTAAAGTCCACCAAAGGCGAGGGTCTCGGATAAGCAAGGATCAAATGGTGCTCGAGGTTTAGGTATTTGGCGATCGGATCAAGTGGGAAAAAGAAGGAGAAATCGGGTCGGGGCAACAAGATCCGAGTCTGGTGGTCCTTGGGGGAGAGTTGACCGGGGGTCAACATCCCCCGTGGACCAATCAGAGCTCGCCAATTATTAAAGATTTAAGAATTCAATAAAAAATAGTAAATGCAATTATTTCGAAAAACTTTAAACGTGAAAAATATTTATTTATTTTTAAATTATTTTTTGTGATTTTTAATTATTTTTTTGAAAAAATAATTTATGTATTTACAAAATATTATTATTATATACAGGTATATACATATGTATTTTTTATTTTTGATTTTTAATTATTTATTTTTATATAATTTATTCCAATTTTATATTTTATTTATTTATAGAATAAAATTTGGAATGAAATGGTAATTTTATTTTATTTTTATTAATTATTTAAAGGTGAAATGAATACTTTTATTTACATGTATACATGGTATATACACAAGGTGGCTTTTGGTTTTAATTTTATTTCTTTTTATTTTATTTCTATTTTTCTAATTTTTATTTTATTTATTTAGACCATGAAATTTGGAATATAAACATATTTTTATTGGATTTTTATTTCTTTATTTATAAGGGAAAAATAAATATATGAGTTATTATATACACATGGTCTATGTACAATGATGAAGGGGATTTTATTTATTTTCTTTTTCTTTTATTTTCTCCATGTTTATTCTAGCTTTATATTTATAAATATGTATAAATAAATAAGCACCCATTTTTATTTTTATTAAGAGGAAAATAATTTTATTTATATATAGGTATATGTGCACATGATTGACCCTATCTCCCTCTACTTGGTTCTTTTTGCAGTCAGGCCCATGCTGAGCCTCCCTTGGGATTAGGTCGCTCAATATTTATTCTAAATATTTCCCTCTTTTTCTTTTGTTTCTTTATTCTTTTATTTATGCATAAAAACATGCTAAATATGCATATTTACAAGATGCATGTAATTCGATAATTATTGCTATTTACATGAATGTACAATGTGTTTTGCATAGGTTTTGTAGCTAAAATAAAAGAATAAAGAGTGATGAATGGGTATTCATCAGCAGCTCTCTCCGGTCTCCAAGATGCTCCTCCGGTGGTTGTCACCAAGGGGAAGAGGTCTAGGGTAGAAAGAGAGTGTGCGGCGCAAGCTACTGCTCTGGGGAATGAGATGAAGAATTTATATGCATTCCCAGGTGGCTGGAAAGAATCGGGTGGAGCGCGCAATCCAAGAATGATCCGCCACTCCCTAGGGATCCACGAGGATCGATGATTCATGGGGAAAAAGCGGACGATGAAATTAAAGCAGGAGACAGTCAGATCCGAGTGGGAAAACTTTGAGAAGACGGGACGAAACTCAGATCCGGGCGAAGAATGGTCCGGGAGGGGGAGTTGACCGAGGTCAACATCCCTCCTGGACCAATCAGAAAATACCTAGGTCAAAAAAATTAAAAAATAAATTAAAATAGAAGATGATTTTATTTTAAAAAATGTTCAAAATTAAAAATGCTTATTATTTTTCAAATTATTTTTAGTGAATTTTATTTATTTTTATGAAAAATAAATTATGGTATATATAGTATATTATATTATACATAGGTATAAAATACCTAGGTATTTTATATAATTATTTTTATTTTCTTATTTTTTTAAAAACACCCCAATTTTATATTTTATTTATTTACAACATAAAATTTATAGTATAAAATAATTTTTTATTGGCTATTTACAAGTGTGAAATAAATAGGTGATGATACATATATACATGTGATATGTACAAGGTTGAGAGAGAATTTATTTATTTTTATTTTATTGTTATTTTGTTTTTCTAATTATTGTTTTATTTTTAGGAATATATACAAGTTAATATAAACACATTTTTATTTTTATTTTTGTGAAAATAAAATATAAATATACATGGAGGGAATCTGTACAAGGTAGAGTGGCCCTATCTTTCTCTACTTATTTTATTTGGCGATCAGGCCCATATTGGGCCCTCTCTTGGGATTAGGTCACTCAATATTTATTCTAAATAATTTCCTCATTTTTTATTCTTTATTATTTTATTTTTTACACAAATATGTTCTAATTATTAATTATTAACAAATACATGCTTATTGGTAACTTATTGTATTTACAACTATATATATGATGTTTTGCCAAGATATTTAGCTAAAATAAAAGAATAAAGAGTGATGAATGTGGATTCATCACCCCCCCCATACTTTACTTTTGCTAGTCTCTTAGCAAACACTTATTTGAAAAAGAAGTAAAAAGAAAAAGAAAATAAAAAGAAGGGAAATCAAGGTTGATTATTAAACTTGCCTTCATTAAATTGAAGTATGGAGCTTAATCAAACCTTTGGATTATTAATTTGTCGGAACCTTATTTGTACTTAAGCTTAAAACTCAACAGCCTCTAAGTTCCACCAATCTATGGTCAAGACTCCTCAACAATCCAGATCAGAACAAGTCTACATACACAACTCTAATGACCATGAATCTTTCCTTGTACTGTGTAAGTGATATGTAGTTCCCCACCTCAAAAATGACAAAGCGACTACCCCTCCTTAACAAGGTAACTCTAATGGCCTAGTCTGGCAGCTCTTTCCTCGAGGAGCGGGGTATTCCCTTCTAAGTTCAAGTTCAACCGGCTCAAGAAGAGGAGGAAGAAGAGAATGGACCATGACAAGTGTAGCCATGTATCCTTGGGAGCCCAACCAGTGTAGCTAAGTCTCCCGCTGCAAGCTTCATGAGATGAGAGTGTGTAACATAAGCTTTGCTTTATTTGACTATATACACTCTGGTAGGTATTTTATTTTCAATCAGACCCACCACTTTTTTTGGAGTTTTTCTTTCTTTACACATTTTTTAATGTGCATATGTACAACATATCTACATGGTGCAACATATATACATAAGGAGTTTTTCCTCTTGAGCCAGTAGACTATCGCTCTTTTGAAGCTTTATTGCAACCCACAACTCCTGTCTTTAGACCTCAACACCACCAGACCAAGTTGACACGTACTTCCTTCACTAAAAGAAGAAGAGCGGTTCCGCCTAGAAGTACTACCCTCATATGCTACCCCAAGCCAAAGGAAACTGCCTCCTCACCACCTCATCCGTGGAGAGCTATGTGTAATGTGCTGGTGGAAGTAATGCCATTGTCCCTGGGAGTCATGTGTGCATTGTTAAGTGTTCTACTTAGGTTATCAAGATTGCATATTATCATAGCCTAGTGGACTCTAAGGAATAAGTCCCAAATGGACATGAAAAGTCTTAATCCAAAGCCCTATAAGGTTCCTCTTAGAATTAGGTGGATTAAGGTCTTAACCAAGCTCCATTTTTCAATTTAATTCCAAGCCAGTTAAAATGTCAACTATGATTCAGAGAAAGTGTACAAATATATATAAAAAATGTTTTTATGCAAGTTTTTGAAAGTGTGCAAATTTTTTGAAAAATGTTTGAATGAAGGAATGCATGGAGTTTTGCAAAATATTTACGAACATTTACACAAGTGTTTTTGAAAACTTTTGTTTTTCAAACATTTTACAAAAATTTTGTACTATATGCATAATTTTGATATCAAAATATTTACAAACTCTTTACACAAATCATTTTTACAAATATTTGTACAAAAATAATTTTTATAAACAACTATGTATGTGCAATAAAGAATTTTTATGTACAAGGAAAAATTTTAAATTTTTATGATTTTTGGATAAAAGACTTTTAGCCATTTTATTTATTAACACACTCAGACAAAGTACGAGTTATGGCTGAAGTATATATGAAATATATACGATACCCCCCTATACTTAGCTCGAACGATGTCCTCAGAGTGGTTCAAGAGCGATGAAGAAGACATAACTCGTGCTTAGTATAGGGAAGTGAAAAGGAATATTATAGTATAATGACAAATCAAAGAATAGAATAAGAAAACTCGGTGTTTCCCCCTATACTTAGGATCAAGTAATCCTAAGTATAGCAAGCTGTACATGAAGGGAAATCCGAGTGGAAGAATGTATAGGGTCTACCTCCCCTATACTTAGGGTGAAATGTCCCTAAGTATAGGCAGCAAAACAGAGGTAAAAAGAATCAAGAGAATACTCAAGAGTCCAACATCCCCCTATACTTAGGGTAAAGTACACCCTAAGCATAGCATAATCATAGGATGAAAATGGGATGTGGAACTAAAGAATGGAATGATATGGACATCTGGATCTATACATGGAGGAAGACAGTGATAATCAGGCGTGAGATGCACCAGATGTGAGTCAAAGACCACATCTCACGCAAAATGAATAGGGGCGACCTCAACGACCAAGGGCTCATGATCTAGATATGGTTTGAGTTGCTGCCCGTTAATACGAAAGGTAGACTCAGATGACATCTCAGATATGTCAATACTCCCATTGTCATGTACCTTTTGGGCCAGGTATCCTTCCATTTGCTCTGCAACTTCCCTGGAAATAATCTAAGCCTGGCATCGAACAACCATACTCTCTGATCTGGCTCAAACTGCTTGTGGCTGATATGAGAATCATGCCACTCCTTCACTCGCTCCTTTTAATGTAGCCTGCTAAAAAAGGCTTCATCTCTAAGCTCCTCCAGGGCTGCCAACTCTGCCCTCCTCTGATCTCCTACGCTCACTAGATCCAAAAGTATCTCTGTAACAACCCAAAGTGACTTATGTTTAAGCTCAACAGGTAAATGGCAAGGCTTGCCATAAACGAGGCAGAAGGGAGATGTACCCAAAGGAGTCTTGAAGGACGTCCGATATGCCCACAAGATCGATTCCAAAAGCTGTGACCAATCCTTTCGGTCAGGGCAGACGACCTTCTGCAATATAGTATTGATCTCCCTATTCGACACTTCAGCAAGACCATTGGTCTGATGGTGGTATGGAGTGGATACTCGATGGTTAATGCTGAACTCGCTAGAAAGGGCCTTTACCTTATCGTTGATGAAATGAGACCCCCCCTCAGATATCAGAACTTGAGGTACCCCGAACCGTGAAATGATGTTTTTTCCTCAGAAATCTGCATATAGTCCAAACATCTGCGGCTTGGGTGGGGATGGCCTCAACCCAACGACTCACATAATCAACGGCTAACAGAATGTACTCGAATCTCTGGCTCTTAGGGGATGGACCCATGAAATCGATGCCCCATGCGTCAAAAACCTCACAGAAATGAATGGGCTGCATCGGTGCCATATCACGCTGTCCACAAGTGCCAATCCTCTGACAATCAGTACTCCTCTTCACGAATTCATCAGAATCCTTGAAGAGGGTAGGCCACCATAGGTCGGATTGGAGCACTTTCTGTGTCGTTCTCCTCCCAGAGTGATGTCCTCCTGCCTCCAGCTTGTGGCAGTAGGTGAGGAAACTATGGTGCTTCTCCTAAGGAATACATCGTCGCCAGACACTATCCCCTCCTTCATGGTAAAGGATGGGATCCTCCCGATGGTAAGACTTGGCCTTCCATAGGAAGGTCTCAAGTCTCTGCCTGGGCCAATCTTGTGGAACTTTCTTGGCAACAAGATAGTTCACAATGTCGGCGTACCACAGGAGTGAGGCAATAGCAAGGATCACCTCATCTGGGAAGGTCTCTGTAATAGGATCAATCTGCTCAGAATTCTTGAGATGCTCTAATAGGGAGAGACGATCCGTCACCACATTCTTGACTCCAGGCTTATCCTTAATCTCAATATCAAACTCCTGGAGTAGAAGGATCCATCTAGTCAGTCTCTCTTTGGCATCCTTCTTTGCCATGAGGTACATGATGGTGGTGTGATCTGTAAAAATGGTCACTCGATCCAATGATGTACGATCTGAACTTATCTAGGGCAAAGAATACGGCTAGCATCTCCTTCTAAGTGACGGTGTAGTTCCGATGTGCGGCATCCAATGTGCGGCTAACATAGTGAATGACAAAAGGTGCTCCATCCCTCCTCTGTCTCAGCATGGCCCCCCACGGCAAAATCGAAGGCACCCGTCATGATCTCGAATGGGAGAGACCAATCAGGCAGCTAGAGAACAAGAGCCTTAACAACTAGACTCTTGAGAGTCTCAAATGACACAAGACACTTATCATCGACTTTGAACTCGATGTCTTTGGTAAGCAAATCAGTCAACGACTAGGCAATCCTACTGAAATTGTGAATGAATTATCGGTAGAAACCGACGTACCCCAGAAAAGACCGTAACTATCGCAGGTTGGACGGTGGATTGAGTTTTCTAATGATATCCACCTTGGCCGAATCAACCTCCATGCCCTTGTTGGAGATGATATGAACAAGCACCGTCCCTTGAGTCACCATGAAGTGACTTTTCTCCCATGATAGCACAAGATGGACCTTGATGCATCGCTGAAGTATGCAGTCTAGGCACTCAAGAAAAGCATCAAACCCATCGCCATAGACTGAGAATTCGTCCATGAAGACCTCCAAGAACTCACCCACCATATCCGAAAAGATGGACAACATGCACCTCTGGAATGTCGTCGGGGCATTACATAGACCAAAGGCCATATATCTGAAAGCATATGTCCCAAAGGGACAGGTGAAGGTGGTCTTGTCCTGGTCTTCTGGATCAATGGCCACCTGATTATATCCGGAGTACCCAAAACAAGAAAGACTCTTCCGAACTAGCCTCTCTATAATCTGATCAATAAAAGGCAGCGGGAAATGATCCTTCTTGGTGGTGTGGTTCAATCGTCAGTAGTCCACACAGATCCTTCAAGAAGTGGGTACCCAAGTAGCGATCTCCTCTCCAGACTCACTCACAACTGTAGTGATGCCCGTCTTCTTGGGCACCACATGTAATGGACTGGCCCACTTCGAGTCGGAGATGGGGTAGATAAAATCGGCACTCCAACATTTTGAGATCTCCTTCATGACAACATCTCGAAGGTTTGTGTTCAACCGTCGTTGTAACTCACGCAACGGCTTAGCGCCATCTTCGAGATAGATATGGTGTGAACACAGGGCCGGACTTATCCCCTGTAGATCGGCTACGCTCCATCCTATCGCCTTGCGTTTCTTTTCAAGAACCTGCATCAAACGAGATTCTTGCTCTCCAGTCAAATCTGCTGAGATAATGACTGGGTACATATCATGCTCGCCCACAAGGAACCTATACTTCAACGACTGCGGAAAGGTCTTCCGCTCTGGACAACTGGGAGCTGGAGGATCTGTTCTCTGAAAGGTCTGAGTGAATGTAACCAAATTCACATGGGAGAACTCTCGCTGAACTGGAAAATCTGGTGAAGACAGCTCTATTGGTGTGTCTATGCTCTGAATGGAATCAATCTCCACCCTAACTACTGGCTCTGTGGAAGTCAGACATGGAATCATATCATCAAACTCTGCCCAATCAATATCTGATTCCAAGGGATCTCAATCTGAATAATCAACTGCCCCCTATCGGAATGCGATTTGCTACCTCAGATGTATCCTCTGCTAGGAATGCGCTCTCCAAGCTCTCCTCTACTGGAATCTGTGCATCAGGGGGATATGAAGGTGAGAGGATGGCTTGTGAAACTGGGTCTACCCAAACTGCCTCATCATTTGTAATCACAAAATCACACTCCTGGTGGATGTCTTGCCTACCTTTGTCATTTGCTCTGAATCTATGAGCGGCTTTAAGCAAGTTGAATCTCACGCTCTGATCTCATCGATCGTCTCTATTTGTATACTCTCTCCCTCGATGCGAAAGTATACCTTCCCGCTATCATGATCGGACACTGCCTTGGTTGTGACAAAAAATGGGCGTACTAAAATGATAAGGGTATCGGTCACAGACTCAGGGATCTCCATGTCCAATACAATGAAGTCCAAGGGGAATTTCAGACCCTGAATTGTGATGACCACATCCTTCAGCAACCCTTCAGTCTCTTGACAGATCGATCAGCAAATTGAAGGATCGTCCTACTCTTTCGAAGAGGGCCAAACTCGAAGCGATCGAGTAAGGCTGCAGAACGAAGGTTGATAGAAGATCCGCTGTCTAATAGAGTCTGATCGAACCTTTGCTCATGTATATGGCATCCGACATAAGGGGCTCCTACATCTGGCCTCTTGGCTGGCAGATGGTTCTGGATGGCGAAGCAGGTGGCATGAGTGAGCACATGAATCTCTAAGTGGTGGTTCCTCCTCTTTGTGCAAATGGTGGTCCTCTCTCTAAGGTTCCTATGGAAGAGGGGGATGTGCTCCAAGGCCTCCTATAGAGTCTGTTGTATTTGGAATCTGTCGATCATCGGCTGGCTGAACTCTAGCTGCTGCGATTTTTTGGATTTTCTTTTTTGGCCCCCTTAGCCAAGTAGAGTGCTTGGGGAAAGGGGATGGTTGGGCCCTCCTCAGATGGAGGTCTAGGATCGGGTCGCTGCTGCTGTGATAAAATAGAATCCATACAAGCATCTCCAATCAACACAGATGGACTTACAAATGAGGAACCCTTTCCTTTATTTCCAGAATAGTCTTGAGATATAGTAATAGATGGAAAAGCGACAGGAATAGAAATGGTGGCATCAGCACCACCCTTGGTATCTGGACTTGCGGCATCAGTACCGCACTCTGGCTCAGCATCGAAACTGGTGGCATCAACACCACCTCCTGAATCTGGTGAAACGACGACCTCAGTACTGTCGGCAGGATCAACATCCTTGGTGGCTTCAGCACCACTGTCATCATCAACACGAGCGTCATCAGCACCGCTCTCCTCCTCATCTGGCGCTCCTGAAGATGCGAGTGGTCATCGCTCAGATGAGGCACCGCCAGCTGGCATCCTACCGCTCCTAAGTGTAACAAAGTCAGCATCAAAATGATATGCAGATATATCACCAAGTGAATCACTAGGAGTGGTAACCTCTGTAAACTCTAACTGCTCAGATTTCCTCTTCAGGTTGTTCAGGTTGGGCTCAATCAGCATAGGTATGACGGCCTTCCCTCTCACAATCTCTCTCATATCCTGTCTGAACTCGTCCACCTCCCATCTGAAGGTGGCCTAATGCTCGGACATGAGGCGGGCTAGATCATCCAAGGCGGGGTTCTCATAGGTGATCCCATGAGAACCTGAACGGTGGCCTCTCTAAAACCGAGGTTGCTGCTGCTGAGAGTGAGAGGGGTACTGCTGTTGAGAATGATACTGCTGAGGCTGCGGTTGCTGCCTCCAAGACTGTCTCTATTGATAGGGACGAGGACCATGCGACTGATACTGTGGCTGGGGATGTGGTTGCTGCTGCTGCGGGAACTGGGGCTGTTGGTGTGACTGTTGGTCGTACTGGCCACCCTGAACTGGAGGCTGCTGCTGGGAACTGGTACCTCTGGTAGACCAAAAGAATCCGGGATGGTCTCGTCAGATCTCAGGCTGAGGTCGGTCATACCATATCCTGTTGACATCCATCAACTGCTCCTGCTCGTAAGTGGGTGGGGGAAGGACTGCCAGGGGCTGATCTGGCTGGTAGGCCACCATCTGAGTGTCATGAGATGGTGGTGGCTGGTAGTACTGTTGCGGTTGCTGGTACGACTCTGCCTGAACATGGTGAACCTGTCTGGGCTGGTTGGAGTGCTGGGACGAACTATCGTTGCTGCTGGGATCTGGCCGTGACCTAAGACGGGGCTGAGAAGCCATCTGTGCCTCCTGGAGGCACATGATCTGGGTCTTCAGGTCACTCAGTGTCTGTGCCATCTGATCTATCTGAGACATGCTCTAGCAGTGCTTCTTCTCAATCAACTCTATCCAGTCCAACTTCTCGTTGATAATCCCCATATCAGCGGCTATCGACTCTGCCTGCGCTACGGCTGCTGAAGATGTAGAAGGACTGGCATCAACTCATGCTATCCTCTGATAGGACGCGACTGGTGGGTGGGGCTTCCCCTGATTATACAATCGGGTCTGGGACATCACCGTGTAGTTCACGGCCATCTCCTCGTAGATGGCCCAGACCTGATCCTCATCTTTGGCGAAGTAAGAACCCCGCATGATGCATTGACTAGCCCCTGCAACTCCGGTGTAAGGCCGCAGAAGAAACTCTGGACAAGGTTGGGATTGGATATATCATGATGTGGACACCGATCTCTGAGTTCCCCGAACCTATACCATGCCTCGTAAAACTTCTCATTGGGGAGCATGAAAAAGTTGCTGATCAGGTCCTTGTCTACATTGGTCCGACCGAGTGGATAGTACTTGTTCAAGTACTCGGTTCGGAGTTGTTCCCACATAGTAACAAATCTCCCTATGTGCTTCAGCCAGTTGGATGCTCTATTTACGAGGGAGAAAGGGAAGGCCATCATCCGAATGGTATCCTCGTCCGCATGATGATCGTGGACAGTACTGCAGATTATCTCAAACTCCTAGATATGGAGGTGTGTCTCCTCTGTGGCGAGCCCATGGAAGCGAGGAAGAAGCTGAATCGTCTGAGGTGGGAACTTGAAGTCCCCCACAATGGCTGGCAGCACTATCCGTCTATGGGTGAGAGTTGCACCAGGGTTGTGCAACTCCCTCATTGGTTGTGTTGGTGGTGCAAGTTATGCTGGCACCTCAGGCTCTCTGTCATCAGGAATATCTCCTCCTCCTCCTTCGGCGGCTCTGCGCTGATCTCTGTCAGCTCTCAGTTGCTCCATCTCACGGTGCATATCCACCATGAAAGCCCCCTGGTCTCTGATCTGACACTGCATGGTCTCCAGAGAGGCTAACAGGGTGTTGTTGATGACACCCTGATCTAATATGTATGTCTCTGTCCCACGGTGCACTCCTTATTGCTGGCCATGGTCTTTGGAAAGGCAGAAGACCCAAATTGTCGATAAATCATCTGATGTCTGTTGCGGTCTCTGTTCGGGCACCTCAGGGTTGGTAGAAGGGTGGTCGAGGGCGAACAGGGCAGAATCAAACTCGGGTTCGGAGAGTGGGTCTCGGCTCTCACGAACCAACCTAGATGAGCAGGCTGGAGGGCTATAAAGTGGTGCAGCCAGGGGATGCCTAAGGAATCTCTTTCCCATCATCTTGATGTGGTGAGTGAATAAGGATGAGATCTGGAAAAACACAAGATCAGAAAGCAAACCCCGATTCACTTACTCGACGTGGAGCTAAAGACCGTAAAGGCTCGATCGGTTATCTTGTCAATTTTATTAGGTAATAAGACAGTCTTTCAGAGCGATTAAGCGAGCTGATTGGAATCCAATACTCCTAAAAGATTTTCCCATATAAAAGGCCGGTAGTTTGTCAAGAAATCGGATATGGCTCTAGCCTAGTGTGTGGGTCGCTCTCTCGCTCATCCAAACCATACAATGAGGGGATTACTCTCCCAAAACAAACTTTTCAGTGAAGTGTCTTTTAGGGTCAAGTGTGTTTAGCAGTCCCAATTTTATAATTTTCTGTTTTTATGTATTTTTCAAGCAAACAATGCCTAACGAATTTTTCGGTTCTCTTGGTTATTTTAAGTCCAAAAACTGAGGGAGAAGGCGAAAAAGCCGATGCGCGATCAAACACGATGATACATGCAGAGTAAGAAATGCGTACCTAACTCCAGCTCTCTACATGCAGGGTGATCCGTGCATAAAATAAAGACTTAAAGTAAACTACCTATATGATGCAAGAAGAAATCGGCCTTAGACGAAGCAAGTTCTACACGATAAGTACAGTAGTCAGCTAATCAAACCAAGTCTGAGTCCAATCTTGGGAACCACTCGGTGTCCACTACAACGGATCCTGCACGTGCTATATGTGATTCCTCACGGCACGTGGACTCGAGCCTAATTAAACTGAATTTTTCTTTGTGAATTAATTAATTAAGTCCAATTATAGATCTATAGGAACAGGCAGATAATTAGGGTTTGGCCTTAATTAATTATGTCACAGTCACAAAAACTTCTAAGTCTAAGGGCTAAATCCTTGAAAAATCAAAAAGGCAGTAAAAGCGATAGAAAACCAAAATCGGCGAAAAACCGCAGTGAGGTCCCCCGAGCACACCAGTGGTCGACGAAACAGACCCCGAAGCATTCACCAAGTCAGAGAATCTCTGTCATGTGTTATTACAATAATAGTATTGCGGAAAATGAAATCTAAACTAAAACTAAACTACGGCTCCCGAACTTCTGCTCCTCCTCTCCTACGCTATCCTGCGGCTCGATGCAGAAACGAGCTGCCTCCAAGACTCGCGGGTACTTCGGCTCTCCGAAGAAAGCCGCCCTCAATCGTCGGGCCCTCGTAAGAAAGTCGAAACAAAAGTGTGTTAGTCCACAATTATTATAAAAATATCTAAGATATAAAAGGCAAGAAATCACACAAAAAAGAAAACGGACTACTAAGCCATGCTCCCAACAACTGCGCCATTCTGATGAGCAACCGAGCGACCCGGGCGACTAAGGTAAAAAGGTATCACAGGTCGTTGCGATCTCAACCACTTGGGTTCGGGCTCAATAAGAAAAAGGAATACCACCTATGATATAAAATCAAACAATCAAGCAAAAATAACAGTCCAGCTATTCATTTTACCCGGTATAGCTACCAGGGTCGAACTCAAGGAGCACGGTGTTTCTAGGCTACGAAGTAGTCATAAATCCAAAAAGATCACAAATGGAGGATTTTATGTTTTTAAATTTTTTGTAATTTTTCATAATAGGAAAAAGTGTAAAAGGGTTCAAAAAGTCACAAACAAACAATTATTTAACACATAAAAAATACTCAGAAAATTCAAATAAAATATTTATGGGTTTTAGAAATATTCTAATAGTTTTGTTAATTTTCTTGTTTTTTTTATTTTTAGTTAATTTTCTAAAAATGAAACAAGGCAAAAAATGTTAAACAGTGTACAACTGAGATCTAAAGCAAGTTAAAAATACTTAAAATGCCTATAAAATCCCAACAACAATTTTATGACGGACTAGAAATAAAATCCTAACTCCAGCATGTGAAAAGACAATTTTTTTGAATTTTTATGAATTTTTCCTGATTTTTTACGGTTTTTAAGGGTTTTCAATTTTATGGTTTTTATAAATGCAAATGCGACAAAAATTGAAATGAAGCAAAAGCGACTCAAAACAAACAATCAATAATTTTTTAGATTTTTTAAGAGGGTTTTTAATATTTTTAGTTGATTTTTAAAAATAAACAGTAGCTATTTTTGAAGTTTTTGAATTTTTTAAAAATACTAAATGGAAACAAAATGCAACCAAAAATTCATGGTAATTCCTACAATATGGCAGGAGCCATGTGTCAAACTTTCACGATTTTTGGACGAAATTTACTATTTATTTAATCGAAAATCAAAGGCACAACATACGTGAACCTAAACACAATGAAAACATGTTCCAATGACTAAAGAATAACACACACAGAGAGCACTAGGTCTTTTATGCAATTTTTCCACAAATTTTAGCACATGTCCAATAACAGCACACACATGGGTATAAGTGCAAATACTAAAACTAAAACATCAAAACATATCATCAATTAAGTCCAGGGAAGTACATGCAAATATCCCAAAAATACACGTGATGATGCACATGTAACCGCAAAGGAAGGACTAAAATGTAAATATTGAAAACTGTAGGGGCACAGATGCAAAATGGTCCATTGTGTATTTTTTATTTTACAGACTAATCGACAAATAAAGTAAATGCAGGGGTAGTGAAGCAAATTACCCAGGCAGTTAATGCTACTCACATGGGGTGACAGGTGGCGCGCTCTGATTGGATGGCGACTTAAGGCTCTGGCGCTAATAGCTGGTGAATCCAACGGCCTGACGAAGAAGCGAGCGTGGGGCGTACAGGGACTGTTAGATGTCAGATCTAACGGCCTAACAGGCGTAGGCGATGGACGGCTCTGATATGAACTGGCGGAGAGGTGAGATCCAACGGCTGAGGAGGGTACTGGAAGAACTCCGCCTGGGCGAAGTTCACCGGAGCACCGAGGAAGATCGGCGACTCCGATGAATGATCGGACGATGGCAACGGGATCGTGTGGCTCCTTTGCGTCGGGTGAGGGGGTCATATGGGCTAGCCACTGGTCAGATCTCTTGGAAGGTGGGCGTGACCTGGGATAGCTCTGACGAAGCTGAACTGAGGTGATCTGGGATGTATCCACGTGCGCTACGACCTACGGAGTAAAGCTCCAGCTCAGAGGAGTGCTCCGGCCAAGGTTATTTGACCTAAACTAAAAGAAGACGACGACGAATGGAGATGGAGGTTTCAGCGATGCGACAGAGGAACCTCGAGCCTGATCTTGGCTCGTGCAGCCAAGATTTGGATGATCATGGTGTGTAATAAGGGTGACGGTGAACAGGATAATCAATCGAAATGTGTAAGGGTGAATGACGAATCTCCGACCATCAGGTCGGAGCTGGCAGAGCGAAAATGGAAGATTCGAAAGAGAACTGAGCTAGGATCGATGAAGGGTTTACCTAAGGGTCCTAACGGGATTCTGAGCTCCAGGGGATGAAGTCGAACTGGGTCTTCGCCTTGACCTCGTTGCGGAAGGAGGGGGAGGCTCGTCGCAGCGGAAGTCCGGCCACGAAGCTTGAGCGTCGATGGCAGCAGCTCTCTCCGGTCTCCAAGATGCTCCTCCGATTGATGTCACAAAGGGGAAGATGTCTAGGGCAAAAAGAGAGTGTGTGGTGCGAGCTACTGCTTTAGGGAATGAGAAGAAGAATTTATATGTGTTCCCAATTGGCTGGAAAGAATCGGGTGGAGCGCGCAATCCAAGAATGATCCGCCACTCCCTAGGGATCCGGGAGGATCACTTATCCATGGGGAAGAAGCGGACGGTGAAATTGAGGCAGGAGGCGGTCATATCCGAGTGGGAAAATTTTGAGAAGATGGGGCGAAACTCGGATCCGGGCGAAGAATGGTCCGGGAGGGGGAGTTGACCAGGGTCAACATCCCTCTTGGACCAATCAGAAAATACCAAGGTCAAAAATATCTGAAAAATAAATTAAAAATAGAAGATGATTTTATTTAAAAAAATGTTCAAAACGAAAAATGTTTATTATTATTCAAACCATTTTTAGTGATTTTTATTTATTTTTATGAAAAATAAATTATGATATATACAACATATTATATTATATATAGGTAGAAAATATTTAAGTATTTTATATAATTATTTTTATTTTCTTATTTTTGTACAAATACCCCAATTTTATATTTTATTTATTTACAACATAAAATTTAGAGTATAAAATAATTTTTATTTAGTTTTATTGTCTATTTACAAGTGTGAAATAAATAGGTGATGATACATATATACATGTGATATGTACAAGGTTGAGAGAGAATTTATTTATTTTTATTTTATTGTTATTTTGTTTTTTTTCTAATTTTTGTTTTATTTTTAGGAATATATACAAGGTAATATAAACACATTTTTATTTTTATTTTTTGTGAAAATAAAATATA
This sequence comes from Ottelia alismoides, assembly GCA_037367405.1. Lineage (NCBI taxonomy): Eukaryota > Viridiplantae > Streptophyta > Magnoliopsida > Alismatales > Hydrocharitaceae > Ottelia > Ottelia alismoides. The sequence continues at coordinate 78,972 of JAZKJV010010414.1, read as the reverse complement.
AATATACATAGAGGGAATCTGTACAAGGTAGAGTGGCCCTATCTCTCTCTACTTATTTTATTTGGCGATAAGGCCCATATTGGACCCTCTCTTGGGATTAGGTCACTCAATATTTATTCTAAATATTTACCTCTTTTTCTTTTATTCTTTATTTTTTTATTTTTGCACAAATACATTCTAATTATTAATTATTGACAAATGCATGCTTATTGGTAAATTATTGTATTTACAACTATATACATGATGTTTTGCCAAGATATTTAGCTAAATCAAAAGAATAAAGAGTGATGAATGGGGATTCATCACATATCTACACGGCGCAGCATATACATAAGGAGTTTTTCTTCTTGGGCCGGTGGACTACCCTTCTTTTGAAGCATTATTGCAACCCACAACTCCTATCTTTAGACCTCAACACCGCTAGACCAAGTTGAGGTGCACATCCCTTCCTAAAGGAAGATTAGAGGTTCTGTCTAGAAGTACTACCCTCGTATGCTACCCTGAGCGAAAGAATTTTCCTTTCTCATCACCTCATCTGTATGGAGCTGTGTGTAAGGTGCTGGTCCAAGTAAAGCCATTGTCTCCGAGAGTCATGCATGCGTTGTTAAGTGTTCTACTTAGGCTCATCAAGATAATATGTGAACATAGTCTAGTGGACGCAAAGAATTAAGTCACTGATGGACCTGAAAAGTATTAACCCAAAAATCCTATAAGGTTTCTCTAGCGTTAGGTGTCTTAAGATCTTAACCAAGCTCCATTTTTCAATTTAATTCCAGACTAGTTTAAATGTTAACATTGATTCAGAAGAATATACTAGCAAATATGTACAAAACTATTTTGTGCAATTTTTCAAAATATGCAAAATTTTAAGAAAAATGTTTGAATGCAAGGAAAAAGGAAAAGTTTTGCATAATATTTACACACATTTACAAACAAATTTTTGTAAACTTTTATTTTTTTCATGTATTTTTCAAAAATGTTGTACTATATACATAATTTTAATACTAAAATATTTACAAGCATTTTACAATCAAAATATTTTTACAAATATGTGTACAAAAATAGTTTTTACAAACAAGTATGTACATGAAAGAATTTTATACACAAGAAAATTTTTAAAAAATGTGATTTATGATTTTTAGACATATTATCTATTAATACACACACGAAGTACGAGTTATGGCTAAAGTATATATACAACATATAGGACACCCCCTATACTTAGCTCGAACGATGTCCTCATAGTGTCAAAGAGCGATGAAAGGAAGACATAACTCATGCTGAGTATTTGGAAGTGAAAAGAATAGATATACTACAATGATAAATAAAAGAATGAAGTTAGTCAGTGATCCCCCTATACTTAGGATATAGTGATCCTAAGTATAGAAGATTATATACAAGGGAAAAACCGAGGGATAGGATGTACATGGTTTACCTCCCCTATACTAAGGGTAAAATATCCCTAAGTATAGGCAGAAAAACAGAGGTAAAAAGAATCAAATAGGTACTTACAAGTCAAACACCCCCTATACTTAGGGTAATGTATACCCTAAGTATAACATAATCATAAGATGAAGATGGGGTGTTAGACAAAAGAATGAATGATATGGACAACTGGATCTATACTACTGCGGGAAAGAAGAGATATCAGGCATGAGATGCAAATGATGCGAGTCAAAGACCACATCTCATGTAAAATGAATAGGGACAACGCCGATGATCAACGGATCATGATCTGGATATGGCTTCAGACGCCAACCGTTAACTCGAAAGGTGGATTCTGATGACAACTCGGATATATAAATTCTTCCATTGTCATGCACCTTTCGAACCAAGTATGGTCCTTCGATTTGCTCTGCAACTTCCCTTGAAACAATCTCAACCTAGCATCAATTATCCATACTCTCTGGTTCAGCTCAAACTGTTTATGGCTGATATGAGAATCATGCCATATCTTCAATCTTTCCTTATATTGTAGGATGCTCGAAAAGGTTGTGTTCCTAAGCTCCTCCAGGGCTACCAACTCTGCTTTCCTTTAATCTCTTATGCTCCTGAGATCCAATAATAACTCGGTAACTGTCCATAGTGACTTGTGCTTGATTTCCATTGGCAAGTGGCATGGCTTTCCATAAATGAGATGAAAGGGAGACATACCCAAGGGTGTCTTGAAGGAAGTCTGATATACATAAAAGACTGAGTCCAAACTTTATGACCAATCCTTTCGGTCTGGGCAGACGACCTTCTGGAATATAGTCTTGATCTCCCTATTCGATACTTCAGCAAGACCATTGGTCTGAGGGTGATATGAAGTGGCAACTCGATGGTCAATGTTGAACTTGTTAGTAAGGGCCTTTACCTTATCGTTGATAAAGTGAGTCCCCTCGCCTGATATCAACACTCTAGGTACCCCGAACCGTGAAATGATATTCTTCCACAAAAATCTACAAATAGACTTAGCATATGCAGTTCGAGCAGGGATGACCTCAAGCCAACGACTCACATAATCCATATCAAGCAGAATGTACTCAAATCCCTGATTCTTAGGGAATGGACCCATGAAATCAATGCCCCGTGCATCAAAAACCTCATAGAAGTGAATGGGTTGCATTGGCATCATGTCACATTGTCCACAAGTGCCCATCCTCTAACAGCCAGTACACCTCTTCACAAATTCATCAGAATACTTGAAGAGGGTAGGCCATCATAGGCCGAATTGGAGCACTTTTTGTGTTGTCGTCTTCCCAAAATGATGCCTCCTGCCTCAAGCTTGTTGCAGTATGTGAGGACACTATGGTGCTCCTCTTGAGGAATGCACTGATACCATATGTTATCCCCTCCTTTCATGATAAAGGATGGGATCCTCTCAGGTACGACTTGGCCTTCACAAGGAAAGTCTCAAGTCGTTGTCTGGGCCAACCTTATAGAACTTTCTTGACAACAAGATAGTTCACAATGTCAGCGTATGATGACATGTAGATCGAAATCAGATGAGATGGGAAAATAATCACAGGTCATTGTTATCAAGCAATCACTTCGGTCAATCAAGAAAAATCGAGATCCACTCAATCAGGCATATAAAGCAATCAAATCGGTGTAAGCGGACTCCGCTATTTTAATTTAACCTGGTATAGCGACTATAGTCGAACTCAAAGAGCACAAGTAAAACTTACGACGTAGTTGTGATCAGGTAACAAAAAGCATATTTTGTAATTTTTAGTTCTACAAATTTTATATTTCAAAAATAAGAAAATAAAACAAGTAAATAAGAAAACAAGCATATGATAACCTTTTGCAATTTTTATTTAGACTAAAAATGCTCGAAATTCAGGAATAAAAATATTTTTATATTTTTAAAATATTCAAATAATTTTTTAATTTTATAGGATTTTCTAATTTGTATATGATTTTATAAAAATCAAGCAAAGGTAAGAAGGGAAAATAATGTACAGCCTGGACTAAAAGGTAAATTTAAAATACTAAAAGTGCCCTAATGCCCTGGTTGTGATTTTTATGAGAAAGTAAATAAAAATATCTAACAACAGAAACTGGAATCCTAATTTTTTGATTTTTTTTAGAATTTTTAATGACTTTTATCAGTTTTTGAGAGTTTTTAGCATTTTAGGATTTTTATAAGGGTTTTTACAACACAATAGGTAGTAGAGATAAATCACAAAAAAATAAGAGCATATCAAGTTTTAATTATTTTTGAGACCATTTTTATATTTTTTTATGTATTTTATAAAATAGAAGAACACTTTTTTGGATTTTTTATTTTTAGAAAATATCAAAAAAAAACACCAAATTAATTCACAAAAATTACCATAAATATTACGTGTTAGTACAAGCTAACAGTAATTTGATAATTATTTGATTAAAAACAACACCCACATCTTGTAGGGACCTATTTACAATTATACTAAAGTTCTAGGGCAATTGATAACTTTTATAAAAAGGTCAAGGAAAATACTGCATAAATTCCAAGGTATTCATACACATGCTCAAAAACTCATGCACAAGGTATAAATGCAATTATTAGAAAAGTTCTATTCAATTGATAACATTCATAAAGTTCAGGAGAAAACATGCAAATAACCCATAAAATCATGTGAACATGCACATGCCTGAGGTTCAGAAGGAATAAAGTGCAAATACCGAAAACATGAAGTCTAAACTATAAAATATTTGAACTGCAATTTTATTCGATGGACTAACTAATAAAGCATAAAAGTACGGGAAAAAACATGCAATATACCCCGAAGCACGAGGCGCACGTGACGGATCTGATGGTCTTGATCGTCCTATGCGTAAAGATCTGATAAAGTTGCATGTCAGGTATACGTAATCCAATTGGAGTCGGAGATGGGGTAGATAAAATCAACGCTCCACCATTTGGATATTTCTTTCATGACCACTTCTCGAAGATTCGGGTTCAGTCGTCGCTGAAACTCATGCGATGGCTTAGTGTCCTCTTCAAGATAGATATGGTGGGAGCATAGAGCCGGACTTATCTCCTGGAGATCAGCTACACTCCATCCTATTGTCATGCGGTTTCTTTCAAGAACCTCCATTAGACGATATTCTTTCTCTCCAGTCAAATATGCTGAGATAATGACTGGGTACATATCTGGCTCACCTACAAGGAATCTATAATTCAGCGACTGCGGCAAAGGCTTCAGTTCTGGACAATTGCGAGCTGGAAAATATGGATTCTGGAAGGTCTGAGTGAAGGAAACCATATTTGCATGTGAGAACTCTCGCTGATCATGAAAAATTGGTGATGTTGGCCCTGCTGATGTATCTGTACTTTGTGTTGGCTCAGTCTCCACCCTAGCTATTGGCTCTATAGGAATCAGACAAGGTAACAATTCATTAAATTTGGTCCAATTTGTGTCTGAATCTGAGGGATCTGAACTATAAAAACAAGACACAAACTCTGCTTTGCTCTCTGGAACGCGATTGTCAGCCTCAAGTCCTCGGCAAAGAGTGTGCTTTCTTAACTCTCCTCCGCTGGAAATGGTGAATCTATGGTCTCTGAGGGTGAAATAAGAGCTCGTGAAACTGGATCAGACCAAGGAGCTTCATCATCTGTGATCACAAAGTTGCACTCTTGGTAGACGTCTCTATCTGCCTCTGTCGCCTGCTTTGCATCACTGAACTGCTCTGAGGAAGCTGAATCTTGTGCTCTAGTCTCATCAATTGTCTCTATTTTTATACTCTCGCCTCAATGCGAAAGTACACCTTCCCACTATCGTGGTCGGACACCGCTTGGCTGTGGCCAAGAAGGGACGTCCTAGAATGATGGGGGTATCTGTCACAGACTCAGGGATCTCTATGTCCAACACAATAAAGTCCACGAGGAATTCCAGGCCCTGAATTGTACGACCACGTCCTTCAACAACCCTTTCGGCCTCTTGACATATCTATCAACAAACTGAAGGACCTTCCTGCTCTGTCAAAGAGGGCCAAACTCGAATCGATCGAGTAAAGCTGCCGGAAGGAGGTTGATTAAAGAAACATTGTCTAATAGAGTACGATCAAATCTCCGACATGAATGTGGCATCTGACATAGGGAGCTCCTGCATCTGACCTCTTGGATGGTAGACAGTTCTGAATGGCGAAGCAGGTGGCATGGGCCAGCACATGGATTTCTGCTTGGTGGTTCCTCTTCTTCCTGCGGATGGCGGTCTTCTCTCTCAAGTTTTTTTGTAAGAGAGGGATGTGCTCAAGTGCCTCCTGTAGAGTCAGCTGAATGTGGAATCTATCTATCTTCTACTAGCTGAATTCTAATTGTTGGTCTCTTTTGGATTTTCTTTTTTATTCCCCTTCACCAAGCAGAGTGCTTGATGGAAGGGGATGGTTGGGCCCTCCTCAGATAGAGGGCCAGGAACAGGTTCCTGCTGTTGAGAAGGAACGGAATCCATACATATCATCATGCATCACATATGAACTCGAAGATGAAGAAACCTTTCCTTTATTAATGTTTTTGTTCTTTTTCATATTATCCTGAGGTATAGAAACTGGAGAAAATACAATTGGAGAAGAAGTGGTGGCATCAGTACCACCCACATCATCGGACTTTACGGCATCAACACCGTGCTCTGGCTCAACATCTTGAAGAATAGTGGCATCACTACCACTTGCTACATTAGGGGAATCGATGGCCTCAGTACTATCGACGGGATCAACGTCCTTGGTGGCGTTAACACCACCGTCATCAATATCATCATCAACATCATCAACATTGCTATCCTCCTCGTTTGGCGCTCTTGGCTCATCATGGTGTTGTCGCTTAGATTAGGCATCGCTGACCGGCATCCTATCGCTCCTAAGTGATAAAAATCAGCATCAAATATGTAGAAAGAAATATCACCCAATGACTCACTAGGAGTGGCGGTCTCTGTGAACTATACCTGCTCAGATTTTCTTTTGAGGTTGTTCGGATTGGGCTCGATCTGAGCAAGTATGGTGGCTTTGCCCTTTATTATTCTCTCATCTCCTAACAAAACTCATCCATCTCCCACCTAAAGGATGTCTTCTAGTCTGCGAGTAGGAGGTCTAGATCGTCAAGGGATGGATTCTCATAGGCTGATCAATGAGAACTAGACGGGTTGCCTTGTTGAAAGTGAGGCTGCTGTTGGAACTGGTGAGGAGTAGGTTGAGAATACTATTGTTGAGGTTGTTGTTGATGCTTCCTCCACTATTGTCCCTGCTGGTAGGGATGAGGACCTGACTATAAGCGTTGTTGTGGTTGGTGGGAGAACTGGAGATGCTGCTGATGGCTGGACTGTCTACCCTGAGCTGGAGGCTGCTGTTGGAACGAGGTGCCTCTGGTAGACCACTGATGAATCTCATATTCATCACTCTAAAATTCATTAATTAAGCTATAATCCCTAAAAATCATTGACATTTCTTCATTTATTCTAAATAGTTAGCATTCATGCATGTGTTTGATAAAAAGTGCATTTTATCACATATTTTTGCACAAAATAAGAAGCCAAAAATCACAGCCAAAATGACCTATAAAGTAGCCTAACTTCCTTGATTTTTAACTAATACATTCTAACTCCAATTGACCTGAAATTACCTCCACTGTGTACATATCACTAACAAGAATAAATGAAAAATACGAAAAATCACTAACCTAAATAAATGGACGAAAAATACAAATCCTAGTTATCGGATTTCCAGACTAAAACCTCGATATCTTCTTCATCCAGTGTTCAATTTGATCATACTCATTTTAAACTAATGTACATTCAAATACATTCAAAACAAGACCGAGTTCAAGTGAATCGGAGATCATATGTGAAAGTTGGATTTTGGCCCTCTTTTGTACATTTTGTATTTTAGCAGTTTTGACCTAAAATTTTATGTACATAATTAACATATTTATTTATTTTAATTTATTTTCTTTGATAAAAGTTTTATTAAAATGCATAAAAATCCAAATCTAAACTGAGCTTGAAATCAAAGAAACTAACTGAATCCAAGTCTTCACTAACTGTCTGTACAAAATTTGTCATTTTCACATTTTATTTTATTTCTTCTTTTTCTTGATTGATAAAATCCAAAAAAAATAGATTAATGTGTAAATATTTATCTTTGATTTTATCCTATTTTTTCGGATTTTTATGTCGTTTAAAAATGACATAAAAATTATAAAATCCAAAAATCAAGGTATTTTATGTACATGGAGTACCCCAAAAATATCACTTTGCACAAATGATCGATTTTGATTTTGATCTCTTCATGAAAGTTATATATCTCATCAAGAACCTTCATGAAGAAAATTTTTCGATCCGAGGTCATTTACTATTTTTACGTATTTTTTAATGTAGTTTTTTTCGATTTTTGCAGGGCTGACACATGGCAGCTCTTGGCCGCCACATATCACCATTTTGGGATATATATATATTTGTTTTGAAAAAATAATAAAATAAATTAATAAAGAAATAAATAAAATTACTATTAAACCGACATGTAGCTTCATCTGGGCCCTCCGATTCGTGGTCGATCGGACGGCCCAGAACCATCCATCTCCTCTGTTCTGTCTCCGCCCCTTTCCTTTTGGGGGCAGCGGCGCCGCCTCTCTCCAATTTCCTTATCCGACCACCTTCCTTCTTTGATCCAATTTTATATCGATTGCGCCAATCCCTCAATGTTCACGCCGCCTCCGCGATCTCATCGTCAGTCACCTTCAAACCTTCCATCGTCAGTTCCGTCACCCGCTATAAAAGAAGCATCGTCGTGCTCCTAAAAAGCATCCGCCGATAGAACTACATCACGGGAGGAGGTTGGTGGTGATAGCCCGACCCCTTTCCCTTTTCCCGGCAAGGTCCGAGCCCCCCCCCTGTCGTCGCAACGCAACACCTCTACTCCGAGCATGCCTCGCTCGTCGTCGAGCCAACGGTGCTCCTCCACACCACTTCGCTCGCTCCTCTACCATCTTCAAATCCTAGCTCCACCAGCGCCTTTCCATCGCCGGTCTTCATCGACACCTGACACAGCCAGTCTGCCCACGACTCCAGCACTCCATCGACACCGGGGAGTCCTCCACGGCCCTCACCATGCCGCTCAGAGCCTGCATCCAGAAGCCACTGGGAGGAGAATTCTACCACCTTCGTCAAGCACCGACTTCCGCCGTGCCCGAGCATCACCAGCAACAGAGGCGCCTCCGCTCCTCTGCATTCCACCTCGTCGGTCGGGAAGCAGGCCTCAGACCCCCGCCCACGTACTTGGCACGTACGTTGGGGGGGCAACTTGCCAAGACCCCCCATGGTGTTTGGGTGAATTATAGAAGCGCCCCCAGCTAAGAAGGCACATGCAGGGCACGTGACCTCTTGGGTTAATTGCAGAAGCCCCCCTCCCCCCCTAGTTCGCCTATTTGCCATCAGACTCCATCGACCAAGGGTCATGTGCTTGGCACGGGACCGCTGTGAAATTTTGCAATCGACCCCCCACTACTTTCGGTAATTACACTTTCGCCTTTGTTCTAAATTTTTTTATGACTTATTTATTGTATTTTGCATTCATACCCTTATATTCCTTTATTATTTTGATCAACATTTTTGCATCATTTTATTTTTATAAAAATAGCACTTTGTTCTTCAACTAATTCTCTACATCTTGGCATGTGTTTGACATTTTCGTGATCCATGGTTAATTAATAATTAATTATTTTGTGAAAAATTTCATATTTTTCCCATTCTGTGCTTAGAAATTCATAGGTGATTAACCATTGCTCAAAAAATTGCCACAAAAATTGTTAGTTGTAGAATTAATTGTATTTACATCATGCGTAAAAAAAATTGCATTTGCATTCATATTTTGCGCTATAAAAATCATTTTGCACATTTCAATCTTTAATTTTTAATAGGTATTAAATCTAGTATTTTTTAGGATTATGATTTTTCTAAGTTTCATCACCTAGTGATAGATATTGGATAATTTTATCTCTTGAGAATAATTAGGTTTAATATTTATTACAATTAATTATTGAATTTATTATTTTTGCATTCATAAATTCATAAAATATTTTCCTTGTATCCAAAAAAATCAAAAAAATTATAGTGCAATCATTTCATCATTATTAACATCTCGACTAGGTTTTGTACTTTTCCGACATTGTTTGGAAAATTGCTATTTAGTTCCTGAACTTGACCTAATTTGCATTTTGCATCCCAAATTTCATTTAAAAATTACAAAAAATATAGTCTTGAAAAACATGCACGAACTTGATAGAGAAAATTAGTAGGTTATTCCTTTACCTCCTTGAGTTTGACCGTGGGACATGGCCAAATAAAATAAACATTAAACCACTTCAAATAAAATTGATTAATTTATTGTGGTTAATTTCTTGATCAATTCTGATTACCCACTATAATGAAACAACATTTTTAAATGCTTGATAATTCCCTATAATTAATATAGGACAATTCGCGACTCATCAAATGGTGTCGTTGTCGGGGAGGCAAATAGTTTAGTTTTTGTCTTAAAATTTTTTATGTTCAATTTTCAACATTCGGGTAGTCTGACCCCTGAATCTTCATTGTAAAAATTCCATTTTTTTGCATTTATTTTTATTTTTATTTTTATTTTTTTACATTTATTTTCTATCTTTATTTTTATAAATTTTTGAATCACTCTCTCACATTCTCTCTCTTATTTTTCTTGTAAGGTACCCAGCATACAGGGATCGGTTTCTCACAAAATCGACGCATATTCACCGACGCTTGAAAAGCCGCATTTGAATTAAGATCGAGTCGAGTCATGAGAGAGCGTAGAGTCTAATATTTTTTCCTGCAATTTTAATTTCTGTTATTAATTGCTCATTTTTAGCAGTGTCAGTTTGGACTCTCATGTGTGTAAAAAAAGACCTCGAACGTTTTCTGTAGTGTGTCGTGGCCTGTTTCATTCTCCGGTGAGGGTGGGGTCTGACTTGAGTGGCTCATAGGTTAGACCTGCACATTCAACTTTTAGAGCTTTTAGATTTATTTTTTCTTGCTCGTAGAACTTAGGACCACACTTCACTTAATTGAGACGTACATTAAATCATTCAACATAGTCAAAAATTTAACTCATTTCTTCCCAGCTAATAGAAATTTCTACTATATGTGGTTTTTGTCACCTTGCATTCATTTAGAATAATTTTCAATTCTTGTATTGCATCCTAAATGGAGATTGCGAGGGATCACTGTAAGTCTTCTATCTAAGCATACATCATTGCTTCATGTGCATCAGCTTTTCGTGAATTTCTCCCGCCTGTTTTGACACATAATTTTAAAGAAAATTAGGACTAGACGGTAGACGTGTATTTGTTCTCACCTAACTTCTCAGTGATCACCTTATTAAAATTGGGACCGCTAACTATAGTCGACTAAATCAATTCATAAAATCAAGAATTTTTGCAGGAGAGCAACCCCGACCTTGGATGCATTTATTTTTCTTGGTGAGTGAGAGACGACATTTACGGTTAGAGCCCAACTTCGAATTTTCATATTGACTACTGATTCTATAAAAACAAATAGCTACTTCTCAGCGAGGAATACGAGTAGCCCGTAAACGGTCCGTATTTCCTTAGCTGAGTGGGTGGTTTAAAGGATACTGTGTAAGGCTCCATCTTTAAGTAACACGGGTAGTCGTTTTATGGTCCGTACTTACACCCATACTAGCTGAAAGTAGGTGCAACTAGTCATAAGAATTCGGGCCAGTCTTTAAGAAAACTTTCGGCACCTAACATATCACTAATTATTTTCCATGATTGATTTATCACCAACTAAAATTGAAAAGATAATTGTCGAACTCTTGCGACCTTCATTGTGTGAGTCGGTGAACTTAGGATTTGATTTGTGTTTTCATTGGTATGCATGAATCTATTTCGAAGATCAAAAGTCACACATTTGTGCCATCAATCTCCTTGATAAAAATTTCTTTTGTGTATCCTATGCATTTTCACCGAGATCAACCATGTCAATTCATCATCAACCTCCTTTGATAAAAATGATGGGACATTTGTCTGAGTATCCATCAAAGTTATACTATGAAAATGAATTCGTTTCAGTTCGACCCAAAGCTTTAAAACCTCCCCCAACTAGACAACATCAAACTTCTACATGAGACTCTCTCCCACAAATAGATACATTAATTTGTACAGATCTGATCTACTTCATGAATGAAAATCCTTTGTATTCGAATCATACAAATAAATAGTCGACTAAGGTCTCCATTTCTTCGTATGTCAATCCTCTATATTTTGATCATACAATCCACCCTTCATATTCTGTAAATGTCAATCTGTCATTCATGGGAGATTCTAACCACATAATGAATCCTATCAAATTTAACACTTCTTCACATCTTCCACCTTCCCCACCCTTGAACACAAAAGAACAACTACCATGTTGGATTGACCCATTACTCGTCGGAACTCATGAATCATTTAAACATCAAACTACTTTTGAGAAGAATGACCGACCGGGATAACAACTCCAACTGACTTCAATCTCTCCTCACCATATTGTTGGAACATGTCAATATTTCACAAATCCACAACTAGATCTCACCATTGGAAATAAAATGGAAATCCGAACAGATCATGAGGATTGGCACGCACCTGATAATCTCTCGTCTTGGATTAACTGTGACAATCCCATCTTTAGACATGGCACTCATAAAGAGGGATGGACTGATTATATTTACACACATAAACCTTGTATGTGGACTCCACAATGTAAGCATCCGACCAATCATGATCAAATGAATGGACTCAACTCAAATGAACAATACATGTCTAAATCGCACCATGTTGAGTATGAGACCGATAGTATCCCTCATATCAAGCAGACTCCTTCCATGATTTTTGAGGAGAAATTTTCAGAGGATAACAAATCAAGACATTATTTGAGAGGACCTTTTTCCAGCTCATACATAAAAATGGAAGATGAAATGATTGGATCTCAAGTTGGAAAACAAAAGAATACTCATGAAACTGCATAGACTGCTCCTGAAAACTATTTGGAGGATCGCATTTCGAGGATCACTAAGAGATATGAATTAATGGAGAAAAATTCAGAAATTTTACTGACCAACTCAGTTTATTTTATGGAAGATCGGGTAAGAAAATGGAGGATGAAATAATTGGATCTAATGTTGATAACCCCGAGGATATTTAGAAACCCATAGACAACATTCACCCTAGGGATGACTCTAACAGCAACACTTATGCATACTATTCCCCTAGGAGTAACTCAGACTCCGATTCTTACTTAGCTAATTAAAATCCCTTCTCATCTACGGAACACACCACATTACCACACCACATCAACGATAATAAAAAAAATAAAAAAAACTAGAAAAATTCATAAAAATTGAAACTGAAGAAGATCTGAAGAATTTGGATCCTGTTGTACGGGAAGCACTCGAGAAAAGATTGATTTTTGAACTTCCCTTTATATAGGCCACTGAACATTTCCCTGACCTTAAAGGATTTATATTAAACAAATTAATGATAAAAAAATCAGTCAGTATAAGAACAAAGACTGAAAGACATATCTTGTCAATGGTCACATCCTTGATGTTGAGGAGAAAAACCATGAGCTGCATAGCGAAGCAGTTGCCCATATTTGACTGTGGAATTAAAGATACAATTTTTACCCATGCTTGAATTGATGATGACTCGCCAATTAATATCCTCTCGACCTCTGTATTTAACGAGCTCAAACTCGGACCTATCAGGAAGATACGAGAGATCGTTCAACTAGCTGATAGATCGATAAAGCAGCTGAGAGGAACAATTTCCGTCATCATTACATTCCAAGGTGCTCCGCTCCAAGTATACTTCATGATCATTGATATTGAGCATCAAGGAGAATTCAACCAGTCGCCAATCATTCTCGGAAAGCCATTCTTGGCATTGGCTAAAGTAATTATTAAGTGCGAGACTCGAGAAACCATTTTTAAAGTATTAGGAGCACTTTGATCTCAACAAGTCTTTGAGGAACCACGATTTTCTGAGGCAACCCACGAAACCCTCGACAGCTGAAACCATCAAGCGGTAGATGAGCCCTACCCCGTAGTTACACCTGAGATAGCGGTTGTTGATGAGACTATTGGTTTAGAGACTCTCCCCCCTATTCCATTTCCCGCTTCTCTCACCATGGGAAATGACTCTGATTATGATATTGAGACTTATGCATGAGCGCATCTTGAGTCGACCGAGATCTCCTCTGACTATATTTTATGACCCAAAACCCCGAGACCTAGGTATCTGGATGACTAGATCGACAAGGAATGAAGTAGGGGGTGATAATGGCCAAAAACCAACAAAAACATCTTTTTTTTAATTCATTTTTATTCATTTTTGGGACTTATATTTAGTTCCACTTTTTATACTTCAAATAAATAAAATTTGAACATTAAAGTTGTAGATAATTAAATATAAAAAGTTACAAAATTTATTTCATACAAAAATAATATAAAGATAAAAAGATATATTCTAAATAAGATTCTAGAATCTTAACTTCCCATACCCATATCTCTCAAATAAAAACTCAAAATGTATTAAAACTGTATTTAACTGTAAATAACTTTTATAAGCTATTTAATGAAGGTGGTTTCATATTTTTTGGAGTTACGATTTGAAAGTTAAGTTTTGGACCCTTATTGTATACTTGTATTGATTAAAATATTTATTTTATTTATTATTCATTATTTTTATAATTTTATTTTTTTATAATTTTTGAATATTATTTGTAATATATGTACACATTAAAACATGAATAAAAACATAAAGAAAACCTTAAAATAAAATATTTTTATAAAATACATAGATAAAATACCTATATCTATACCTATATAGATAATATATCTATTTATTTAATTGTATATAATACATCAGAAGAATAAAATAAAAATATATTTAAGTGTATAAAATTGAGTTACAGATATATAAAATAATAAATTTAATTAATAAAATTAAATATATAAAAAAAATAAAACATTAAAATATATAGACAACCATACATATACATAGCCCTTCAAAAGTAACTTGTGATTTTAAAGCCCTAAAAATCAATAAATAACATAATAAAATACAATAAAATATAAATATTTTTTATTTTATAAATTAAAATTAATAAATTCATTTACTATTTTAATTGATTTTTTAAATATTTTTTCTAGGCTTTTTCCTTGTTGGTCCACGTGGACCAACCAGGAGTTTCAGAGAGTTGACCGCACGTCAACTCTCTGACACACCCCTGCATCTCTGATATCCTGCGTTTTTGCCTCATTTTGAGGATTTTTGGGGCTTGATACTCTCATCATCTTGTGTTGATCCCTTAACGACTTTTTATCCTCGATAGTTGGTGATTCACGCCCTTGGTTCTTCTTGGCCTTCGAATCACTGCAACGCCCGTTCTCTCTCATTCTTTGAGCCATGTTGTCCACTTTGTACATAATCTACCTGTCACCCTCTTCCTCTCTTTGAACCTCCATTGATCGAGATTGGGTCCTCTTCCTTGGCTCCGGATAGACTCTTGTGATAAGGGGGTCTCCTGCGGCTTCCTTCGAGGTCCGGCAAGGTCGTTGGATGGCATCCAACCCATCTCCGCCTGTTGACATCGTCGTCGAGGTGCACCTTTGGTTTTCCAGGCATCGAGTGTATTTTTTCCCTTTCTATCACATTCTTTGTTTAGCTATCTCTTTAGGGCTCGATTCGTGCCTTCCATTTCATTTCTAGATGCTTAGTCACCTCAAACGAAGTTCACCGGAGCTCCGCTACGATGAACCTCCCATCCACCCCATACTACGCCAATATCTCACCAATAAAGGTCAGATCTATGTTTGCGGGTCAAAGGCATCTAGCCAACCATAACCAGGTGGCTGGAGGAGCACGAGCTCCAGGGGGCTTGTTCAGCATCCCCCCGGACCCATTTGAGCTACCTGGAGGCTTCATCGTTACTGTAGGTGCAGCTTGAGCCCGTCGGAGCGCCACGAGGAGGTTGGAGGAGCATGTGGCACTCGATTGAAATATAAAAAGGAAATACAAAAGCAAAAATTAAAAATCAAAATATAAAAATATAAATCAAAAATAAAATATAAAATATAAAATTAAAACCCACAAAAGAGAACTTATGTAGATAAATACATCACATTCACATTTTGTGCATTTTTTGCCCCGATCTACCTGCTTGTTCCATGTGTTCGACACTCCATACATACTTGCACACTATATACATCTTTAATGTAGAGTTATAATAAATTTTAACTCTGCACATTTACTTTCATTGCTTGATTCTGAATTGTGGGTTAATTGTTGTTTGAAGTAGGATTTCGTGTGAGGTCAAATCAGCAACTGTTAATTTGCCTTGTAAATTAACATGACCTTCGCAAGTTCCGCTTAAACAACCCCCCATGTGAGTTTGGGTAAATTACTTATAAACCCCTCTAGTTTTGTGTATTTAATTTTGATATATAAAAATCAAGTTTAAGTTGAAATTTTTTGGGAAATTTGCATGTACCCCTTCCTTACATTTATTTACAAATATACCTTGCCAACTTAATTAATTTATGTATTTGATTTTCAATTTTGCATAAATAGTAACCGTACTCCAAAAATCATGAAAAAATATGATGATGTACTTGATTAATTTCTCCTCACCATATATTTTATTTTGCATTTTATGTACATTTTCTATTTATTAAAACTCAAAATTGCTTTAGAAAATACAAAAATATAAAACCATAATTAAAAATCCCAAAAAGTTACCTAATGATTAATACCCTATTTTAATACTTCATACCAATAATCATAACTTTTCCATAAGAAACTTTAAAAATTAGCAAACCTTTGCTAACTTTAAAAAATTGCAAAATACTTTTGAAAAAAATAATTTATGCTCTATAATTGTATATATATTAGTCTTTACATATTAGAAATAATTTTAAGGAATGTTGACCCTAGTAAGTATTTTTAAATCTAAAAAAATAGCTTATTTATTAAGTCCATTATTTTATTTATTTTGGAGTTTAAAATACCTAAAAATTATCTAAAATATCCATAAAATCAAAAAAACATGAGGATGATATTAAAAATAAAAAATAATTTATTTATTAATTTTGATTTTATTTACCTCTATTTATAAATAGAAAACCTTATATTGTGTTATATACATACAATATAGCTATATAGAATGAATAATATTATTAATTATTATAAAAACTTTATAAATAAATAATTTTATAATCCTTTAAAAATTAAAAAGGATTGTTCTTTTTTGTTATTTATGGTTGTTATATATTTATTATATTTACTATATTATATAGTACTCATATTATCTATGTATCATAATATACATTAATATATATCCTTATATAAATATTATTTATGCATATTAAATTTAAAGAAATTAAACATCAGAAAAATAAAAAACTTAAAAAAATATTTTTATTTAATTAAAAACCCTCGAAAACATTAAATAATAAATTAAGAAAGTGAGTGTTGTACAAATATACTTATAGTATTTATTCATTATTTATAAATAATATACCTGATACACCGACTTGTCTCCCTGTATTCGACCTCTACCTACTTGTCCACTATACACATACATCGTAGGGTATAATAATTTTTTATCTACATTTAGTTTGATTGCTTTATTTATTAATTGTATGTTAATTGTTGAATTTATCCGTAGAGTTTCTTTGGGTTGTCATTGCAACGACTTAGTGGTCCCCCCTTGTGTGGACCATAATACAGTACTCGGGGTCTATTCTTGGTATTTCAATTACGTTTAAAAATTGGAGCCTTTTATTGAGAATCAACTAATTATAATTGGATATCTTTTTTGTAATTTACCCTTTAAACAATTATTTATACACACGGGAAGTAGAAAATGGTGAATCCATATTTTTATTTATCTTGTTATGTGATAAGATCATTAGATGTTTTTACTTCATTTGGAAGAATGATTTAATTTTTATATTAATAAATAATTAAAATATCGTAACCAGTTAAATTGGGATTATAATTTTTCGATAAATTAATTTATTGTTGATAAATTCTTAGACAACCCAGACATATTTAATCCTTAACTTGAGGAAGTTCAATTGTATATACCTAATGGGTAGACGTAGATTGATATCTTTATACAAAAGTCTTGCCTTTAATATTGATTGTTGATGAAGATTCCATTTTATAAAGATGTACGAGAGGATTTTTCTCCAACCACGTGTTCATTTTTGTTGGTTGTTTTGGTACATGTGACTACATTTTAGATTCGGATCGGCTTGATAATATGTACTAAAGCTGCATTTAGGAAGCCATATTGGTATAATAATCAACTTTCAACTTTGTCAAATAGATTGTCAAATTTTCTATGTGGTGTTTTTTTTTTCAAATTGAGAGAAATTAATGTATTGTTGAGAAGTTATATGATTACAACTAATGTGAGTTTGGATAATGTTTTGATGAAAATTCAATTGGATCTTAGTGTTTAAAATCATATTAAATTTTTATACAACAAAGCTAGAAATTTGCAATTGTAAAACTTTAAGGTTCTTTTTACAAAATAACAATTCTATTTATAAAAATACCATAATTTGCAATTGATAATAAACACAAGTGTTTTTTGATGAACTTTTAAAAGGAAACATTCTAATTGGAAACAACTACGTTTTAACCTGTAAATATTCATGAAGTTGTAAATTGAGAAGATATTGTATGTAAAGTTCTAAAAACGTGCATTGAGTTTTTTCAAAAAAAAAACTTACAATATAGAAAATTAAATTGTAATGCTGGCTGCATCACCAATGCTTGTTTTAGATGACAAAGCAGTGAGCATTTTGCAATGGTCCTTAAACAATTTTATGAATTTACTGATCTGTGATAGACCTTCTAAACCCATCAATGAAGAAAAATAAGCCAATTACATCCAAACTTCACGAAATATATCAAAAGAAAATTTTACTTCTTCTCGTTCTTTTCTCCTTTCAAACATAGGAAAGGAATGCATCTCATATTAAATGTTAATGGAAAAAAATTCATTTCAATCTCATTGTTAATTTCATTCTTGTGTTGATTTCCATTTCATTTTAATTCCTTTCCAACCAAACAAATGGAGCTAAATAGTCTATGTCTAGATGTTAGCAAAGATCATAAGTATCAACATTTTTTCGATGTGCCCACTAAAAACATTAAAAAATATATCTATTCCTAACAAGTTTAGCATACCTATTAGGAAAAGTTTATATTAAAATGGGTGTTTGCCCCATCCCTTACGTGCTCAAGAGAAACTTTTCTTCCCCTCTTTTTCCCATAAGGATTCACTAACCTTGAAATTATTTTTTTATTTTATTATCGAATTTATATTTCATCTTTTCATTGTATGTGAATGGATTATATATAATTGAGGATTATGTGAATAGTATAAACTTGATAAACATATAGATTAATGTTGTAGTTATGGTGCACACGGGGTGTCCAGCAAAATGACCATCAGAAAACTCATATTATTTTCTTTGCATTCTTCTATTTATTCGAATGTATATGTGAAATTGTTTTCGTTATTATTATAAAATATTTCATATGTGATTTTTTAATAATAACGCAAACATGTAGTCTAAAAATTTGTATGATATGAAAAACTCCCACATATATTTCCGGATGCAACATAATTCAAGTACCCAAATAACAAAGAAATGTCTAAAAGGGAAAATTGGAAATAATATCAAAAATTCCAATTACATATATTATCAATATAGCATCAATATAGCAGTTTCCTTCTTACCTCAATAAAATAATGTACACTTTGGTTTAGTTAACTATATATATCAATAAATATTATATAACTATCACGTTTTTTACTACAACAAAATTCACATATGGTATTGAATAATTAAAATTTATCTTTATTTTTTCTTTGTTAAATTTATAACAAAGAAATTTATTCCTTGATTTATTTTCTAAATACGCAAATAATAACATATTGGTTATCTGATGACTTTTCCTTATAATCATTGCTAAATTAGTAACGACCAGTAACATCAAGTAAATAAATACTCATTGTAATATAAACCTTTAGTAACAAAATATTAAATTCGTTGTTGCTAACATAAGAACAAAATATGATTCTCCAACAAATAATATTCTTTTTTATAAAATTATCACTGAAAGATATATCAATAAATATTCAAATTACTTCTAAGTGCTACTTCCAAATGATGGGTTTAATGTTTTTTATCGAATTGTTCTTCTATTTATTTAGACGATATTTAGATGAGTTGTAATCGGTTTTTTTCATGGAATTTAACCTGCTAAGACACTTTTAAAATTGTCGTTAATATAAGATATAAAAAATCAAAGGATTTCTTTTAAAAATATTGTTAATATAAGATATAAAAAGTCGAAGGATTTCTTTCCTCCGAAACATAAACATTAGCAAAAACACATATTTACATATCGTAATAACAAAGATCCGCACCAAAAAGTGCAATTATTCTTCTAATAATGTTGTCTGATATGTCATATAAATGAGAAAGGTAAATGAATAGGAGAAATTTGTCTTTCGAAATCCAGTTGTTTGTTTGAAGACAACACTTGCATGCCATTATCATTAACAAAAAAACATATATCCTTGTTAATACGAAATATGTGTGTATAGGAGTGCTAATGAAATACTTCATATCATTTCCTTATTAATATGAAATATTGTAGTGTGTGTTTATCAATGACGGCATACCTTCTTGCATGAGCTTTACATATGAAGTTGGTGTAGGTGATGTACTTGTCAATTACATTAGAATAGCATTCCTTTGAAAATGGAGGTTAGAAGAAAAATATGAGGAGAACTTGAGACAATTATAGAAGCACTTGTATATTTGTTATGTAAAAAGTTAAGTTTTAATTGCAATAAATATGTAACGTATATTCTTTTTATTCTTTTAATTCTACACACTGTCATCCTTGTAATGAATTACTCAAACTAGTAGCCTAACTATTCATATAAACATAAAAATAAAAAAGAAAAATAAAAAAATTTATTGCTTCAACATTTCATTGAACACATTTGTGCAGTGTGACACAAACCTCAATTATATATTTAACCAGATTATATTATTCACAAAATCCACCTTCTAATGCATTAATAAAATTTCTTATATAAGCATTCATATAAATAATAATGTAAAGAAGCAATACAATCGCTTGAGCATTTCATCAGGCACATTGTGTGCACCGTAGCTACAACACTAGTCTATATTTTAACAAATCTATATTACTTAACTTCAATTATATATAATCCATCTATAATTCCCTATACGATGAGAAGATGTATATAAATTCAATAATAAAATAAAAACATTTTTTAATTTCTAATTATGGCATCTTTTATAATCATGGCTATTTTTTTAAAGTTCACTTTTTCACTTGTATATTTTCTCGGGTTGATTTACAAAATTTTTAAACCTTCTGGCATATCTTTGATGATTGTTTGTATAAAAGAATATGTATTATATAATATTCTAAATTTGGTAAAGTTTGACTGTGTACATATGCTTAAATTTAGGCCGTTCAGTTAAACATATTATCCCGGTTGAATCACTGGATATGTGTATTTATTTGTTTTTTTGTGATAATGATCCTATATTTTTATAATTTCAACTTATAAATGTTCAAATCTAAGATCTACTTGAATTTTCATCCAAGCATTCTCAAAACTCACCTTAATTGTAATCTTATAACCTCTCAACATCACATTAACTTCTCTTATTTTGGAAATAACAACAAATTGGAAAATTAACGTCCCATTTGACAAAATTGGTTGTTATAGCAATATGACCTACGTGCAGCAACCAAATCTAAAGCATTGCCACAAGTATTATGAGCATATCCGACAAAATGACACCAAGCTAGAGGAAAAAAATCATGTTTTCCTTCTAGAGATGTCAATCTACGTCTATCTCATTAGATACTTCGATCTGAATCTGCTTAATTTAAGGATTCAAAAATCTTGCTCTTGTCAACAAGAATTAATTTCTCTAAATTTGAAAATAAGAACACCTTGAAAATTATTTTACCTCCTCCGATTCAATGGGATAGGGTATGATAATATATTTTGAAAGATAAAAAACAAAAGAATAATTGTAAAAAGTAGGGTAAATTACAATTTGGGTCCCCGTCTATGGATTTGATCTTAGAATGGATCCCGAGATCCCAGGACTATTTAAGAAATGAAAATTTTGGGGTTTATGACGAATATGCCCTTGTTGGGAAGGAAATGGAGGTTGGGTTCTAACTTTTAAACAAGAGCATACTCGTCATTAGCTTAAAAAAGTTCCTTACATTAATGGTTCTGAGACCCGAATCGTTACAATTTAAAGATCGGGACCCATTCTGTTTTTGGACACATAGATTCAATGGAGAACCCAAATTGTAATTTACGCACAGAAGTAATCAACAGCTAATGGGTCTTATCCCCTAATAACTGAAGTAACAAATTTCGAATTGCTCGTTCTCTTCCTTCCATCTATATAAGAAGAAGGTCTCTCTCGACTCACCTCATCGCATCCCACATCTCTCTCTACTCCAATCACCTGCTGCGTCGGAAGATGGCCGTCGGAGGAGCCAATGCCGCGTCGGAGCCACTCATCGTCGCCTTCGGGGAGATGCTCATCGACTTCGTCCCCGACGAGGCCGGAGTCTCCCTCGCCGAGTCCAGGGGCTTCCTCAAGGCCCCCGGCGGCGCTCCGGCTAATGTTGCAGTCGCCATCTCCCGCCTCGGCGGCCGTTCCGCCTTCCTCGGAAAGGTACGCGGAATCTCTCTCTTATCATCTTGTCAAAACGTGTTTTTTTCCTTTGTTATTGTCAAGTGTGGTTCGTCTTTGTTGTTGTTCGACGATCGATTCTTGTTGTTGTTTGTCTCCGTCGAAGGGGATCGTTCGCTCCTGTTCAGATCCCTTCATCTCTTGCTTTGCGATCTCGAGAAGGGATCTGCGATTGCAGAAAGAGAAAGGCCGGGTGGGTTTCGCGGGAAGGGTGGTGATCCGTTGCCGTTGGATCGAGGGGTTTTAGGTGTATGTTGGACGGTGGAGATCTTCTCTTTGTTTAAGGTTCTGCACGTTTGTTATCTTTTTGTGGGTGTTGGTGGGAGTAGGCGTCAAAATGTGACATTTTTCTTGAAAATGTGGTGGGCAATTGTTCAAGACGCTTAAACGTGCAGTTTTTTTAAAAAAAATTATTCGACGATAAGCATAAACGTGCAGTTTTTTTAAAATTATTCGCCGATTCAAGTGATAATTATTTCTTATACGCCTTGATTATGCGGAAAAGCGTTATTGCTATTCTGCTTGATTAGATCTATAACCATTGTGCCAAAAATGGATTTTTTTGTGTTGCCTAAAGATTGGTTTTATAAGATCGGACGATATGTTTCGTATACCACTTTAGATCTGGTTTGATTTTGACCCATGAATGCAATATCGGCTAAATCTTCTTTTCTCTGATATAAAACAATAGGCAGGTAGTGATCATCTTTGATTTGATCACGTCAAGATCTAGTCAAAATTTTGTCTTACATTTCCTTTAAAATATGGTTTCTGGATAGTCGTTTAGAAGCTTAAAAATGTATTTATTCGATATTTTCACGTAAACTTATTTGTATTTTTTCCCCTTGATTTGTTCCTTGTCCAGAATGAGATTTTTATCAAGTTAGGTGTTATCTGTTGTATGACCTTGGAAACTTGTTGT
The DNA here is from genome assembly GCA_037367405.1 of Ottelia alismoides. NCBI lineage: Eukaryota > Viridiplantae > Streptophyta > Magnoliopsida > Alismatales > Hydrocharitaceae > Ottelia > Ottelia alismoides. The sequence continues at coordinate 55,730 of JAZKJV010010414.1, read as the reverse complement.
AGAGTTGGTATTTAGGGATCATACCCATGGAACCGAAGAGTTTATTGTTCAGATCAGAATGGTTTCTAATAAGATCTGACAACGTCACTTTCGTACAAGTTTAGATCTGGTTTTGTGTTGACATAATGCAACAGTGATCTGAATCGAATTCTAGTATCGCCTAAATTTATATTTATCCCCTTATATTTTATGATTGGAAAGTTGGTTGGTCGATTCTGTTTTTTCCACCCACTGTGGATCCTTCTGTAGATCCAGATCCTCATTCTTGTATCCTGACAGGTTGGGGATGATGAATTTGGCCACATGCTTGCCAACATCATCTCAAAGCATGGTGTGTATGTCAGTGGCGTCCTCTTTGACGAGCACGCACGCACTGCACTTGCCTTTGTCACGCTTAAGAAGAACGGAGAGCGTGAGTTCATGTTTTACCGTAACCCATCTGCAGATATGCTGCTTAAGGAGTCTGAGCTCAACATGGACCTCATCCGTCGAGCCCACATATTCCATTATGGTTCCATCAGCCTAATCTCGGAACCATGTCGTTCTGCCCATCTGGCGGCAATGTCAGCTGCCAAGAAGGCTGGGATCCTACTTTCTTATGATCCGAATGTACGTCTTCCTTTATGGTCTTCAGCTGATGCCTGTCGTGAGGGTATCAAGAGTATATGGAAGGAGGCTGACTTCATCAAGGCAAGTGGTTATTGGTAGTTTGTATCTGAAAATTTTACGTTCTATTTCTGCATCAACTGTACTAGATTAATTATACATTATGTGTTGATATTGGTTTTTATGGATATTCTCTAGGTGAGTGACGACGAGGTGGCATTCCTCACTCAAGGGGACCCTCAGAATGAGGATGTGGTACTATCATTGTGGTTCGAAGGTCTGAAGCTGCTGTTGGTCACTGATGGTGAGAAGGGGTGCAGGTACTTTACCAAGGTAAGAGGGTATACACACACATATATTGCTCTGATATACAATAAAGTTTTAAGTTCTATGTAAATGCCAAGGAGCTTGATCGGCATCCTAATCTACGAACTTATCATATATCTTTTAATATTGCAGGATTTTAGGGGGAAGGTGCCTGGTTTTTCTGTGAAGACCATTGACACAACTGGGGCAGGTGATGCCTTTGTTGGATCTTTCTTGGTATCAGTTGCTAGGGATAATTCTCTTTTTGAGGTAAATGATCTCATTCGCTAACATTTGCTGTTAGTTCATTGACTTGTTTTTCTCTTTATTTACTGTCTTACATGTACATCTTAGGGTCATTGTTTTTTATTTCGCTTATATGGATGTGGTAAAGTTTATATGTTGGGATTATGTTGGTGAGAAACAAGGAGTCAATGCAATAATAACATTAATGCCCCCATTATTGAAGCTTTCAAGTTCGTTCAGAGTTTGGCATAAAATTCAAAGATGTGCTATATTTTGCAGAATGAAGGCAAGCTTAGGGAGGCTTTGAAGTTCGCAAATGCTTGTGGTGCAATTTGCACAACTAAGAAGGGTGCGATACCAGCATTGCCTGATGTAGCTGCCGTGGAGGATCTTCTTGTTCAAGGAAAGTAATCAAGTTGGAACAAGAAGAAAGGAACATGTGTTCCATATAGCTGATGAATTTCTTACTAGGATGTTTGATTTTTTTGTTTTTTTAGGCAGTATTTTTTTACATTATTTGTTCGGCATTCTGTTCAGTTTTGTTTTAATTATTTGTGAGGAAAGATGATTTAGGATGAACAATAAATTATTTTTAAAGATTTGGTTAGCCATTTTATTGCCTATGATTTTCATGTGAAATAGATGCGTGCAAAAGTCATCAATTTTTTGCGATGTATTATATGATGCAAATACAAAGTAATCTGTCATGATATTTTGCTTCTTAATGACACTTAACCTTAATCTATTTATCCTCCTCGACTTTGGTTTGTGGTAGGTGACTTGCATTTCTAGAATTTAATTCTTAATTTGCTATGATGCAAGGGCAACAACAACAAATATGCACAATTTGCTCCACGGAGATATCCTGACAGGGCTTAGAAACCATTTTACGCAATAATGCAGTCAGTGATATTCGACCTCAGACCTTTTCTGTCAAGTTGAGATGTCAAAACTTATTAAGCTATGTTGAGAAAAGCGAGGGAAGGAGAGCTTGCTTTTTATTTTCGTATCACGTTCCAAGAATATAACCAACATATTTCTACTGTATAAAATTTTATTCAGATTTAACGTAATGAGATAAGGACTTTTGAAATTTTGTTTGAAGGTAAAGCGGATACTTTCTCCCAATTCTATTATGTGATTAAGTTGTTTCGCATCCATTTCATTTGTACACTGGTTGTGAGACTAAAACATGCAGAAAGATTATTTTGCATCAGGAAAGCCAAATGAAATTTCACAGCATATCTGCCCAAACACTTCCAGGAACATTTCAATAATCTCAGAATTAGTAATATCTAATCTGGATCCCTAAAACCACAGGCCAGTCTCTTACTGCATAACCTATTGGAGGAATCAATATCACGAGTGGTCTTCTGGCCTCACCTGCAGTTTTCTCAATGTGTTTTTCTGATCGAAGCTCATGATGCCAATTTTGAGAATAGGTCTGGACCATGTTATGTATCTTCATCTTGGATTCTTTTCCTTCCCTTCCCCAAAGCCTCCACAGGAGCCTCACATGCTCTGACTAAAGTAGATTTCTTGCATATCAAGTACTTGAGGAATATGTCCCTTCACCACATAATGAATAATTGATTTTAGTGGCCACTTTTAATTCCAAGAGTTAACAGGGTTTCTAAATTATGTGACCAAGATTGGTAAAAATATATTAACAAAATGGTTGATGCTACACTTGGCACCACATGAGATCAAAGCCACTTTTCAACAAAAAGCTTGTCAAGAACTTGGGACATAAGCTCCCCACAACTGCCTATACACATGGCACTTCTACAATCCAAATCTCACATCAGCTTCCATGGCCAATCTCTTCTGTTCTCTTGTCCTCCTCCTGTCAAGCCTGTCACTGCGCATTGCTTCAAACCAGACCCCACAGGTGAGTTATTACTTACATATAAATGCATTCAAAATTTCGCAACATAGTTTTCAATATTAATCCATCTGCATGTTCTGTGTTTCACAGGCTTATGTTGTTTACATGGGGAAATCTCCTACCGATCGAGTTTTCAATATTGTCGCACGATAATCGCCTGTTGGAACATTGATAGATTTATGTTGGTACATCATTAATACTTGTTGCAGTGGAGAGAAGGAAAGGATGTCTCTCATTAACAGCTACAGTCATGCGTTCAGCGGCTTCTCGGCCATGCTCACTGAAAAGGAAGCTTTGTCGATTTCTGGCAAGAGTTCAATTTACAAACAAATTCAGATTCTGCAGTTGCCGTCATGATTTAAACCAATTAAACTATGTATCAAGTTAATCACATGCGTCAAAAAGAACTGCAGGGCATTCAGGGGTGGTGTCTGTTTTTCAAGATCGGATGATTCCACTGCACACAACTCGCTCGTGGGATTTCCTCGACGAAGAGTCTGGGATGACATGAAGGCGCATGCATCACCTGCGAGGTTCGCACAATGTCATCATAGGAATTATAGACACTGGTAAATCGAAGTTCGCGTACATCTTCATATATATGACTGTATAACTGCGTAGTACAACCAATCTCATTGTCTACTCGTTATTGTTGTTTTTAACTTTGTTAAAATTTTGATTAAGGAATATGGCCGGAGTCTTCTAGCTTTCCTGATGTGGGAGTTGGAAGGATTCCTGTGAGGTGGAAAGGGGTCTGTATGGAAGGTCCGGATTTTAAGAAATCTCACTGTAACAGGTTAGCTTTGCTTAATGTATGGTTGAGGAACAATTCAAAAAAAACATAATCCATGGATTGAATAACAGCACGTCAATAGACTTAAGTATATGTCATGTCCTGATCTTAAACTCGGAAATATAACTATTTGCTGCATCCAAATTGAATACAGGAAGCTGATATGAGCAAGATTCTATGACAACCGGAGCCCCATCCAGCCACCATACACCACCACCATGACTGGATCAACTCTTGACGCTGTCGGCCATGGAACGCACACTGGCTCAACTGCTGCAGGCATGCCCGTCCCCAATGCCAGCTATTACGACCTAGCCCATGGGACGGCCAGAGGTGGTTCCCACTCCAGCAGGCTGGCAATGTACAAGGCCTGCTCTCTCGGTGGCTGCTCCAGCTCGAAGATTCTCAAGGCCATAGACGACGCTGTTAAGGATGGCATTGACATCATATCCATTGGGATAAGCTCCATGCTCCAGTCCAACTTCCTTAATGACCCCATTGCCATTGGTGCATTCCACGCCAACGAACATGGTCTGCTCGTCGTCTGCTCAGGCGGTATTGATGGATCATTGTCTTCCACCGTCATCAATTCAGCCCTGTGGATCAAGCAGATATCGCGCTTGGAAACGGGAAGGTGATCCAGGTAACCATCCATAAAGATGCTATCTGATGAATTACATCATCTTGTTTGACCATCCAATGGAACTTTTCTCAGGGATCTGCATTACCTTCTCAAACATGACGAGCTCAAAGCCAAACCCTCTCTTTTCGGTGGGAATATCAGGGGGGAGTACACGCCTGTCTACGAAGCAAGGTAAAGATTTGTTCATCAACAACTTGGTATTTGAATTTTCAAGTTTACGTCAATTAATCTATGTATTACATATATTACAATTCAATTGAAGTTTCCGTTATTCCGGGTTCCAAAACTGGATTTCAAAATTTCAAATGACCAACTGTAATTACTGCCAGCAACTGTTACCCCGGATCTTTGGATCCTGTGAAGGCTTCGGACAAGATCGTGGTGTGCGAGGACACTGACCCCAGCGTGTCAAGGCGCGTGAAGAAGCTGGTGGCACAGGGCACAGGAGCACAAGGACTCATCATGATCGATCAGATGGAGAAAGGGTCACCATTCGACTCGGGGACCTTCCTCTTCTCGGAAGTCCGCAACCAGGATGGAGCTATGATTCTCAGTTACATTCAATTCCACAAAGTAGCTCACCTTCTGATTGAGATCTGCTCTACTTAGTAGCTGTAGCAGTAGATATTCATAGTTTGGTTGAAAATAGGGTCTGGTCGCCATGATTCTCCCTAGTGCGGACGTCGACTTGTTAAAACCAGCACCGGTTGTCGCTTAATTCTCCTCTCGTGGTCCTGGGGCGCTCACGGAGTCCATCCTTAAGGTGCTCTACTCCATTTCTTTAGTCCCACATATGTATTTCATATAATTCGGACATTGGCTATACTTGGGTGTTGGCAACCGGATTTAATGGCTCTGGGTGTCGGCATACTGGCGGCGTGGATTCCATCGATCGGTGGATGCTTCCGACATCCCAACCGGTTTCAAGAAGCCTTCGGGTTTTGCAAAGTAAGCAGCATCCACAGTGACGGCCAGCCTTTAACCCCTCTATAAATTCTTACGCGATTTATCTTACACGTGGAGCGATTTCCTTACTCATTAGCATATGTTTTTTTTATCAAATCTGGATTTTTTTTCGGAGACCTTCAGTGTACTACACTAACGTCATAACCAACTACACCACAAGTACTCTAGCGTTTGGTTTCACATGCATATAGTTTTTATTATCAAACTCTGGAATTTTTTTTCGGAGACAGCAACAAATCTGTGTTTCAAAGGTTAAAAATGGACATTGATGGTGAAGAACAAGCATCCTTGTTTAGTATTACTCTGGAGATGTTTTATATATCAAGTTTTCTTTGGGATCTTGACACTTGGATTTGTATATAATATGACGTTATTTGTTAGAGACTTGTTTGGGAGTGTATATAATTTGGTTATTGTATACACATGATAAGTACACATAAAGTGTATAAAAGTATGGTGTTTATATCGTTGCACTATCAGTTAGTTGTGCGGACTTGTTGATAATACTGTATGGTTAGTACCACTTTAGTACACTTGTGTACTAACCATACATTTTACTACCATTCTTATTACTTTATTAAGTTTGTTTGATGCCATTTTGGTTTGATTTGTATAACTGGATTGGGAGGAATAGCCACAGCATCCTACCAATACCTGTAATTTGTTTTACTTTGATAAAGCGTAATTATTGGCTAGTTATCTTAGAGTAGCCACAACATCTTGGATAACAATGTCAATAATTACATTAAGTAGTATCGTTCAATTATTTGAACTAATGGCATCAAATTGCATCTACATAGTGGAGATTGGTTGATTAACTCCATCATAAGGTATTCGGATAAGTGTGTATAATTGAATCGGGAGGAGTAGCCACAGTATCTGATCGATTCGTATTGTACATATCATTTCTTGTAATAAGTAATTATTGGTTAGTTATCCAAGAGTAGCCACAACATCTAGGATAACAATGCCAATATTTACATTAAGTGATGGAGTTAATTGGACATATTTTTTTTAAATGAGAAAAAATATTTTTTTGTTAGTTATTCTAATGCCCACAGGTACGGAATTTCTAATGAATGTTCGAAAATTTATTTGTCTCATTTATTAAGATAAACCAATTGTATATTACAATTCTTTAGCCACAGCAAGTCTTGTAATGATAGTACATTGATTTCTCAAAATATTAAATAAGTTAGTATTTTGAATTAAGTTTTATACTTGAGTTATTTGCTTATTGTGGTTGTCTCGTTATGATTTATTGCAGATAGTTCAGCTTTCATGTCTACTCAATTCAATGTTATAAAATCTGTTTCGATTCTTGAATGTCATGTATGTCATGAGTCTAATTTCATTGATGTTCCTGTTAATACTTGGTGGATTGATTCTGGTACTTCAATCCATATTTTCAACTCCATCCAAGGCTTTCTGAAAACAAGGATGCCACTAAGAAATGAGCAAAGCGTTTATATGGGGAATCGCATGACTTCACATGTTGAAGCGATTGGAACGCAACGGCTCATTTTGGAAACTGGCCATGTACTTGATTTGGAAAATGTATTTTATGTACCCAAGTTCTCTAGAAATTTAATTTCAATATCTAGACTTTGTAATCTTGGATACAAATTTTCATTTGAAAATACATTTTTCCAAATGTTTAAAAATGACAAGTTAATTGGCACAGGTGGCATAGTGGATTATTTGTATAAATTACATCTGCATCCACATTTTGAAAACAATCTCCTTGTTTGCAATGTAGTTGGCAAAAAGCGAAAAAATAATAGTGATCGGTCATCAATGCGTTGGCATAAAAGATTAGGTCACATCTCCATTAAAATGATCAAGAAATTAGTAAATGATGGAGTAATTGATACTCTAGATTTTACTGATTCTAGTGTTTGTGTGGAATGTATTAAGGGAAAACATACCAACAAACATGCTAAAGGATCAAGGAGAAGTACTCGTCTTTTAGAAATTATACATACTGACATATGTGGTCCATTTTCTGTGGAATGTTTTAGTGGTCAAAAATACTTCATCACATTCATAGACGATTTCTCACGTTACATGTATCTTTATCTTTTATTTGAAAAATCAGAAGCTATAAATGCTTTTAAGGATTATCAAATAAAAGTAGAGAGACAATTAGAAAAGAAAATTAAAATTGTGAGATCAGATAGAGGTGATCTTTTTGGAGTGAAGCTCTAAAGACAGCCGTGTATATATTAAATAGAGTTCCATCAAAAGCAGTTCCATCCACTCCATTTGAGCTTTGGAAGGGATGGAAACCAAGATTGGAACACATACACATTTGGGGTTGTCACGTTGAGATTAAAATCTATAACCCACATGAGAAAAAACTGGATATGAAGACTACTAGTGGATACTTCATTGGTTATCCAAAAGGCTCTAAAGGTTATAGATTCTATTGTCCAAATAGGGAATCGAGTATTGTAGAATCAAGGAATGCTATATTTTTGGAAAATAGCGAGAAAAGTGGGAGCAGGATGGTAAATAAAGCCTTCGTACTTGATGAATTATCGGATCTTGTTATACCACTAGAAAGGGAGGAGCAAAATATTCAACACGATATCTTGGATGAAATACAACATCAAGATATTGGTGTCCCTCAAGTCCAAGATATTCCTTTGATTGAATCAATGATGAATCCTCCACTACCTGAAAATCAAGTTGAAATAGCACCAACTCTTCAACAAGGTGTTGTTACAACTAGATCTGGTCGGGTAATAAAATCTACAATCTCATCAGATTTCAAAACATACCTGCAAGGATGTGATTACGATACAGGAATTTCAAGGGACCCAATATCATTTTCACAAGCCATGAGTGGAACTAATTCTACTAAATGGTATAATGCCATGAGGGAGGAGATGGATTCTATGAGTGCAAACCAAGTATGAGACTTGGTAGAGCTACCCAAAGGAGCGAAATCTATTGGTTGCAAATGGGTCTTTAAAACTAAGAAAGACTCATTAGGTAACATTGAGAGATATAAAGCCAGACTTGTGGCTAAAGGTTTCACTCAATAGGAGGGCATAGATTACCATGAGACTTTCGTTCCAGTATCACGAAAGGACTCATTACGAATAATCATGGCATTAGTAGCTCATTATGATTTAGAGTTACACCAAATGAATGTGAAAACAACTTTTCTTAATGGAGACTTGAATGAACATGTTTACATGCGACAACTTGAGGGTTTTATTTTAGATAATAACAAGCATTTGGTTTGTAATGTAAATTAAGGAAGTCTATATATGGACTAAAACAAGCATCTCGTCAATGGTACATTAAGTTCAACAATGCAATAACCTCATTTGGTTTTGTTGAGAACATTGTTGATAATTGCATATATCTTAAGACGAGTGGGAGTAAATATGCTTTTCTAGTCCTTTATGTAGACGATATTTTACTTGCTTGTAATGACCTTGGGATGTTGCGAGATACAAAGATGTTCCTTTCTAATAATTTTGAAATGAAAGATATAGGCGATGCTAAATATGTCATTGGCATTGAAATTCATAGAGACAGATCTCATAGAGTACTTGGATTGTCTCAAAAGGCCTATATTGAAAAATTATTAGAGAGATTTGGAATGAAATATTGTTCTCCTACTCCAGTACCTATGGTAAAAGGAGATAAAATTTTTTCATTCAAATGTCCCCAAAATAATTTAGAAAAGGAACAGATGAAGGACATTCCATATACATCTATTATTGGGAGTCTAATGTATGCTCAAACATGCACTAGACCAGATATATGTTTTGCAGTTGGAATGTTGGGTAGACATCAAAGCAATCCAGGCATGGACCATTGGATAGCGGCAAAGAAGGTCTTGCGATATTTGCAAGGAACTAAGGATTTTATGCTAATCTACCGGCATTCAGATTCCTTAGAAGTTATTGGCTATTCGGATTCGGATTATGCAGGAAGTAAGGAGGATAGAAAATCTACCTCTGGATACATTTTTCTTCTTGCTGGAGGTGCTATTTCATAGAGAAGTGTGAAACAATCACTTGTCACATCAAGTACCATGGAAGCCGAATTCGTAGCATATCACGAGGCTACTACACAAGCACTTTGACTAAAGAATTTCATTGCGGGTCTTAAGATAGTGGATTCAATCTGAAGGCCATTAAAGATTTATTGTGATAATTCTGCAGCCGTATTTTTCGCCAACAACAACAAGTATACGCGTGCCAGAATGAGAATCGACATTAAATATCTTGTTGTTAAAGAGAAAGTTAGAGATCATTTAGTATTGATTGAACATATAGATACTAAGTACATGATTGTGGATCCTATGACAAAGGGTTTGCCGCCTAGTGTATTCATCAATCATGTAACTGAGATGGGCCTATCTAGTACCTTGTAATAATATCAATACATCCATGTGTGTACACCTTAAGTTTGGATAATGATCTACTTGTTTATTATCTGTTATATTTCAGTTGCATGCAATTAATAAACATACATAAAGAAAGGACCCGTGTTAATATCTGGATATTAACACATACAGATTTGTCATGTTAAATAAACTATTAGTATTGTAGTGCTTGGAATGATATATCTGCTTGAAAGATATCTACCGCCAAGATTCATATTAATAAAGTTTAACTAGACAAATGTAAGGCAACAATTTTGTTACATGAGCCAAGTGGGAGAATGTAAGAAATATTATGTATGCAACTATCAAATATGGTAGTTGCCAACATATTTTTTATTTCTTATTTTGTGGCTCATGATTATTAATGAAGGGATGCATCTCTTGAAAAGTTGCTTTTTGGTGGTTACCTTAATGGATAGGTAACCATCATGTATTATAAATATATAAATTGGGATCCCCTCTCCCTCAACTAATGAATGCAAATGGATCCATTACTCAAACATGTTAGACAATTGTTGAGAAGGAGAAGGAAATCCCATCTTCATCACTTCGTTTCCGCTACGATGGCTTCCGGTAACTTTAAATATCATAGATCCATTTTTGATTAAGTTAATAGATCTAACAATTAGATCTAACAGAGCCCTCATGTCGCCGGTGCAGCAGCGCTCCTCAAGTCCGTCCATCCAAGATGGACACCCTCCGTGATCAAATCTGCGCACATAACCACCGGTAAATCCTCGGGCTTCTGCTCGGATCCTCTTCTTCCTCTCCAACCAACCGTCCCTTTGTACTTCGTAGTTATGATTAGGGTTGTGCACGGGTTACGGATTAGACGGTTATACGCTCCGATCCGTATGGATCGACCCTAAACCCATGAGCATCCAGCAAACTATTCTGGATCGGGTACCCGACCCTGTTTGATCCAGGATATGTGGAGCTCCGACCCTATGATCCATGGATACCCACGGGTCGATCCATTTGGTTGTCTCTCCAACCTAGACAATAACCATGCGTTGACGGATCTTATCCATGGACTTGGCAATCTCTTTTCCATTTCGACTTCGAAATTGCTTGCGATTGAGATCGTTGATTGAAATCGATAATTTGGATCATGCGATATTCTAATTCGAGCGAACTTTAATTCGACCCATAGTAGCAAAACAAGTATTTATTTATCAAGTGTCGATCATTTAAAATTCGAAGATAAAACATATTATACTTGCTTTGAAAATGCATAAGCATAGATCGAAGCCGGTTTATTAAAGCCCGTATTCTTTTTTGTTATTTTAATTTTGTGTTCATCGTGATCTTTTTAATCAAAAGTTGTGCGAATATATAAGTAATGTTTGTTCACGTATAAAGGATTTATTAACGTTGATTTTTTCTTAAAATTTCCAAGTTAGAAATCACATCTTAATCATATCATGGATTGATGTGTTTTAGTGATCCGCGGGTACCCGCGGGTAATCGAGATCCGTTAATATAATTCGGGTATCCGTTATTATGGTTACCCGTTGCAATGGATCGGGTCGACCCGCCAACTCGATAATGATGGATCGAGACGGACCACGGTTGAACGGATCGGATACCGCCCATGCACACCCCGAGTTATGATTCAACAGCAAAGATATCACTGAACTTAAAATCCAATAATAGTACATTCCCATGCACGATCTCATGTTCACCCATCTCAGCAACGACGAGGAACAACCTCAGGAAGCCCCTCACCACCACCATCTCCTCCGCCGCGTCCCCGCACGAAACCGGCGCCGACAAGATCAGCCCCCTCCGGGCCATCGACCCGGGTCTCGTACTCGACACTTCCGCCACGGACCACCTATCCTTCCTCTGCTGCTACGGATACTCCCAGAAGCTCATCTCCTCCATCTCCTCAGCTGCCGCCAACTTCACCTGCCTTTCAAACTCCTCCGTCGTCAACTACCCATCTATCTCCGTCGCCAAGCTCGACCCTCGCGGCGGTCCCGTGGTGGCGAGGAGGAAGGCGACCAACGTGGTGTGGGGGGCGGCGCGACGTTTGCGGCGTGCATGGAGGCTCCGGAGGGTCTGAGGGTGAATGTGTGGCCGGAGAGGCTGCTGTTCCGGCGGGAGGGGGAGAGGGCGGCGTTTGAGGTGTGGTTCGACGCCAGCGCGACCGCCGGGAAGGGGTGCATCTACGAGGCGGTGACGTGGCACGACGGGTTGCGGCGCGGATCGTCTTCACCGTCAACGTGGTCTGATTGGGCTCGCTTGCTTTTTTCAATTGGGTTTATTTTGTTTGATTGGGCTCGCTCGGTAAGGTGTTCCTTTTAAATTTCTTTTGCACACGGGGTCAAGAAAAGTTCTTTTTGGGAGCTTAGTAGAGATATTGAATGGAGATCGCAATTAACTACACATTTTGTTGTATTTAGGGTGAACGAGTTGTTAGGCAATGGGATTAATATAATTAGTCAAGCTCTTGCTTTCTTTGACCAAATAGATTTGGTGGGAATTTTGAATGATTATAAGTTGTGAATGTAAATCAACAAAAATCAATACACATCAAGATTCCTCTTCACATGACATCACGCAATTCATATGATCCTTCAACATGAGATGTTTAGCCAACAATATAAATGCCGAAATATCCAAGTGTACTCTTTGTTCATCAAGAAGTGTGCATTATTATCTTAAAAAGTTGAGATTTCATATTATCAAGATGTGTTGCATTTGAAGAGAGAACCGAATAAGTAAGAATGAATTTTCAACATGCCTTATTCTAAGATCTTTTGGGATCAAAGGCAGTCATATAGAAAAATTCAAATATATTTATGTGCCAATTTGAAGATTCATATTAGCAGAAAAAGATGGAATCACAACATAGTCAGATTACCTATTAGAAAGCACAATATATATCAATCATTTTTAACAAGTAGACGATCAAATCACTAAAAAATGCAGGATCGGCGAGTAGCCTCGCCAATTCTCACCAAGTAATCGTAATGCGCTCGCCTGGCATGTGTATGCAGATGGCCTAAACACAAGTCGATATGAGCGAGCACACGTGCCATCCTAATGGTCACTGATGAATCTCCATTTTATCAACTTTATTTTTTCATTTTGGCCTTAAATCCCTAGTTAAATGCATCATTAATTTGTTAAAATAAACATCCTTTAATTTTTACAAAATAATGTATAAAATATTATATATTTATTGTATTCAATTCCAAAATTAAAGAATAAAGGAAGAAAAGAAAAAGAAATGAGACGCCATAGATAATGAGTGACCCTAGCCCTCGAGACTCGCTCATCATGATGACTTAGTCGACAAGGTATAAAGTAAGGGAAGATAGTTCAAGCAATTATACATATAACACAGTCTAAAAATCCTAAAAATATAGGTCGATAATTAACCTTTGAGACATATTTTGTTTTTCTTATTTTTACACTTCAAATAATAAAACCCTCAACAAGAAAATTGTAGATAAAAATACATAGAAAAATAAAAAATTATTTCATGCAAAAATATTGCAAATTGTACATTTTTAGTCAGAATAAAAATCCAAAATCCAAACTTCTCAAACATGTATCTCCATATGAACTCGGAATGCATCAAAACCATCTTAATTGTATATACTTTTTATTAGATATTTAATGAAGATGATTTCATTCAATTTGGAGTTAAGATGCAAAAGTTAGGTTTTAGATCCTTATAATACAATATAATTGAATAAAATATTCATTTTATTTAGTCTTTATATTTTTCATTATTTTATATTTTTAAAATTTTTTAAATCTTCTCTATAGTATATGTACATATTTAGAGTAAAATAAAACCATAAAATACACTAAAATAAAATAGTATACATACATAGATGAATATACTATACTTATACATATATACTAAGTACATATATTTATTTATTTAAGTGTACATATTGTATAGAAAAAATAAAATAAAATAGTGTATTTGTGCATCTCTAAAGAAGATATAAATCTATAAGTGAAGAACTAAATACAAAATAAAAATAAAAATAAAATATTCAAAACATAGTTAATATGTCTATAAATATACTTGTAAAAAAGTAACATATAATAAAAACACCTCGAAAAAATAAATAGAAATAAGCATTAAATTTTACATAAAATTAGATACTTATTATTTTATAACCTAAAAATATATAATTTGTTTATTATTTCCAAGGCATTTCTACCTTAGAATTTCTCGGTTGGTCCACATGGACCAACCGGGAGGCTTAGTTTTTTGACATAGGGTCAACTGTACTGGCCTGCCCTGCCCCCTTGTCAGAACCCTCGGGCAGATCATCTTCTCCTCATTTCTATGCCTCCACCCTACTTCTTCTCCCTCGAGCTGCTCCACCTCCGTATAGTCCAATCATCCACGATCCGCATAGGCCATACCGACCTCACCAAACCCCATTTGATTTCACGCCACCTTCCCTCGAAAATCATCGAATATTTCACCTATAAGTATCACTCCATCTTTTTTTTGATCGTTGGATCCCTCTTCGTGGTTTCTTAGACCACCACCAATGTACTCCTCTTGGTGACAGGAAGTAGAGGTGGGGTTCTGTAGCGAGGAGGAGGCATGGAGAGGTCCAAGCCATTTCCGAGGAGCTCGTCGTCATGAGGTTCAGCTCTCTGGTTCCAGTCAGATTGAGACATTTCTTGTTGTTTTTAGGTAATATCCCTAGCGTAGATCGCAATTTCATTCTTATTTTTTGGTGTAACAAGTAGGTCTAATCTTAAATCCAATTTGGGTGTAACTTGGAGTTGGAGCTTCAGGATTATTTCATGATGAAGTAGCCCACTTCTTGCCTCGATTACACCTCCATCACTTTCCCGATCACGCTTTCCACCTAATCAACCTATTTCCCCCTTCAATCCTGCCCAGATAGTTCGAAGATCATTTCTTCTGCATCTCCCGAGCTGCACCCATTCCACCATCCACGGAGCTGTTAGCTTCAAGTTTTGGGCCGAGAGGTAGCTCTCAATCCACCTCAGCTTTGGTGTAGGAACCAAGCTTTGCGGACCATCTGGAGACATGCATTTAAGACTTGAAGACTCTCCAGGTCGCCTGGAACGAAAGAGCACCCATGTCTCGATCAAGGAGATCTGGACACCATCTGATAGCTCTTGCACCTGCGGAGGATGACCAACGATCTTTTCCACTCGCTGGCGAGGAGATCCGGATCTGAACGCGACCAGCATAATCAATCAAAACTCAGAGAACCTAGTGTTTTTCCGAGTTCTTCATGAGGTGCCCAGTACCGTTATATCAAGAATAAGGGCCTAGGTCTAATCCTTACCCTTGTTTCTAATCAAAGCGGTGCTTGTTACCAACCACCAAATCGTCTACGTGTCAAGTAGTGAACGACTCCATCCTCGACCCTTAAGTGGGTAAATTTCATAGGACCCCCTGATAACAGGGTTTTGCCACAAGGGTCACCATGAATAATATGAAAAGTGTCGCCGAGGCGACCACTCGCAGAATACCCGTGTTAATCAGCAATTAACCCACACTAAAAGAATAAAACAATTAAGCTCAAGAAGAGATGTGAATCAATCTTTATTACTCTACCAAAAAATGTATAGGGAACAAGCATGTAGAGGTCGAACCACAGGGAGCAAAAAAGAATTGCATAAGCCTGCATGCATCTCAGAGTCATCCTTGTGTGAAGTGGGTTTTCTTTTTCTCTTCTCTTTTTTTTATATTTTTTTATTTAATTTTTGATTTTATATTTTTGATTTTGATTTAATTTTCTGATTTTGTATTTTTCTTTTATATTTTATATTTTTATATTTTCTTTTTCTTTTAATAACTAGATATACTATATAAAGAATATATATACATATATATGAGAGGGGGGAGAGAGAGGTGTATATAAATAGGCTAAAAATAGGTAGAATATGGCAATTGTAGTGTTTTTGGATTTTTCATCTTTTTTCTAATGTTTTTGTGATTTTCTAAGATATTTTGCTAATTTTTAGATATTTTTAAAGTCAAAAATACTCAATATATTGAGTTTAATAAATGTCCGATATTAATTTAGATGTAAATAATAGTAAACAGTAGAAAAATATCACCAAACTATTTTTAATATAAATATAATACAGTAGAGAAAATTTAGAGACAGAATCTATATGTTTGTGATTTTTTATGAATTTTTAATATTTTTATAAGTATTTTTTTGGTGTTTTATAATTTTTATGGTTTTCTTTTAATATTTTTAGTGGGTTTTTGGACTGACACTAATATATGGTAAAATAAACCATACGTAATTTTTTTTGGAATTTTTCAAAACGTATTTATATTTTTTATGGATTTTCTAATGCAAACAGGGAAATAAATGCATGTTTTTGATTTTTAATAAATATTAAAATGCAACCTAATTAAAAACTAAAAATATAGCGTGCAATGGTATACTAACAGGAGCTTATGTCTATTTTTACAAGATTTTTCAAGGAATTATGAGGCACAAAATAAATAGACAAAGCATACACAAAATACATGGCCTGGCAGGGGTGTTTTTGCAAATAAAATAATGGACAGGGCATCTATGCAAAAATCACAATAATAATACACTGGATAGTTTATTTTATGGACTAAAGTTAAATATGCGAACATATAAGGGGGTGTATGCAATTTTTCCACCTCACGTGGGCCTACACGTGATGTGACGGGGACTGGACCCAAATGAAATATGGAAAACAATACAGGGGTCACATGCAAAATATCCACATTAATTACAACGTTACATTTATTTTACAATATTAGTCATTAAATGCACAAAAAGGCGGGGACACGAATGAAAGTTACCCCTAATGTGCGCGTGATCCGACGGTTGCCATGGATCCACTTGCCACGCGTCGCACTGTGGTCGGCCGATGACGGTTCGCAGATGACGGCTGGGATTAGATCAGCCTCGCTGATCGGACGGTGAAGGTGGAGCTGCATCTGACGGTGGACATGCGATCTGGGCCGACTCCGCTGACCTGACGGTGGAGGAGGTGCCTAGAAGAACAGGGAGGAAGCTCGCCCCCGGCGAGCTTCGATCGTGCAGCGTCGGTTCCTCCGGGCACCTCCCTCGCATCTGAAGCACTCCTCACGTAGCTGGCGGCGATCCGCGTCGATTGACAGTTGTCTCGTGGCTCCTGGAGGTCCGAGCAGCTCGGACGAGGTCGATGAAGAACACGACCCCCAGGTGCCTCTTCCTGGCTTGAATCGAGCCCAGTTGGGCTCCCTCCTTCGTTTAACCTGCATAGGAAGAACCGGGGTGGCGAGGGCCGCGTCCTCGACCCGAGGTTTTGAAGCTTTGCAGCCAAATGGGGTGAGGCGGAGGAGCTCCGATGAACGGCGGAGGTGGAGCTCCGATTCGCCAGGACCGAGGGTCCTGGGTTGAACGAAGGCGCGCGGTTGATGGAGAAAACGATGGGGTGCGGAATGGGATGAAGATGGCGGTCGGAAACAAGGTAGGACACGGTGGAGAAGTCGCCGGAGTGGAGCTCCGGCGAACTTCGAGTTTTGGATTTTACGCTAAGGGTGTGAATTAAAGACTAATCTAACTACTGGAATGAAAACCTAACATTAAAACCTAACTAAAAATGCGATAAAGACAGCTCTTATACCTAGGGGCCTCCAGGGAGCAGGGCGGTCGCCGGAGCGTCGCCGCGACAAAATTCCTTCCTCCTCCGGCCGATTCACGGAGCTAATGAGCACCTCCTGTCACCAGGGCTCGCTTAGGACCGGATTCAAGGCGTTTTGGGGGAAGTAGATTGGTCAACTTCGGCAAGGAAGACAGTGGTTCTTATTTATAGACAAGGTTGAAGGTCAGTTTTCGAGGCGAGATCACGGGCGAGCCAAAGAGATCTGGGAAGATCTGGGAGATCGGCGGGGTAGGTGGTTGTACCAGGTACAAGATCGCAAGAGAGATCGACCTCAAAGGACGAGCAGGGCGCCCTCGAAAAAATCCGCCAATGCGTGGAAAAACGAGGTGCATCGAAGGTACAGGGGTAGGTCAGACTGTTGACCTTGGTCAACAGTTCTGACCTCCTGGTTGGTCCACGTGGACCAACCAGGAAAAACCCCAAAAAACATTTTATTAATTCCTTTAAATTGAAAAATAGCCGAATTAAAATATGGTTATTTAATACAAAATATTTGAAATTTTATGTAGTATTTTATTCCGATTTTTATTTATTTTTATGATGTATATTTATTATGAGTTTATTTTAATGACTTATTTATAGGTATATTTATATGTATTTTGTATTATTTATTTTTACCTTATGTTTTATTTTATTGTTTTATTCTCTTATTTTATATATTTGTATCTTATTTTTGTGAGTATAAATATAATTTTATTTTATTTTTATGAGTTTATTTATATATTTAAATAAATAAATATATACACTATGTAGGTATACTTATAGGTATTTTACCTATATTCTATATTTGTTTTACATATTTAATGAATTTTATTAAGTTTTACTTTGGATTGATATTTTTAATGTATTATAGATAATATTTACAATTAGTAAAAATATAAATGAATAAAGAATGAATTTCCCCTTTTATTTTTATACATATATAACATAGATATTTTGCCTATGTATTACATAGATTTATTTTAGTTTACAAATTCTTTCTGGCTTTCTTTTAATTTCAATATGTACAAGCGTTATATACATTATTTTCAAAATTCTAAAAATATGAATTTATAAAAATAATGAATATTGAATAGAAAGAATATTTTAATCAGGTTCTATATACAAGGTGGGCCAAAAACCTAACTTCCACAGATGGACTCCAAAAATTATGAAACCAATTTTATAAAATAGTTCATGGAATGCTATATATAATTAAAGGTGAGTTTGAGTGATTTGGAGTTTTTATTTGCAAGATATGGGTCTGTGAAGTTGAGATTTTTGCTTTTTATTTTGTGTATAAAATGTACACTGAGTATTATTTTTACACAAATTCAATTTTGTATTTTGATTTACATTATTCTTTACAACTTTCATGAACAAAGTTTCCTTATTTGAGGAATAAATAGTTATGTACAAAATAGGTATCAAACATGCCTAAAAAAATGAATGAATAAATGGGGTATTTATTCGACACTGACCCTTATCTCCCCCTACTTTATTCCTTGTCGACCAATACCATTCTGGCCTTGGTCTCGGGGTTTGGGTCATAAAATATTTGCAATATTTTATTCCTTTTTCTTTTCTTTCCTTTATTCTATAATTTTGGCATTAAAACCTTATTTTATGTACACTTAACACAATGAATGATGAATGCTATTATATACAAATTAATGCTATTTCTCTGCATTTGCTGGGGGTTTTTGAGGCCAAAATGATAGAATAAAGGTGATGAAATGGAGATTCATCACCCCCCATACTTGCCTTTGCTAGTCCCTAGCAAACACTTATGCAATAAGTACAAAAAAGAGTAAAGAAAAGAAAAAGGAGAATGAAAAAGGTAGAGTGATAGGAATGCTTTCAGTGCAATAGATGTCCTTACAAAATCAGAATTTGGAGCTTCTGCTAGACCTTAGGTGTGGTTGTGTGTAGAACCTAGTCGGGAACCAACTTTAAAGCACAACAGCCTTCGAGAGTCACAGAACTCGGTTCAGTCCACCTCAATAGCCTGGTCAGAACTAGCCTACATCATACGCAAACTCTTACGACTATGAATCTGACTTGTACAGTGTAAGTGATATGTAGCTCCCCACCTCATAAGTAACAAAGAAACAACCTCCCCCAACCTGGTAACTCTAATGCCTCGGTCTAGCAACTCTTTCCTCGAGAAGCGGGGTATTCCCTTCTAAGTTCAAGTACAACCGGCTCAAGAAGAGGGGAAATAAGAGGTATAGACTTTTGGGAGCTCAACCAGTGTAGCTAAGTCTCCCGCTGCAAGCTTCATGAGATGTAACATGGATACCGTAAGGCTTTTGCTTTATTGGACTATATACACTCCGGTGGGGTTATTAAATTTTCAATCCGACCCACCACTTTTTTGGAGTTCTTTTTGCAATTTTTTTTTCAATTGCATCTGTACAACATATCTACATGGTGCAGCATATATACAAGAAATTTTCCTCTTGAGCTAGTAGACTATCCCTCTTTTGAAGCTTTATTGCAACCCTTGGCTTCTGTCCTTAGCCTTCACCACCACTAGACCAAGTTGAGGTGCACTTCCTTCACTAAAAGAAGAAGAGAGGTTCTGCCTAGAAGTACTACCCTCATATGTTACCCCAAGCCAAAGGAAACTGCCTCCTCACCACCTCATCCGTGGAGAGCTATGTGAAAGGTGCAGGTGTCCAAGTTAGGTCACGGTCGGCAAGAGTCGTGCGTGTGTCCCGAAAAGTTCTAGTTAGTCCACTGAGGTGACTTGAACCCAACCCTGCTTTCTCAAAGAATTAAGTCTGACTAGACCTGAAGTACCTTAAACCTAGTTCCCATAAGGTTCCGGTGCAGTTAGGTGCAGTAAGGTCCAACCGAGCTCCAATTTGAGACTTTATTGGACTGATTCAATCATCAAGCTTACTAAAAAAGAATATGAATGGTATGCTCATGCTATGCACAATGAATGATGCAATTTTTCACAAAGAATTTAAAAAGAATCAAAGAATATTTTTACACAAAGAAACTTTTGCAAATAAAAAGGTGCATACAATTATTTACACGGGCGTACCGCTTTATTTACAAACTGTATGAGTTTATAAAGACTTTACATATTTGAATGGAGTAGTTTATTTAACATTGTACTAAAAGAATTGTGTGTGTCTTATTTATGATTTACAAGTGTTGTAATGGTGCTCTTCTTAGTTTTTGGAAATAATTTTGCAAACGATAGTACACGATAATTTCTGCAATCTTTTTCACACATTTGAAAACTATTTTTGCACAGATTTTTCACACTATATGTATACAATTTTCACCATAATTTTGACAAACATTTTTCAAAACCTTTGCACATAGGTTTTTCCAATCATTTCTTTCACACAAAGAAAAATTTTGCAATCCACACAATTTTACACAAGTTGAAATCATTTCACAACAAATTTTTCAAACAGTTCAGACTAGTTTTCAAATCATACTGTATAGGTATCTGATTTATTATTCAGTATATACAAAAGATGAGAAACTGTATTTGATGTATAATATGGTTTTTATAAGTTTTATTAGGGATTACTGCTTTTTATTGTATGAGAGATTTTTGTGCAGACTCCTCATACTCCTTCAAAAATTCTTTTCACAAGAGTTTTGAAAACTATAGTCCAAAATAATTTGACAAAGACGTTCACGCAAAATGATTTTACAAAGGTTTTTCTCACAAGATCAATAGATTTTTCAAAACAATTTTGACAAACAAAATTTTCAATCATTTGCACACTGATTTTCACACATTTTGATTTCACTCAAAGAAAATAAATTTGTCAAACAAAACTGATTTTTCAAAGGTTGAATATTTGTACACACTATTTTCAAACAATTTTCACAAGATTTTTCAAAGAAATCTTTCTCTCACAAAAACATTTTTCCTGACTTAATAATCAGTACAAGTACAACGAGTCTGAGGATCTGACAATCATCTTTTATTATTATAGAATTACTTATTGCTTTTTAGATTGAGTTGATGTTTTATTTTTCAATATGAGTTATGGCTTATAGTATATACACAGTATATACGACCCCCCTATACTTAGCTTGAGCTTATGTCCTCATAGATCGAAGAGGAAAACAGAGACATAACTCGTACTGAGTATAGATAAGTCTAAAGAGTATATATGAATGAAATGAATGAATGAGAAGTTGACCGTCCCCCCTATACTTAGGATCAAGTAATCCTAAGTATAGCAGACTGTACAAAAAGCGGGGAGGGTCAAGGGTGGGAATACACAGATCGTACTCAGATTGTCTCCCCCTATACTTAGGGTAAGATACTCCTAAGTATAGACAAGAAGAGGAGACAATGGAGAGGATCGAAATGAATGAATTCCTCGAGGTGCACATCCCCCCTATACGTAGGACAAAGTACGTCCTAAGTATAGAAACTGTCTACAAGGGCGGCACCTTTTAGATAAGAAAAGAAGTTAGAAGTGGAAAAGAAGAAAAGAAGAAAAGAAGAAAAGAAGAAAATCAGATAAACAGTTGTTGAATTGCATAGTCTGAATCTTTCGATGCCGCAGGTGCTGTCGAGATATCATCATGGTGCATGAGCTGAACGGAGTCAACAACGGCCAGGAATGTGTCTGGTTCGAGGTAAGGCTTCAGTAGTTGGCCGCTGACGACGAATGGCTGTGCGTCAGGGGACAATTCTGATATAGCAATGCTTCCATTGTCACGCACTTCACAAACTCGAAATGGCCCTGTCCACTTACTCTTTAATTTGCCTGGAATATCCGCAACTTTGCATCAAATAACCACACTTTCTGTCCAACGTCAAAGGTCTTTCGTCTGATGTGCCTGTCGTGCCAGCGTTTCACCTTCTCTTTGTACATCAAGGTGTTATCGTATGCATAGTCTGGGAATTCCAAGAGCTTGTTCAGATCATCTTTTCTGACCACTTTTGCGTGAGTCCAAATTGCACTTGTTAACTGCCCATAAAGATTTGT
Organism: Ottelia alismoides; assembly: GCA_037367405.1. Classification (NCBI taxonomy): domain Eukaryota; kingdom Viridiplantae; phylum Streptophyta; class Magnoliopsida; order Alismatales; family Hydrocharitaceae; genus Ottelia; species Ottelia alismoides. The sequence continues at coordinate 33,251 of JAZKJV010010414.1, read as the reverse complement.
GAATTAATTCAATTGGCAGGTGGCACGGCTTTCCATATACAAGACGATAGGGCGACATGCCCAAAGGAGACTTGTAGGCGGTTCGGTAAGCCCATAGGACCGAGTCCAAGAGTTGAGACCAGTCCTTTCTGTTTGGCCTAACAAGTTTCTGCAAGATAGTCTTGATTTCTCTGTTTGATAATTCCGCCATGCCATTGGTCTGAGGGTGATAAGGAGACGCAACACGATGGTCGATGTCGTACTCATTCGTTAACTTCTTGACCTCTTTGTTAATGAAGTGGCTACTCCCGTCTGATATAAGGATTTTTGGTATCCCGAACCGCGAAATGATGTTCTTCTTCAGGGAACTGGCAAACTGTTTTGCTGTCGGCGGCTCGAGCAGGGATAGCTTCAACCCAACGACTCACATATTCGACGGCAAGAAGGATGTGCTCAAAACCTTGGCTGTTAGGGAAAGGCCCCATGAAGTCAATGCCCCATGCATCGAAAACTTCTGCTATCTGAATGATCTTCAGGGGCATCAAATCCTTGGCTGTAAGTGTACCTTTCAATCTTTGACAGTCAATGCATCTTTTGACAAATTCTGCTGCATCATTGAATAAAGTGGGCCACCAGAAGCCACACTGTAGAACTTTGGCTGCCATCCAATCTCCAGAGTGATGTCCACCAGATTCGAGCGAATGACAATGATCGAGGACACTAGATTGCTCCTCCTGAGGAATGCACCTGCGCCAAATGCAATCTGCTCCTTCTCTGAATAAAAGAGGATCTTCCCATTGGTAGAAGCGGATGGTCGACATAAATTTGTTCTTCTGGTTTTTCGTCCAATCCGACGGTATTACCCCAGAGGCGAGGTAGTTGACTATATCTGCATACCAAGGAAGAGAATCCACTGCTAATATGGCTTCGTCAGGGAAGGTTTCTGTGATAGGTGCATGGCTCAGAGGAGGTTCATGCTGCTCTATTCTGGAGAGATGATCTGCTACCACATTCTGAACTCCAGGTTTGTCCTTGATTTCCAAATCGAATTCCTGGAGGAGAAGGATCCAACGAATCAGTCTGGGCTTGGCATCCTTCTTCTGCTGTAGGTAACGGATAGCAGAGTGGTCCGTGAAAATTATGGACTTTTGCTCCCAACAAATAGGATTGAACTTCTCTAAGGCGAAAACCACAGCCAGCAATTCTTTCTCTGTCACTGTATAATTTCTCTGTGCTTCGTCTAGTGTTCTACTGGCATAGTGAATGGCATAGGGCGCTCTGTCTTTTCTCTGCCCAAGAACAGCTCCGACTGCAAAGTCTGACGCATCGGTCATTATTTCAAAAGGAAGAGTCCAATCGGGCGGCTGTAAGATGGAGCTGAGTGATAAGCTCCTTCAACTGATTGAAAGCAAGGAGAACCGGATGATCAACAATGAACTCAGTCTCCTTGCACAAGAGTTCTGTCAGAGGTCGGGCAATGCGGCTGAAAGCCTTGATGCATCGCCTGTAGAATCCCACATGCCCCAGGAATGACCTCACATTCTTAACTGACTGAGGTTGCTGAAGATTTGAAATAACATCCACCTTTGTCGGGTCGACTTCCATGCCACGTTTGGAAATGACGTGGCCCAGCACAATACCTTCGGTGACCATAAAGTGGCTCTTTTCCCATGAAAGCACTAAATTGACTTCTCGGCATTTCTGAAGCACTCTGTCTAGGTGCTGAAGACATGAATCGAAACTATCACCATAAACAGAGAAGTCATCCATGAACACCTCGAGAAAACTGCCTACCATCTCGGCAAAGACTGCTAACATGCATCTTTGGAAGGTTGCAGGTGCATTGCACAAACCAAAGGGCATTCTCTTGAAGACGTAGGTGTCGAACGGGCAAGTGAAGGTAGTCTTCTCTTGATCTTCAGGAGCGATCGCCACTTGGTTATACCCGGAGTACCCATCCAGAAAGCAGAAGAACTCCTTTCCTGCTAGTCTTTCGAGAACTTGATCAATGAATGGCAAGGGAAAGTGGTCCTTCTTTGTTGCTGTATTGAGACGACGTAGTCAACACACACCCGCCAGGATGTGGGTACCCGAGTAGAAATTTCCTCTCCTTTATCATTTGTAACCACGGTAAGCCCTGATTTCTTGGGAACTACATGCAGTGGGCTTACCCATTTCGAATCGGAGATGGGATAGATGAAGCCTGTGTCACACCATTTCGTGATTTCTTTCATAACGAAGTCCCGGAGGTTAGTATTCAACCTTCTTTGAAATTCGCGGGATGGCTTTGCACCTTCTTCCAAATAGATGTGGTGTGAACACAAGGCTGGATTTATCCCTCGGAGGTCTGATACGCTCCAACCGAGTGCCTTGCAGTTCTTTTCTAGAACCTCGAGAAGCCGAGATTCCTGATTCGAGTTCAGCATGCTGCTGATGATGACCGGGTACATTTGTTCTTCACCCGCAAGGAAAGCATACTTCAGGCCTGCAGGAAGTGGCTTGAGTTCTGGTTTTGATCTGTCCACTTTATCTATCACTTCTGATACCATGCTGGTGGTGGGATGTGCTTCCTTGCGATACTCACCATCCTCATCATCCTGTTGAGATCCCGATGATGCACCGAACGGTTCTGCGCTAAGCTGATCATGTTCGGTCTGGAGTGAATGCTCAAAAAGATGCGCCTGCATCTGGGAATCCATCTCCCAAAAATATGTGTAGCATAAGCTGAGTGCGCTTTCCAAGTCCTCCTCACGAGAGAGGATTTCTCGGGTCCATGAGTCATCCAATGATAGAGCCGAGTCTCTGATTTCCGCAATAAAATCACAATATGCTTCAGACAGTGCCTGCCTTTCATTAGTTGTGTCAGTTGGTTCTTTGTTCATTTTTATCGTGATTTGCTGGCCATTCGAGCTGAAAGTAATCTTGCCAGATCCATAATCAACCACGGCACCTGAAGTACGAAGGAATGGTCTGCCAAGGATGATAGGAGTCTGTAGCAAGGGTGCAGGCGAGTCCATATCAAGGACAACAAAATCAGCTGGGAATTTCATTTCCTGCACTTTAACTATCACATCTTCCAATAGCCCTCGGGGTCGCTTGACGGATCGGTCAGCGAACTGTAGGATCATGCGTGTCTGCTTGAGTGGACCCAGCCCGAATTCTTGCATTATAGACGAGGGCAGAAGGTTGATGGAAGATCCATTATCCAGAAGAGTGCGCTCGAAGACGTGCTCGAAAATATCACAACTGATCAAAGGTGCTCCGATGTCTTGCTTCTTCTATGGGAGGTTGCTGATGGAAGCAACGGTTGCCATGGAGAGAACGTGCTTTTCTACTTCTTGGCGTCTGTTTTCTTTCGCTGAGCGACGCCTATTAGTACATGCCTCTTTTAATCCTTTCTTTACTGCTGGCATGTATTCCACGGCTTTTAGCAAGGGAATCTCAACATTCAATTTATCCAAAATATCCACAACACCTGGATCAGACAATGCCTTTTTTCGTTTTGCGATTTTTTTGGATTTTTGTATTGCATGAGGAAAAGGAATATGTGCATTACTAGCAAGAAAATCAGAGTTCTTATTTACATCAAAATTATCGCCCATAGAATGTTGTACATCCGCACAACAAAAAGTACAATCTGGATCTTGGCCTGCTGGTGTTGTTGGGCGATCAGGAAGGGTAATGTCTGCTCCATCGGCTGGCACGGCTTTGCTTCTGCTACGAGCTTCTTTTTGTTGTTTTTGTTTTTGCTGATTTTTTTGTATTTTTGGCTGAGATGGCACGACGGCTGGACTGGCTTCTCCTTCCTCTTCCTCCTCACCCGCCCCTGTGGCTGGCACGGCTGATGCGGAAGATGACGATCCACCTGTTTCTTTATTCACCCCACTTGTAGTAGCAGGCGGAGGCAAGGCCCTACCGCTCCTGAGAGTAACAACATTAGAATAAACAGTAGTATCCTTACCACATACGGACAGGACATCACATTCTACCTGCTCTTTTTTCTTGAAATTATTGGGATTTGCTTCGACCTGAGCCGGGATGGTGGTTCAGGTGGCAGTTAGGTCATCAAGCCGCTTGGTCATCTCTGCTAGCCCTTTGACAAGCTGGGCTAGGCAATCCATGGAGGGGTTCACTGGAGGTGCCTCGGTGGTGTCAGCATGCAGACCACGTTGTTGTTGCATCTGCTGGTGCTGAGGTTGTTGCTGGTGATGCTGAGGGGGTGCAGGAAGTTGAAGTTGCTGATAAGACGGAGGAGGATACTGCTGGTACTGCTGAGGCGGGGCAGCTGCATACTGGTGAAACGGCTGTGGATGACGGTACTGCGGCTGCTGCTGATGTGGAAAATTCTGCCTCCACTGGTTTGCATACTGGGGAGACTGATGGTACTGCTGTTGAGGCTGAGAGGACTGCCCAAAGCGACCACCCTAAGGTTGGTGGTATTGTCGGTTGGCAAATGGTTGACCATGTGGTCGTCCCATAGGACGGGTCGGCTGTGCGTCATGAGTACAAACCCCATTAACTTCCTGGGCCAGGGGTGGTGGTGGGAATACTGAATCGGATTCTGAGATAAACTCTGGTTGATACACAACCATCTGCTGCTGCGGCTGGCTCTGATCAGGTGCCTGCACGTAGTACACGTGCTGAACTGCCGGTGGTTGCTGGCTCGGCTGAGGCTGGTGTAGCGGTGGTTGCTCGTCTTTTCTCTCAGCTGGAGCTTCGAGCGGTGCTGCCGACTGAACAGAATTGATGGTACCCACCAGCAGTTCCAACTGCTTGGTGATGCGATCCAGCTTGTCCAAACTCTGGGTCCTCTTCTCGATCACAGTGAGTTTTTCGAGATCCTGTGATCGCTTCTCGATGATGTCAACTATAGAGAGATGGCCCCCGATGATGCTGAGGTTGGAGCTCTCATCTCTCTCTGATTCCTTAGACGCTGCCATGTGTACTTATTTTTGAAGGATTTGGGGTTGCTTCTGATATGCCTTGGATGAAGAGAGGGCGGCCTCTCGTTCGGCCATTTCTTCAAATATCTGCTAGACGACGTCTTCATCCTTATTGAAGTGTGAGCCCCCACATGCTGCGTCAATGAGCCTTTGGCTTTCAATGTTCAGTCTCCCAAAGAAATGCTGGACCAAGCTGGTCTTCGGAATAACATGATGGGGACACTTCTCCTGTAGGTCAGTGAATCTCTCCCATGCTTCATGTATCGACTCATGGGGTCCTTGGGAGAAATTACTGATACGGGCTCGCATATGGTTGAGCCGACCTAGAGGGTAATATTTGTGCAGAAAGGTGGACTTCAGCTCCTCCCAGGTCGTCACAACTTTCCCCATATGATTGACCCAATAGAGGGCCTTGTCCTGTAGGCTGAAGGGGAAAGCCGTCATCTTGACAATGTCCAGAGGAACATTGGGATAGTGAGTAGTACGACAAATGCGGGAGAATTGCTGCAGGTGGATGTACGGCTCCTCGCTGGTGTTTCCATGGAATGCAGGAAGAAGAGCAATGAATTGGGGCTTCAGCTCAAAGTGAGCGTGTACCGGTGGAATGAGGATCCACTCGGTCATCTGGCTGTCTCCCGGATTGTATGTTTCTTTAAGGGTAGGTTTTGGTGGTGGTAATTCAAGATCATCATTGTGGTCATCACCACCTCCTCCACCTTCACCTCCTCCTCCCCTGCCTCCTCTGCCTCTGCCTCCTCCTTCATCGTTACGGTTCATCATATAATTCAACATGTCCTGAAAAGCTGTCTGTGTAAGGGCCTGCTCGGTCAGCTGCTGCTAGATGGCCTGGATAGATGCCAGTAACTGTGCATTGACTTGATTCTGATCTGGTACCTATCCCTCTGGTTGGGGTGGCTGCTGACCCTTGCCCTTTCCTCCTGGAGCCATGTCAGGGTCTGAGTCGGAAGAGATGAACTCCGGAGTAGTCTCCAGGGCTCGCACTGTCTTCTATCTGCATGAGGAGATAGTCCTGATTAGGCTGCTTGTAATTAATGTTCCGCTGCCGAGATGAAGCTGGAATTCAGGTCAACCCAAGCATGTTGTGAATGGAAAAGGATGTAGACTGTAATCGACTTCCATTCACAACGGCGAAAGTGGGACAAAGGTGATCCCAGTTTATTGGGTGGCCAAGAGAAAGGTAGAAAACGAGGAGTCTAGAGATCGATCCGCAAAGTCCGGATGGTTCTCGGGAATCGCCTCGAAGTTATTGGCGGAGTTGAGTCCATGGAATCGATGTGGGTGTCGGCATGGTCCCGACGGAAACCATCCATGGATCAACTTCGCGAAGTACAAGAGAAGATAGGATGTTGGATGAAAGATACGATGGTCAACGAGGAATAAAAAGGAGTGCAAAACAGTAGAAAAGGCTCAAACTGAGCGGGGGTCAAAGAGGAGTGACACAACAAAATTTGTGCAAAGGCGCGGGACTTGATCTTTGAACGTTAATCTAGATCCATACAAACACAATACAAAATCGGGTTCACCAACTCACGCCATGTGAAGACGTAAAGGTTCGGCTATTTATTATCTTTTCAGTTTTAGAGTTGTTATTTCAGGCATATCTTATAACAAGTCCTTAGTACGCTACCCTATAGGAGAGAGAGAGTACTGCCGGAAGGGTATCCCGTACTTGTCCTCCTCCTGTGTAACCTGTAGTCTGTACTTTTTGGAGTCCTCGTAACCCTTCCTGGATCCCTACTCAGCCAAAGAAATAGAGAGAGGAAGCCGATAGGCGAAACCGCTACTTCGGTCCTCGCTCGCAACGGAATCACCCGTGAGCGTACAAGAACCTACTCAGACGCAGGACAATGAGACATACACCCCCGTGAAGGCGTGGCCTATGCTCGATACTTCGGACATGATCGATGCTCTACACAACAGAGAGTCATCATTCATGACCAAGCCCTACTCGCCTACATACGATAGAAGCGCCATTACTTCGGAAATCCAGGCGATACACAAGGCAGTTGCAGACTGGGTTTTTGGCTCTAATCCTTAGGGGGTCGCACTCGCTCAAGGGAGTAGGGTTTTGGTCCCCCTCCAAGGTACCTGAAAACAATGAGGGCTTTATGAACCCGGTACAATGATAGTCCATTACGGATTTTAATTAATGTCAAAGTTTATTTAGCAGTCCCCTAGTTTTAATTTTTGGGTTTTCACTTTTTTTGGATCTGTTTCATACTAGCGCCTAACATTTTGGTAGATTTTCATCTAAGTCCTAGGTGCTCAAAATCAGAGGGAGATAGCGGAAAAGCCATGCAAGTGGTTCTATGTTGGAAATCTCACCATTGAACCGAATGATGCATGCTGAGTTAGAAGACTTACAGTGCATCCCAGCTCTCTCCATGTGGTATGCAAAACAGAATTTTTAAACCTATCTACATGGCGGTGTGCATTCGACAAAATCGCCCTAAACATTAGCTGCTATTAACGTGAAGAACCACAAGCTGGTCATTTATCTTTAACCTAAGGGTCCGGTCTTGGCTTACCCCTCCTCTTCTCGACACACTCGAGTTCAGGAGTAGCGCTTGATGGGGCTCGCTCACGGCACATGGGTTAAGAGATAGATGACCTAGCTGTTTAAGTTTGACTAGATCCATACGAAGTAGACTATAGAAACATGCATTCTTATTAATGTTTGGACCTAGCTACCGAGTCAAGCAGCCTATATCTTGGGGCTCCAAGCACACAAAACAAAGTAAAATAAAGGCGGAAAGCACAAAACAACGGAAAACAAAGAAAAGAAGGCGGTAGAAATCTCGGAAAACTGCGATGAGGCCCCCAGGTGAACAGACACCCGGGCACTGGACCTCATTGTGAAGAGTAAAGTCCTGTTAATTATTACATGCCAAAATTGTCTCTCTCTCACCAAAACTTACAGAAATAATCCTAAGTGTTCTAAGCCTATCTAATCCACGTCTCCTTGCTTCCTTGATACTCTCTCCTGATGGTCGTGAGAAGAGAAGACCATCCTCCTCCAAGCTTGGCGGCATTGGCCTCCTAAGAAGCCATCCTTGCGTGGCGGACCCTCACATCAAAGTCACAAAAAGAGTGTATTAGAATAGTGATGAATCCACATTTCATCATCTTTATTCTATCATTTTGGCACTAAAAACCCTAGCAAATGCCTGTAAATACCCTTAAATAGAGCATATTAGCATCCATGCATGTGCATTCAGATAGTGTCTAAAATACTATAATTAAGGCCAAAATTATAGAATAAGAAAAGAAAAGAAAAGGAATAAAATATTGTAAATATTTTATGACCCGAAACCCCGAGACCTAGGCATCTTGATGAATAGGTCGACAAGGAATAAAGTAGGGGGAGATAAGGTCAAAAACACAGTCCAAATACCTATACATTCTATTCATTTCTTATTCATTTTGCGACCTATTTTTGGTTCCACTTTTTATACATCAAATAAAGAAACTTTGTACATGAAAGTTGTAGATAATTTTGTAAAGAAAAATACAAAATTGATTTTATAGAAAAATAATACACAGATAAAAAGTTATGCTCTGAATAAAATTCCAGAATCCCAACTTCCCAGACCCGTATCTCACAAATGATCCAAATGCATCAAAATCACCTTTAATTGTATATAGAAGAAAATAAGCTATTTAATGGTGGTGGTTTCGCATTTGGCGGAGCTACGGTTTGAAAGTTGAGTTTTGGACCCTCATTGTACAGTGTACCGAATAAAATATTCAATTTATTATTTATTTATTATTTTTACAATTTTATATTTTTATAATGTTGTAAATAATACTTATAATAATAATGTACATTAAAATAAGAATAAAAACCTAAAATAAAATACTTAAAAATAAAATACATAGGTAAACTGCCTATACATATACGTAGACAAAACACTCTTATATTTTATTTAATATACAAAATAAATCAGAAAAATAAAATAAAAATACATTTGTGTCCATACAAGTATCTTATAATTTTAGAAAATAATCAATACAAATAATAAAAATAAAATACATAAAATAAAAATCAGATATTTAGATACATAGGTATTATACCTATATAAGGTTAAAAAGGTAACTTATAAAAATATACCTCCTACAATTAATTAAAAATCAAAATAAAATACTACATAAAATTCTAAGTATTTTTCATTTTATAACTTTTATTAAATTCGGCCTTTTTCTATTTTTTATTGAATTTATAAAACATTTATGCGGGGTTTTTCCTGATTGGTCCACGTGGACCAATCAGGAGACGGCCCCAGTTGACCCAGGTCAATTGGTCGTCCTCCCCACCTACCCCTGTCAGACGACCTAGTTTTTTGGCGTTTTTGGCGATTTTTTCTAGGTCGATTCTTTCACTATTTCATCTCGATTCCTTCTGTGATCTTCTTCATCGACCATCCCTCTTGCCCGCCGGGTGTTTACATCGGGCCATGGATCACTGAGGCGCTCCAGATCCCTTGGTCTTTGGACCCCTGTCGCCTCGGGTCAACCCACTTAAAACCAACCCCCCCATCTTTCGATTCGAATTCGAACACCTTCGGTCCACCCCTCGCGCCTACTCCGAGCTCCAGCGCTTCCTGGAGGTGACAGCTCCACCGCGAAGCCTTCAGCCAAGGCAGCCGAGGTCGGAGGCGTCTCCACCACCTCCCGCAACTCCAGCGGTTGAGGTAACCTTCCCTCCGGTCTACACCGTCGAGGAAGCCATTTCATCCCTTTATTTTTCGTGCATTAGCTTAGTATGAGTCTTAGGAACGAAAGCCCTCAAGAAATTTTGAAATCCATCGTGTGATTCGCCTAATCGCCCATCCTCGCCGGAGCGCACCTCCGGCCACCCATCGCCACTTCGCTTCTCGCATCGATTAGGTCCACTCAAGGTCCAGGCACTTTGCCCTGGACCTTCTAATGCTTTTTGCAGGTCCAAGCACCATCATTGAAGCCTGGAGGCGAATCTGGAGCTTCGCCGGAGCTAGCGGAGCTCTGTAGCTCCGCCGCCCTTCAGCGAGCCCCTCGGCAATCGCCGGGGCTTTTTGCCGCCACCAGTCGCTAGAGGAGGACCAGGGGACGCTCCACATCCATTTTGAAGCCCTGACTACGCCGGAGGACGACGATCTGGAGCGGCGAAGTTCGCCTCACCGGCGTCCTTCGTCGTTCTTCCTCATCGACTCCCAACCGTCGGATTGAGGAGCTCTTCCAGGTCGAGCAGCCGCCGTTGGATCGCGCCCCGTCGCCACCGTCCGATCATCCCCAGATGATCTAATCTCAGCAGTCCGAGCGAAGCGTCGTCGACCCGTTGGATTCACGCCACGTGTATAAGTGAAGACCGGTCGCCGTTGGATCCACGCGCCGAGGGTATTTTGCATTCCAACCCTCGCGCCTTTTGTATTCATTATTTAGTATTTAAACTTTTGTCTGTAGCGTAAAAACTTTGGTTTATTTGCACAAACACCCCCGTACTTTCTATATTTGCATCCAGGTCCTTCGCCACGTCACCTCACGTGACCTGTACACGTGAGGTGTGGGCATTTTGCAGAAGGACCCTTGGCCTTTATTGTATTTTGTTTTAGTACCAAAATTTCACTTTCAAGTGTTATATTTTTGGACTTTTTGCATGTAAGCCCCCAGAGTTTTGAGATATTACATTTCAGTCCTCGCCAGGCGCGTGCGAGTCACGCGCCCTGGTGGGAAAATTGCTAGTGTACCCAGGCGGGTTTTGTAATTGTATTTTGGTTCTATACATTAAATATTCAGTTCAATATTTTGTGGAAATTTGCGTGTATGCCCCTGGATGTATGTTAAATTGCATTTATACCCCTGCCAGGCCTGTGTATTGATGGATGCTTGTTGTATTTATTTAACCTATCATTTTGAATCCAAAAATTCCCCAAAATTAGGGTTAAGCTCCTGTTAACTTGTACTTTGGCGCTATCACTTTAGTTTTTCATTTTATTTTATTTTCACATTTGTTAAAAATCAAAAACATGCTTTTTGTGCACTGTCTAGTTTAGAAAATACCAAAAAAATAGTAAAATACCTCTAAAAATTCCAAAATATTACCTAGTGTCTATTTTATCCTATTTTAGTGTCAGTCCAAAAATCATTAAAAATCTCAAAAGAAAAACATTAAAAATTTAAAAACACTCAAAAACTTCAAAAAAAATATATAAAATCAGAGAAAAATCAAAAAATTACAAACTCAGTTCCTGTTTGTTCTTTATTCTGTTCTCTTCATTTGAAAAATAGTGTGAAAAATTTCGGTTGCTGTTTGATATTTTTAACTTCCATTTTACTCACAGCCAGCACATATTTCACTGTTTTGCCTTGTTTTACTATTTAAAAATATCAAAAACACCTTGAAAAATCCCCAAAAATCACAAAAACAGTAGAAAACCACAAAAATACCAAAAAGATTTTATTTCTGAATTTTTGGATATTTTTGCACAGTTTTATAAATATTTTATCTTGTCTTGTATTACATTATTTATAAATTCCAATATTGAAAAGAAAAAAAATATAAAATATAAAATATAAAAATCAGAAAATTAAAAATCAAAATAAAAAAAATTAAAAATTAAAAACCCACAAAAACATCTTTGCTTGCTTGCTTAGTGTAGACACTTCACACACACACATACTTGAGCATTTTTGCTTGAACTACCCTGCTTGCTCCCTGTGTTCGAACTCTCTGCATACTTGTCACTATACACCATTTGTACAGAGTTAAAAATAAATTTTAACTCCACATTATTTCTAATTTATTGATCTTTAGTGTGGGTTAATTGTTGACTTTAATCGAGATTTGTGTGGTTGACACTTCGACTGAGTTCACGCTTTGTGTTGAACTTAAGACCACCTAATTTCGGTTAAATCAAATGGCGCCGTTGCCGGGGAGCAACAACGAGTAGTTCACATTTTGTTTGATTGTGTGATTGTCTACCATAGCATTAGTTTACCTCTCTTACATTTTTGATATATCTTGTTGAGCTATCTGACCATTTATTTCTTGTCTTCTTGCGAGGGACCGCGGAGCAAGGCGGATCGCTTAGGTGAACCGGAGCAACCTTGGGAAGCGGAGCCGGCCTTCTTCGGCCAAGCCGACAGGAGAGAGCAGGAGGAGTGAGAGAGAGTGGTAGATTAGTTTTTGTGAGAGAGTGACTTATTAATTTGTAATAATACAGGTACACTTGGACTCTTGGACACTACCGGGCCTAATTTCCGGGTGTTTGTTCACCCGGGGGCTCACCGCAGTTTTTGACGAGTTTTCCTCGCGTGTCATTTTCCGGATTTGTTTTCCTTTTTCATTTCTTTTGTGGATTGAGCTCTTAGTTCTAGGTCCTGCTTGATTCGATTAGAATAGGTCCAAACACCCTAATTATCTTTGCATGCTCCTATAGTTCGTATTTGGATTTAGACTAATTAAACAGTTAGCCCCCTTTCTTAGATCCGCCGCGCCGCGAGCCCTCTCCATCAAGCGCTACTCCTGAACTCGATGTGTCGAGAAGAGGAGGGGAGGGTCTAGACCGGGGTCTTAGGATCGACGATAGGAGGTTGACTTGTGGTTCTTCACGCTAGCAGTTGCCTGTTCTAGGACGATTTCCGTTGTGCATATCGGCATATAGATTAGGTTTAAAAATTCTGCTTTGCATCCCGCATGGAGAGAGCTGGGATTCACTGTAAGTCTTCTAACTTGGCATCCATCATTTAGGCACAAAGGTGAGATTTCCATCTTTGTGTCAACTTGCACGGCTTTTCCGACTCTACTCTCCCTCTGTTTTTGGACAAAGTAGGATCAAGAAAACACAAAAATCGTTAGGCGCTTGTTTGAATCTACTCAAAAGAAGCGATAACACCAAAAAAATTTAAAAAAGGGACTGCTAAGAAAACTTGACCAAAAATAAAATCGGTAATTGGATTCATTGCTTGGGGAGAGTAACACCCTCACTTGTATTCAGGTTGCATGGGAAGGTCTCCTTCCAAGTGAGGTGAGCGCTTCGTAAGGATTAGAGCCAAAAACCCAGCTTGTGGCTGCCTTATGTATCGCCTGGATTTCCAAAGTATTGGCGCTTCTATCGTACGTGGACGAGTAGGGCTTGGTCAACATTGGTGACTCTCTATTGTGTAGAGCATCGACCTTGTCCGAAGTATCGAGCCTAGGCCACGCCTTCATGGGGGTGTCTGTCTCATCGTCTCGCGTCCGAGTAGGTTCTTGCACGCTCACGGGTGATTCCGTTGCGAGTGAGTTCCGAAGTATCGGTTTCGCCTATTGGCTTCCTCTCTTATTCTTTGGCTGAGTAGGGATCCAGGAAGGGTTACAAGGACCTCAAAAAGTGCAAGCTACATGTTACACAAGAGGAGGACAAGTACGGGATACTTTTCCGGCAGTACTCTCTCTCCTTTAGGCGTAGCGTTCTAAGGACTCGTGAAAAGATAAATTCCTGAATCAAGCTAAAATTGACAAGATAAAAGCCGAACCTTCACGGCTTCACGTGTTGAGTTGGTGAACTCACCCCTGCTTTGTGTTTGATTGCTAGATTTGTTTAGGTCAAGATCAAAAACACCGCACAATCGTGCGCAATTTTGTTGCATCTCATTTCACTCTTCTTCTTCTAAATTCCCTCTGCTCTTCCCAACTAATCAAGATAAAAGATGGGACGGAGATCTCTTAGGTCGACTTTGTCGGCACCGCTATCCAGCACTCCTCCTCACTCATCTAGGAATACCTCGGAGAGTCCACTCTCCGAGCCCGAGTTTACATCCACCCTGTTCCCCCTCGACCACCCTTCTCATTCTCCTTCCATCAGTCCAAGAGTGTCAGAATTCAGTGCATCACAGTGTTCAGCTCATTCGACAGCACCTGAGATGGCCTCTTTTGCTTTTTCAGAAAATCCAGACATGGCAGACAGAGGCGAGCATGCAGATGATCATGAGCACCCTCCATTCCTATTTGATCAGGCAGCCATCAATAATTCCTTGTTAGCATCCCTGGAGACTATGCAGAGGCAGATCCGTGACCAGGGTACATTCATGGGTGATCTCATGAGGGAGATAGCTCAGATGAGAGAGAACCGAGCTGGCGGAGAAGGTGGTGGAGGAGGAGGACCTGATGCAGGAGGAGGCGATCCAGACGCCGAGCGACCGCCACAGACCATTATGAGGGAGTTGCACAACCCAGCTGCATCCCTTACTCACCGTTGGATCAGACTCCCGCCAATTCACGGAGATTTCGAGCTTCGGCCCCACACTATCCAGCTTCTACCCAAGTTTCATGGGTTGCCGACCGAAGAGCCGCACCTCCACCTCCAGGAATTCGAGATGATTTGCAGCACTATCCATGATCGGTTGATTACCGAGGACACCATCAAGATGATTGCCTTTCCATTCTCTTTGGTTGATAGAGCCGCATATTGGCTCAAACACCTTGGGCGATTCGTCGACACCTGGGCAGATCTCTGGACCGCATACCTGAAAAAGTACTACCCTCTCGGCCGGACCAACGCAGCTCGAGCCATGATCAGCAATTTCGTCATGATCCCAAATGAACAGTTCCATGAAGCATGGGATCGATTCAGAGAGCTCATCGACAGGTGTCCGCACCATGATATCTCCAAGCCCAATCTCGTACAGAGTTTCTTCTGTGGGCTGACACCGGAGCTGCAGGGGCTTGTGAACGCCTCTTGCGGTGGGTCCTATTTCTCCAAGGGAGAAGACGACGTCTGGGCCATCTATGAAGGCATGGCAGAAAACTCCACAGTGATGACCCAGGCCCGAGTCTATACACAGCAGATGCCCCCGCAAGGAGCGGGATCATTTCAGAGGATCGCTGATGAATCCACATTTCATCATCTTTATTCTATCATTTTGGCACCAAAAACCCTAGCAAATGCCTGAAAATAACATTAAAATCATCATCTTAGCATCCATGCATGTGCATCACAATAGTGTATAAAATACTGTAATTAAGGCCAAAATTATAGAATAAATAAAGAAAAGAAAAAGAATAAAATATTGTAAATATTTTATGACCCAAAACCCCGAGACCTAGGCATCTTGATGAATAGGTTGACAAGGAACAAAGTAGGGGGAGATAAGGGTCAAATACCTATACCTTGTATTCATTCTTTATTCACTTTGGGACCTATTTTTGGTTTCACTTTTTATACATCAAATAAAGAAACCTTGTACATGAAAGTTGTAGATAATTTTATCAAGAAAAATACAAAATTGATTTCACAGAGAAATAATGTACAGATAAAAAGTTATGATCTGAATAAAATTCCAGAATCTCAACTTCCCAGACCCGTATCTCACAAATGAAAACTCCAAACGCAGCATACTCACCTTTAATTGTATATAGAAGAAAATAAGCTATTTAATGGCGGTGGTTTCGCATTTGGCGGAGCTACGGTTTGAAAGTTGAGTTTTGGACCCTCATTGTATACTTGTACATATTAAAATATTCAATTTATTCTGTATTAATTATTTATTCATTTTTATATTTTTATAATGTTGTAAATATCACTTATAATAATTATTTGTATTAAAATCAGAATAAAAACATAATTAACATACAAATAAAAATACTTGTATATATTCAATACATAGATACATTACTAACACACATACCTATACATTATACCTTTATATTTTATTAAATATACAAAATACATCAATAAAATAAAAAAAAAATATATTCATGTGTATAAAAGTATTTCATAATTTTATAAAATTATAAACAAAACTAAAGAAATTAAAATACACAAAATAAAAATAAAATACTAAAATACATAGGTATTATACCTATATAGGGTTAAAAAGGTAACTTGTAAAAATATAACCCCTAAAAATAAATAAAAATCAGAATCAAATACCACATAAAAGTTTAAGCATTTTTCATTTTACAACTTCTAATTAATTCGGCCTTTTTCTATTTTTTATTGATTTTTTAAATCATTTATCAGGGATTTTTCCTGATTGGTCCACGTGGACCAATCAGGAGACGGTCCCAGTTGACCCCGGTCAACTGGCCGTCCTCCCCCATGTGCGACGACGTCAGAAGCCTGGTTTTTTGAGCTTTTTCTTGGCTTTTCCCCGCCAGATCTTCCACGATCTCGCGCCGCTGCCTTCTGCAAATCTCTTCCCTGTAGATCCATCTAGCTCGCCGACCTAGAAGATCCCCTCAGATCTTCGCGGCGCACCCGTGATCTCGCCTCGAAAGTCGCTCGTCCACCATGTTCAAAACCAAGCCCCTGATCTTCCTCCTCTCTTTGAACCGCATTGTACCAAATTTCCTCCTCCACCTGAGGGTCGAGAGAGAAGCTGTGGGTGACAGCATCAGCTCTCCATCGTCCTAGCGGAGGAAGAATCACCTATCAGACGTGTTCCAGCACCTCCGGCAGCCGCCGTCGAGGTGCCCTTCCCTCGCCCTTTCTGGGCTCGAGGTCGTGCTTTATTCCTTAGTTTTTCGCCGTAGTTTCACCCCTTGCATTCCCAGCTCCATTATCCCTCGATTATCTACTTCATTAGTGCATCGATTCGCTAAGTCGATCGCTCGCCGGAGACACCTCCGGCCACCGTCACCCCCATTCATCTATCACGCACCTTCACGCCTCCGCGAAGCCCAGGCAATTTGCCCTGGGCCTTTTCACCACTTTTTGCAGGTCCTAGCGCCAGAGACCCTCCACCTGGGGTCGATTTTTGAAGATATCGAGCTACCTGGAGCCACCGTTCTTCCTCAAGCTCGCGGCGGCGCATCGGAGCTTCCCCACCCATTTTGGCCCTGCCGTGAGCTAGAGGGACCTTCCAGGAGACCCAGGACCCATTTTGGGGCGTCGAAGCCCACCGGAGGAGGAAGCAAGCTCGATTCCAAGCTCGCCATCGGCGAGTTCATCCTGTGTTCTTCCTCCAGCGCTCAGCACCGTCAGATCCGGCTTGTTCTTGAAGATCAGCAGTAGCCGTCGGATCGAGGGTGCCCTTGGCCGTTGATGGACTCCTGATGATCTAATCCAGAGCGTAGAATATGAACCGTCATCGCGCGTCCTCGTTGCGCCACGTGGCGTAAGTGTCGCGCCATCGGCCGTCCGCTCGCGCCTAAGTTGGGTATTTTGCTCTTTACCTCCAACTGGTTTTTTGTATTGTACAATAGAAACTCAAACATTCATCTGTAGCGTTATTAATTTTGTAATATTTGCGTTTAGGCCCCGAACTTTCACATATTTACAAATAGCCCCCCTCGCCACGTCACCTCACGTGACTAGTTCACGTGAGGGGGTGGGCATTTTGCGAGGCTCCCCTCGGTTGTTTACTTATCCTGTTTTAGTCCTGAAACTTTAGTATAAAGTGTAAACTTCTTGGATATTTTGCAAGTAGACCCCCAGGGTTTGAGAAATTGCATTTCAGTCTTCGCCAGGCGCGTGCAAGTCACGCGCCCTGGTGGGTCAATTGTTTGCGTGCCCCTACGGTTTTTGTAATTGCTTTTTGATGCTATAAATTAAATATTCAGTGTATATTTTTGCGCAAAATTTGCATGTATGCCCCTGGATGTTTTAGAAATTGCATATATACCCTTGCCAGGACTGTTTAATGTTTGGATGCCTGTTGTCATTATTTAAAATATCATTCTAAGTCCAAAAATTCCACAAAAATAGACTTAAGCTCCTGGACACTTGGACTTACACGCCATATTTTCATATTGCATTTTTATTGCATTTTCACATTTATTAAAAATCAAAAACATGCATTTATTTCACTGTTCGCATTAGAAAATCCATAAAAATTATAAAAACGTTTTGAAAAATTCCAAAAAAATTACCTAGTGTCTCTTTTACCCTATTTTAGTGTCAGTCCAAAAATCACTAAAAATCTCAAAAGAAAAACCTTAAAAATTCGAAAAGACTCAAAAACTTCTAAAAAAATATAAAAATTCAAAGAAAACCCTAAAAATTACAAACTTTGGTCCTATGTGTTCTCTAGTTTATTATCTTTATTCAAAAATTAATTTGGGAAAATTTTGACTTAATTTGCTATTTTTCTTTCCCATTTTAATTTCGGCCAGCAACTTTTATTCACTGTTTTCTTTATTTAGCTCTTTAAAAATACCAAAAACATTTTAGAAATTACCCAAAAATCACAAAAACAGTAGAAAATCACAAAAATACCAAAAAGATTTTATTTCTGAATTTTTGAACATTTTTGCACTTCTTTATAAATATTTTGTCTTGTCTTGTATTATATTGATTGTAAAGTCCAATATTGAAAAAGAAAAAAAATATAAAATATAAAATACAAAAATCAGAAAAGTAAAAATCAAAATACAAAAATTAAAAATTAAAATAAAACAAAAAAAGTATAAACATCAAAACCCACAAAAATTTCCTTGCTTGCTTAGTGTAGACACATCGCACATTCACTTGAGCACAATTGTTTGAATTACCCTGCTTGCTCCCTGTGTTCGAACTCTCTGCATACTTGTCACTATACACCATTTGTGCAGAGTTAAAAATAAATTTTAACTCCACATTATTTCTAATTTGTTGATCTTTAGTGTGGGTTAATTGTTGATTAAATACATTTTATTGTGGGTCGCCACAGCGACGTATTTAGACCCACGATAAGCTGTGTTTATCAAATGGCGCCGTTGCCGGGGAGCAACAGCGAGTAGTTTACATTTGTGTGGTCAAGCACCGACTATTGACTCGCCTTGTGAGTTGATACAACCACATCGATTTCCGAGCTTATCAAATGGCGCCGTTGCCGGGGAGCAACAGCGAGTAGTTTACATTTATGTTTGATTGTGTGATTGTTTATCATAGCATCATTTGCCATCTCTTACATTTTTGATATACCTTGTTGAGCTATCTGACCATCTCTTTTCTTGTATTCTTGCGAGGGACCGCGGAGCAAGGCGGGTTGCTTAGGTAATCCGGAGCATCCTTGGGAAGCGGAGTCGGCTATTCTCTAGCCAAGCCGGCAGGAGAGAGCAGGAGGATAAAGAGAGAGTGATTAGTTTAGCTTGCATTTTATTTCTGTGAGAGAGTGACTTCTATAATTTGTAATAATACAGGTACATTCGGACTTGGACACTCAGGGCCTAATTTCCAAGTGTTTGTTCACTTGGGGGCTCACCGCGGTTTTGTGTTTTTCGCGGTTTTTCTCGCCTTTATTTCTATTTGTTTCACGAGGATTTAGCCCCTAGACATAGGAATTTTTGTTGACTGTGACGAACTAAGAAGCTAAGGCCCAATCCCTAATATCTTGCCTGCACCTATAGAACGTAATTGGACTTGGCTAAAACTCAATTGAAAAAGCTATTTGACTTGGACTAGAGGCCACGTGCCGCGAGCCCACCCTGTTAAGCGCTTCTCCTGAACTCGAAGTGTCGAGAAGAGGAGGGGTGAGCCAAGACCGGACTCCGAACTCTTTTCTTTGTCATAGCTACTTGTTCTTCACGTTAATAGAAGTTGCTCACCTTAGGACGATTTCCTCGTGCATGCATATAGGTAGTTTTAATTCTTGTCTTTAAATTATGCGCGGATCACTTTGCATGTAGAGTGCTGGCGACAAGGTACGCATCTCTATCCCTGCATGCATCATAGATTTTGACCGCGCATCGGCTTTTCCGCTTTCCTTCCCCCAGTTTTATTGGACTTTAATAACAAGGAAATTGGAAAATTCGTTAGACGATGTTTGCTCAGAAAATACATAAAAAGTGAAAACAATAAAAATTGGGACTGCTAATGCAAACTTGACCTTAAAACTCATCCCACCAAAAATTTTGTTTTGGGAGAGTAATCCCCTCCTTGTTTGATTTATCTGCTGCGAGAGAGTGACTCGACACTAGGATAGAGCCACATCTGAAATTTTGGTTGACTACTGGTCGTGGTTAGTCGTTCTCTAGTGAGGATCTCTCCGGTAACCGGTAAAGCGGACCGTGATGTCCTTAACAGAGTGAATTAGCGGGAGCAACCGGGTTACGGTCCGCAATTCATACTGGCTGGGAAAGATCTGACGTGGATTGGGACAGTCGGCTAGGAAAGTAGGATACCTAACAGCTCGCTCTAACGCTCTGATAGATTGACTGATCACCTAATAAAAATTGACAAGATAACAGACCGAACTCTCACGGTCATCAGCTCAAGTGTTGTGTAGGTGAAACCGGGGTTTTGCTTTAACATCTTGTTTGCATTCCAGATCTCATCCGCTGATCAAGATGATGGGACAGAGATCTCTTAGGCCAAACCTGTTGGCACCGCTATCCAGCACTCCTCCTTATTCATCTAGGAATACCTCGGAGAGTCCCCTCTCCGAGCCTGAGTTCACATCCACCCTGTTCCCCCTCGACCACCTTTCCCATTCTCCTTCTCTCAGTCCGATCATTTCAGAGTACGGTGCATCACAAAGCTCAGCTCATTCAATAGCACCTGAAATGGCCTCTTTTGCTTTTTCAGAAAATCCAGACATGGCAGACAGAGGCGAGCATGAAAATGACCATGAGCACCCGCCGTTCCTATTTGATCAGGCAGCCATAAATAATTCCTTGTTAGCATCCCTGGAAACTATGCAGAGACAGATCCGCGACCAGGGAACATTCATGGGGGACCTGATGAGAGAGATAGCACAGATGAGAGAAAACCGACCTGGGGGCAGTGGTGGAGGAGGAGGCGGACCTGATGCAGAAGGAGCCGATCCAGACGCTGAGAGACCACCACAGACCATCATGAGGGAATTGCACAACCCAGCTGCCTCCCTCACTCATCGTTGGATCCGACTCCCACTCATCCACGGAGATTTCGAGCTTCGGCCCCACACTATCCAGTTGCTACCCAAGTTCCATGGGTTGCCGACCGAAGAGCCGCACCTCCACCTCCAAGAATTTGAAATGATATGCAGCACCATCCATGATCGGTTGATAACCGAGGACACAATCAAGATGATTGCCTTCCCATTCTCTTTGGTTGATAGAGCCGCATATTGGCTCAAGCATCTTGGGCAATTCATCGACACTTGGGCAGATCTCCGGACCGCGTTTCTGAAGAAATACTACCCTCTCGGCCGGACCAATGCAGCTAGAGCTATGATTAGCAATTTTGTCATGATCCCGAATGAACAATTCCATGAAGCCTGGGATCGATTCAGAGAGCTCATCGACCGGTGTCCACATCATGACATCTCCAAGCCCAACCTCGTGCAGAGTTTCTTCTGTGGGCTGACACCGGAGCTGCAGGGGCTAGTGAACGCCTCTTGCGGTAGATCTTATTTCTCCAAGGGAGAAGACGACGTCTGGGCCATCTACGAAGGCATGGCAGAAAACTCCACTGTGATGACCCAGGCCCGAGTCTACACTCAGCAGAAGCCCCCGCAAGGAGCAGGATCATTCCAGAGGATCGCCCGCATCGATGCCGGTCCCAACACAGTGTCAGTTGCCGCAGCCCAAGCCGAATCAGCCGCATCGGACATGGGCATTATTAGTGAGAAGCTGGACCGCATGGAGATCCTGGAGAAGAAGCAGAACCAAGGTCTTGCTCAGATGGACCTTATCACCAAGACTATGAGTGACCTGAAGACTCAAATTCTATGCATTCAGGAGGCGCAGACTCATACCCAACAGCCTCCCAGGTCACGAGCTGACTCCAGCAGTAGCAATGCCAACCAGGGCCCTACCTCATACCGCCAGGTGAACCATATCCAGGCAGAGCCGGTTCCATTGCTACAGTACCATCCAGAGCGACCGCCGTCTCAGGAGACTCAGATGGTGGTTTATCAGCCGGAGCAGCCACTGGCAGTTCTTCCTCCACCCTCCTTCGAGCAGGATCCATTGATGGAAGTCAATGGGATTTGGTACGACCGGTACCCTCAGCCCGGGATTCGTCGTGATCACCCCGGATTCCGTTGGGGCAACGGTGGCTCCTCATCTCAACAACAGAATCCCGCCCAAGGACATCAGAACAGCCAGCAACAACCACACCAGCAGCCCCAGTATGCCCAGTTTCAGAGTGGTCCTCGTCCCACCTATCAGGGACAGCAGTGGAGGCAGCGACAGCAGCCTCATCAATCTTATTCCCCGCACCCCCAGTATCAGGCACAACAGCAGCACCCCCATTTCCAGCAAGGACAGCCATCCGGTTCTCAGGGTCCGGCCTTTGAGAACCCAGCCCTTGATGATCTTGCCCGCTTGCTATCTGAACAGCGAGCCTCTTTCAGGCAAGAGATGGATGAATTCCGACAGGAGATGAGGGACATTATGAAAGGAAAGGCCGCCATACCCGCTCAGATTGAACCAAACCCGAACAGTCTGAAAAGGAAGTCTGAGCAGGTAGAATTTACAGAGGATACCTCTCCTAGTGACTATTTGAGCGACACATCTTGTTCCGTTCATGATGCTAATTTTGTCATTACTAGGAGCGGTAGGATGCCAGCCGGCGGCGCCTCTTCTGAGCGACAACAGGAAGCAGAATCAGGAGCGCCAGAGGAGCAGAGGAGCGGTGCTGATGCCGTTCATGATGATGTTGACGGTGGTGCTGATACCACCCATGATGGAGTCCAGGACGACGGTGCTGATATCGTCGTGATACCAGATGCAGACGGTGGTCCTGATGCCACCATTTTGGATGACGAGCCAGAGCGCGGTACTGATGCCGCAGAGACAGGTGCCGGTGGTGGTACTGAGACCACCACCTCTACTTTTGTTGAGCCACCTTTTGTGATGTCACCACATTTTGTACCCAAGGACTGTGGAGACACAATGAAAAACAAAAATATGAATAAAGGAAGGGTTTCTGTTCACATTACGGATCCATATGTGTTGCATGATTATGGTTGTGTGGATCCTTCGTCTTCACAGTCACAGGAACCGATTCCTAGTCCTCCATCTGAGGAGGCCCCTACCATCCCCTTCCCTGAGGCCCTCCGCCGTGCGAAGGGGAATAAAAAAGAAAATCCAAAAAAAGATCAGCAGGTAGAGTTCGGCAACCAAATGATTGACAGATTCCACATTCAGCTGACTCTACGAGAAGCATTTGAGCATATCCCTTTCTTCAAAAAGAACTTGAAAGACACAACTACTATCCGAAGGAAGAAGAGACACAGAGATCAAATCCATATGCTCACTCATGACACATGCTGCACCATCCAGAACAGGCTGCCAGCCAAGCGACCAGATGCAGGAGCCCCCTATGTCAGATGCGAGATTCAGTAGCAACAATTCGATCGTACTCTATTAGACAGCGGCTCTTCAATTAACCTCCTCCCGGCAGCCTTACTCAAGCGATTCGAGTTTGGCCCTCTTCTTCGAAGCAGAACTGTCCTTCAGTTTGCTGACAGATCGATAAAGAGGCCGAAGGGGTTATTGAAAGACGTGGTCGTTACCATTCAGGGCCTGAAATTCCCCGTGGACTTCGTTGTGTTGTACATGGAGATCCTTGAGTCGGTAACCGATGCCCCCATCATACTTGGACGCCCATTCTTGGCCACAGCCAAAGCGGTGACCGACCATGATTGCGGGAAGGTGTGCTTTCGCGTAGAGGGAGAAACCATACAAATAGAGACGATCGAGGAAACCAGGGCTAGAGAATTAGAATGCTCAGAACAATCCAGCGAAGCAGAGCAGATGACAGAGGAAGAGCTAGATATCCACCAGGTGTGTGATTTCATGATGACTGATGATGAATCCAACTGGAAAGATCCCGTGGCACCGACTCTTGCCTTGCCTACAGATTCACTATATCTCAAGCTTATGGCAATCGAGAGCCGGGAGAGCACATCCCTGGAGGAGGATACGCATGTGGCTGACAGTGTTGTGACGAACGGTGCTGATGAATTCCATGCTTACTCATCTTCTTCTGATCCCTCGGATTCAGACATTGACTGGGATGATTTTGATGATTATATGCCTTGTCTGATTCCTTCTGAGCCGACAACCATGACAAAGTGCGAACCAGTGCAGTTTATAGATGATTCAGCAGGCAGCCCTTTGTCAGAGATTCATACAGAGCGAGAGTTCTCTCATACAGACCTGGTAGCATTTACACAGACATATCAGAAGCCAGATCTGCCGCCTCCCAGTTGTCCAGAACTGAAGCCTCTGCCGCAGTCGTTGAAGTATAGATTCCTTGCGGGTGAACCAGATATGCACCCAGTCATTATCTCAGCAGGTTTGACTGGAGAACAAGAATCTCGTCTGATGGAGGTTCTTGAAAGAAACCGCAAGGCGATAGGTTGGAATATCGCTGATCTCCAGGGGATTAGTCCGGCTCTGTGCTCTCACCATATTTATCTTGAGGATAACGCTAGGCCGTCGCGTGAGTTCCAACGACGGCTGAACCCGAATCTTCGAGATGTAGTCATGAAAGAAATTTCCAAGTGGTGGAGCGTCGATTTTATCTACCCCATCTCCGACTCCAAATGGGTTAGTCCACTCCATGTGGTACCCAAGAAGACGGGTATCACTACAGTTGTCAACGAGTCCGGAGAGGAGATCGCGGCCAGAGTACCAACTTCTTGGAGGGTCTGTGTGGACTACAGACGATTGAATGAGGCCACCAAGAAGGATCACTTCCCGCTACCTTTCATTGATCAGATTATCGAGCGGCTAGCCGGGAAGAGTCATTATTGCTTTCTTGATGGGTACTCTGGATACAATCAGGTGGCCATTGCGCCCGAAGACCAGGAGAAAACGACATTCACCTGTCCGTTTGGGACGTATGCTTTCAGACGGATGCCCTTTGGTCTATGCAACGCTCCGGCGACATTCCAGAGGTGCATGTTGTCCATCTTCTCGGACATGGTGGGTGACTGTTTAGAGGTCTTCATGGATGACTTCTCGGTCTACGGCGACGGGTTCGATGCTTGTCTTGATTGCCTAGACCGTGTGCTTCAGCGCTGCATAGAGGTCAATCTTGTTTTATCTTGGGAGAAGAGGCACTTTATGGTGACTCAGGGGACGGTCCTTGGTCATATCGTCTCCAATAGGGGCATGGAGGTCGATCCCGCCAAGGTGGATATCATCAGAAAACTCAATCCACCGTCCAACTTGCGTCAGTTACGGTCTTTTCTGGGGCATGTCGGTTTCTACCGACGGTTCATTCAGGACTTCAGTCGAATTGCCCGACCGCTCACTGACTTGCTGACAAAAGACACCGAGTTTATTGTCAATGATAAGTGTCTTGAATCATTTGAGACTCTCAAGAATATGGTTGTCTCTGCTCCTGTCCTTCAGCCACCCGATTGGTCTCTCCCATTCGAGATCATGACGGATGCTTCAGATTTTGCCGTTGGGGCTGTGCTCGGACAGAGGAGGGATGGATTACCTTTTGCCATTCACTACGCCAGCCGGACCTTGGATGCCGCTCAGCGGAATTACACTGTGACTGAGAAAGAGATGCTGGCCGTAGTTTTCGCTTTTGATAAGTATCGATCTTACATTCTCGGATCTAGAGTGACCATCTACACGGATCATACCGCCATCCGGTACTTAATGGCTAAGAAGGATGCCAAAGCACGTCTCACCAGATGGATCCTTCTACTCCAGGAATTTGATATTGAAATTAAGGATAAGCCTGGAGTCAAGAATGTGGTGGCGGATCATCTCTCCAGATTGGAGAATCTTGAGGAATCTGAGCCCAGCGCACCTATCACTGAGACGTTTCCAGATGAGACGATCTTAGCGGTCACCTCACTCCCGTGGTATGCTGACTTTGTAAACTATCTTGTTGCCAAGACAGTCCCTCAGGGTTGGCCCAGACAGAAACTTGAGACCTTCCTAGCTAAGGCCAAGTTTTACCATTGGGAGGATCCCGTCCTTTATCATGGAGGGGATAGTATCTGGAGGAGGTGCATTCCTCAAGAAGAGCAGCAAAGCGTCCTCACATACTGCCACAAGCTTGAGGCAGGAGGACATCATTCAGGAAAAAGGACAGCACAGAAGGTGCTTCAATCCGGCCTATGGTGGCCTACTCTCTTCAAGGATTCTGATGAGTTCGTGAAGAGATGTACTGACTGTCAGAAAATGGGAATCTGCGGACAGAGAGACATGATGCCCATGCAACCCATTCACTTCTGTGAGGTTTTTGATGCATGGGGGATTGATTTCATGGGCCCATTTCCTAAGAGTCAGGGATTCGAGCATATCTTGCTTGCTGTGGATTATGTTAGCCGTTGGGTTGAGGCCATCCCCGCCCGAGCCGCAGATGCGAAAACCGTGTGCAAATTCTTGAGGAAAAACATCATTTCACGGTTCGGGGTTCCTAGAGTCTTGATTTCAGACGGGGGGGGTCTCATTTCATCAATGATAAGGTTAGGGCCCTTGCAGACGAGTTCGGCATTGATCACCGGGTTGCCACTCCATATCACCCTCAGACTAATGGTCTTGCCGAAGTATCGAATCGGGAGATAAAGACTATCTTGCAGAAAGTTGTCCGCCCAGACCGAAAGGATTGGTCACAGCTCTTGGACTCGGTCTTGTGGGCTTATCGGACTTCTTTCAAGAATCCATTGGGGACATCTCCCTTTCGTCTCGTCTATGGCAAGCCGTGCCATCTGCCAGTAGAGATCAAGCACAAATCCTTTTGGGCAGTCACTGAGTACTTTTGGATCCCGAGAGTATAGGAGACCAGAGAAGAGCAGAATTGGCAGCCCTGGAAGAATTGAGAGATACAGCCTTTTCGAACAACCTACAGTATAAGGAGAAAGTGAAGACATGGCACGATTCGCATATCAGCCATAAACAGTTTGAGCCAGATCAGAGAGTATGGTTGTTTGATTCCAGGCTGAAATTATTCCCAGGGAAGTTGCAGAGCAAGTGGAAAGGTCCGTATGTGGTCAGGAAGGTACATGACAATGGTAGCATCGACATATCCGAACCGTCATCTTCCTCTACCTTCCGCGTCAATGGTCAACGCATGAAGCTATATCTAGATCATGATCCGCCGACCATTGACGTTGCCCCCATTCTTCTGGTATGAGATGTGTCCTTTGATTCCGATCATCTGCATCTCATATATGGTAATCAACTCTACTCCCCGCTGTACAGATCCATCTGTTCATATCACTTTCATCTGTTGATCTATTTTCTTATTTTCTTCTTTTCCTTCTCTATCTTCTTCATCTATCAAAAAGATGCCGCCCTTGTAGACAGTTTCCATACTTAGGACGTACTTTGTCCTAAGTATAGGGGGGTGTGTGCACCCCGAGCATTTCTATTCTTTGATCCTCTCCATTGTCTCTTCTTCTTGTCTATACTTAGGGATATCTTACCCTAAGTATAGGGGGAGACAATCTGAGTACGATCTGTTCATTCCCACCCTTGACCCTCCCTACGTAGTGTACAGTCTGCTATACTTAGGATTATGTGATCCTAAGTATAGGGGGGACGGTCGACTTCTCATTCGTTGATTCATTCATTCTTTAGACTTGCCTGTACTTAGCTACGAGCTTATGTCCTCTATCTTTTCCGATCTATGAGGACATAGCTCAAGCTAAGTATAGGGGGGTCGTATATACTGCGTATATACTTTAGCCATAACTCGTACTTTCGTAATAAATATGGCTAATAATTCATCAAAATTCATTAAAATTCCTTAATAAAAAGGTGTTTTATTCCTCAAATTCTTTTTGTAATTACTGATTAATAAATCAGGTGAAACATGTTTCGTAAAATGTATGAAAAATAGTTGGAAAATCTTTGTGAACATCTATTGAAAACTATTTTGAAAATATTTTGTCACATGTTTCCAACCTTTGTAAAAATGTGTTTTTTGTAAAAATTTATTTTCTTTGTGTGAAATAAAAGATTTGAAAAATGCTTTGCAAATGGTTTGAAAAATGGTTGCAAAAATATTTGAAAAACCTATACATACTGTTTTGAAAACCGATTGCAAAATGATTTTCAAATGAGTGTACATGTTTGTAAAAAATGTTTGTAAAAATTATTTTGGACTATAGTTTTCAAAAATGGTGTGAAAAGCTTGTGTCAAATAAGTTTGAGGAATATTTACATCACACCAAAATCCACTGTATGTATATGTATAAAACTGACCACTTACCCTTGCAAACTCTTAAAATCCACTTCTTGTATATATAAGAAGCACTCCTGTATACATATTTTCACCTAGTTTTTAGCCAAAACTTTTTGTTTTCAAAAATTCCCAAAAACATTTGCAAAACTAAAATCCAAAAACATTTGAAAAATCTTTTTGAAAAATACAAAAAAATTGCATCTGCATGTGCATTAGCATCATCTTTTCAAAAATCCATAAAAAGTTCAAAATCTTCAAAATTGCATCACAAAAATATTTTCTGCATAGCATTCGCATTTTTCGGATTGAGTTTGATAGTTGAACAAGTCTAAGTAAAATCCGGAGATTGAAGCTTGATTGGACCTTAAAATCTACCTAATAACAGGAACCTTATAGGAACTGAGTTTGAGATACTTCAGGTCTAGTTGACTTAATTCTTTGAGGATCACGGGACTTGGTTCAATGGATTCTTGACTGCCTAAGTAGAATATTTCGGAGCACACGCACGACCCTTGTTGATAATGACCTAACTTGGACACTTGCACCTTTCACATAGCTCTCCACGGATGAGGTGGTGAGGGGGCAGTTTCCTTTGGCTTGGGGTAGCATATGAGGGTAGTACTTCTAGGCGGAACCTCTCTTCTTCTTATAGTGAAGGAAGTGCACCTCAACTTGGTCTAGTGGTGATGAAGGCTAAAGACAGAAGCCGTGGGTTGCAATAAAGCTTCAAAAGAGGGATAGTCTACTGGCTCAAGAGGAAAATTTCTTGTATATATGCTGCACCATGTAGATATGTTGTAAAGAAGCCCTTCGAAAAAAAAATGCAAAATGCAAAAAGAACTCCAAAAAAGTGGTGGGTCGGATTGAAAATTTAATAAACCCACCGGAGTGTATATAGTCCAATAAAGCAAAAGCTTATGGTATCCATGTTACATCTCATGAAGCTTGCAGCGGGAGACTTGGCTACACTGGCTGAGCTTCCAAAAGTCTATAATTCTTCCCCCTCTTCTTGAGCTGGTTGCACTTGAACTTAGAAGGGAATACCCCGCTTCTCGAGGAAAGAGTTGCTAGACCGAGGCATTAGAGTTACCAGGTTGGGGGAGGTTGTCTCTTTGTCACTTCTGAGGTGGGGAGCTACATATCACTTACACTGTACAAGTCAGATTCATAGTCGTAAGAGTTTGCGTATGAGTTGAAGTATTTCTGACCTGGCGATTGAGGAGACTTGGACAGAGTTTTGAGATTCTCAAGGACTGTTGGATTTCAAACTTGGTTCTCATTAAGGTTCCGACCGCACTAAAATTCCAAGGTCCGACTTAAGCTCCAAACTTTGATCTTGCGAAGACAAGTTCAATAATTAAACTTAATCTAATTTTCTTCTTTTTCTTTTCTTTCTTTTTCTTTTGCACTTATTGCATAAGTGTTTGCTAGGGACTAGCAAAGGTAAAGTATAGGGGGATGATGAATCCACATTTCATCATCTTTATTCTATCATTTTGGCACCAAAAACCCTAGCAAATGCCTGAAAATAACATTAAAATCATCATCTTAGCATCCATGCATGTGCATCACAATAGTGTATAAAATACTGTAATTAAGGCCAAAATTATAGAATAAATAAAGAAAAGAAAAAGAATAAAATATTGTAAATATTTTATGACCCAAAACCCCGAGACCTAGGCATCTTGATGAATAGGTTGACAAGGAACAAAGTAGAGGGAGATAAGGGTCAAATACCTATACCTTGTATTCATTCTTTATTCACTTTGGGACCTATTTTTGGTTTCACTTTTTATACATCAAATAAAGAAACCTTGTACATGAAAGTTGTAGATAATTTTATCAAGAAAAATACAAAATTGATTTCACAGAGAAATAATGTACAGATAAAAAGTTATGATCTGAATAAAATTCCAGAATCTCAACTTCCCAGACCCGTATCTCACAAATGAAAACTCCAAACGCAGCATACTCACCTTTAATTGTATATAGAAGAAAATAAGCTATTTAATGGCGGTGGTTTCGCATTTGGCGGAGCTACGGTTTGAAAGTTGAGTTTTGGACCCTCATTGTATACTTGTACATATTAAAATATTCAATTTATTCTGTATTAATTATTTATTCATTTTTATATTTTTATAATGTTGTAAATATCACTTATAATAATTATTTGTATTAAAATCAGAATAAAAACATAATTAACATACAAATAAAAATACTTGTATATATTCAATACATAGATACATTACTAACACACATACCTATACATTATACCTTTATATTTTATTAAATATACAAAATACATCAATAAAATAAAATAAAAATATATTCATGTGTATAAAAGTATTTCATAATTTTATAAAATTATAAACAAAACTAAAGAAATTAAAATACACAAAATAAAAATAAAATACTAAAATACATAGGTATTATACCTATATAGGGTTAAAAAGATAACTTGTAAAAATATAACCCCTAAAAATAAATAAAAATCAGAATCAAATACCACATAAAATTTTAAGCATTTTTCATTTTACAACTTCTAATTAATTCGGCCTTTTTCTATTTTTTATTGATTTTTTAAATCATTTGTCAGGGATTTTTCCTGATTGGTCCACGTGGACCAATCAGGAGACGGTCCCAGTTGACCCCGGTCAACTGGCCGTCCTCCCCCATGTGCGACGTCAGAAGCCTGGTTTTTTGAGCTTTTTCTTGGCTTTTCCCCGCCAGATCTTCCACGATCTCGCGCCGCTGCCTTCTGCAAATCTCTTCCCTGTAGATCCATCTAGCTCGCCGACCTAGAAGATCCCATCAGATCTTCGCGGCGCACCCGTGATCTCGCCTCGAAAGTCGCTCGTCCACCATGTTCAAAACCAAGCCCCTGATCTTCCTCCTCTCTTTGAACCGCATTGTACCAAATTTCCTCCTCCACCTGAGGGTCGAGAGAGAAGCTGTGGGTGACAGCATCAGCTCTCCATCGTCCTAGCGGAGGAAGAATCACCTATCAGGCGTGTTCCAGCACCTCCGGCAGCCGCCGTCGAGGTACCCTTCCCTCGCCCTTTCTGGGCTCGAGGTCGTGCTTTATTCCTTAGTTTTTCGCCGTAGTTTCACCCCTTGCATTCCCAGCTCCATTATCCCTCGATTATCTACTTCATTAGTGCATCGATTCGCTAAGTCGATCGCTCGCCGGAGACACCTCCGGCCACCGTCACCCCCATTCATCTATCACGCACCTTCACGCCTCCGCGAGGCCCAGGCAATTTGCCCTGGGCCTTTTCACCACTTTTTGCAGGTCCTAGCGCCAGAGACCCTCCACCTGGGGTCGATTTTTGAAGATATCGAGCTACCTGGAGCCACCGTTCTTCCTCAAGCTCGCGGCGGCGCATCGGAGCTTCCCCGCCCATTTTGGCCCTGCCGTGAGCTAGAGGGACCTTCCAGGAGACCCAGGACCCATTTTGGGGCGTCGAAGCCCACCGGAGGAGGAAGCAAGCTCGATTCCAAGCTCGCCATCGGCGAGTTCATCCTGTGTTCTTCCTCCAGCGCTCAGCACCGTCAGATCCGGCTTGTTCTTGAAGATCAGCAGTAGCCGTCGGATCGAGGGTGCCCTTGGCCGTTGATGGACTCCTGATGATCTAATCCAGAGCGTAGAATCTGAACCGTCATCGCGCGTCCTCGTTGCGCCACGTGGCGTAAGTGCCGCGCCATCGGCCGTCCGCTCGCGCCTAAGTTGGGTATTTTGCGCTTTACCTCCAACTGGTTTTTTGTATTGTACAATAGAAACTCAAACATTCATCTGTAGCGTTATTAATTTTGTAATATTTGCGTTTAGGCCCCGAACTTTCACATATTTACAAATAGCCCCCCTCGCCACGTCACCTCACGTGACTAGTTCACGTGAGGGGGTGGGCATTTTGCGAGGCTCCCCTCGGTTGTTTACTTATCCTGTTTTAGTCCTGAAACTTTAGTATAAAGTGTAAACTTCTTGGATATTTTGCAAGTAGACCCCCAGGGTTTGAGAAATTGCATTTCAGTCTTCGCCAGGCGCGTGCAAGTCACGCGCCCTGGTGGGTCAATTGTTTGCGTGCCCCTACGGTTTTTGTAATTGCTTTTTGATGCTATAAATTAAATATTCAGTGTATATTTTTGCGCAAAATTTGCATGTATGCCCCTGGATGTTTTAGAAATTGCATATATACCCTTGCTAGGACTGTTTAATGTTTGGATGCCTGTTGTCATTATTTAAAATATCATTCTAAGTCCAAAAATTCCACAAAAATAGACTTAAGCTCCTGGACACTTGGACTTACACGCCATATTTTCATATTGCATTTTTATTGCATTTTCACATTTATTAAAAATAAAAAACATGCATTTATTTCACTGTTCGCATTAGAAAATCCATAAAAATTATAAAAACGTTTTGAAAAATTCCAAAAAAAATTACCTAGTGTCTCTTTTACCCTATTTTAGTGTTAGTCCAAAAATCACTAAAAATCTCAAAAGAAAAACCTTAAAAATTCGAAAAGACTCAAAAATTTCTAAAAAAATATAAAAATTCAAAGAAAACCCTAAAAATTACAAACTTTGGTCCTGTGTGTTCTCTAGTTTATTATCTTTATTCAAAAATTAATTTGGGAAAATTTTGACTTAATTTGCTATTTTTCTTTCCCATTTTAATTTCGGCCAGCAACTTTTATTCACTGTTTTCTTTATTTAGCTCTTTAAAAATACCAAAAACATTTTAGAAATTACCCAAAAATCACAAAAACAGTAGAAAATCACAAAATTACCAAAAAGATTTTATTTCTGAATTTTTGAACATTTTTGCACTTCTTTATAAATATTTTGTCTTGTCTTGTATTATATTGATTGTAAAGTCCAATATTGAAAAAGAAAAAAAAATATAAAATATAAAATACAAAAATCAGAAAAGTAAAAATCAAAATACAAAAATTAAAAATTAAAATAAAACAAAAAAAAGTATAAACATCAAAACCCACAAAAATTTCCTTGCTTGCTTAGTGTAGACACATCGCACATTCACTTGAGCACAATTGTTTGAATTACCCTGCTTGCTCCCTGTGTTCGAACTCTCTGCATACTTGTCACTATACACCATTTGTGCAGAGTTAAAAATAAATTTTAACTCCACACTTATTTCTAATTTGTTTGATACTTTAGTGTGGGTTAATTGTTGATTAAATACATTTTATTGTGGGTCGCCACAGCGACGTATTTAGACCCGCGATAAGCTGCTGTTTATCAATCGCACACGCATCGA